>JAHHFK020005422.1:0-103069 GCA_024533555.2 Aedes koreicus
AGCTTACTTACTAACAGTCATCCCTAGGCCTATGGGGCCTTCGATGAACACATAAACTGTTCCCAATGATCCGTGGCTGCATTCATGTTGCACAGTCGGTTCATACTCGAGAACCATTTTCACAAAGCTTTTTCTTCGACCAATTTTCGTGCGGAAGGTTCTTCCAGCAACACATCGTAATTTGTGGTTCATGTGCCTATTCCACGTTCCGTCTTTCATCTGCACTCCACCGTAGACCGTAGATCGCAACACTTCACGTTCAAAGACAGGAAAGGCTAGTTGGTCCTCCGCGGGCGTGGTCTATGCCTCGTAACCGTAGAGGACTACCGGTTGAATTAATGTCTTGTAAATGGCCAACTGTGTAGATGGGAAGCTACCAAACCAGTATCGACTGATTCAGATCGAAGCCGGTGAGTTATTTAATGAAAAAGTACTTTTTTTTTGGAGTCTGCTTGGTGTTGATGTAGTTGCAATGTGCATATGTTCGAGTTATTCCAAAAGTACCAACGTAAATACCATTCCATAGTTATTCCAAAAATAATGGAGTTCTGAACAACAAAAAAGAAAGTTTTATCCAAAGAATTTTCTCTCTGTGAAAGCCAGAAATTCATTTGTCATAATTTCGGGGTCAATCACATATTTTCAGCAACACATTTCCACATTTCCCATACTTTCCGTTCGCACGTGTAGCAACTTAACTATCAACTCTAAACAAGTCTTTCCCCCATTAAACAGTGAGAGAGCATGGATAATCCGCGACAACGATCCACGGAAATCATCATGACGAAATTCCGAGCTTTTAAGCATTGTGTCGTTCCGGTTGACAGCGTAACAGCAAATGATGATGAGAAAACAAAAGATGCCAACCCATCTCACCCGTCTACAAACAACCATCATCAACTTCTGCAAAGAGCGGAACCTATCATCATAGACTTGTCATTCACCGACTGTCTCGCCCGGCGACGGAAGGCGAAAAATATGTGCGAATTTGTGATGGCAGTAATGACAGGCACCGGGTGCAGTAATGTCGTCACTCATTCGTCAAGCAGGTTAGGTGGTGAATTTTCGTGCATGAATATGTTTAACGATGCGCTATGACGGTGTGTTAAAGATAATAATTCAATGGGTTTAAGCTGCACTCTAAGTCAACGAACCATGTTGAGTTCCGGCGTGGGTGACATAATTAACCGTTCTTTCTCCGTCCGCTAGGATCCGCTATCATGTATCATCTCAACACTAATAGTTCCTGCTCATGATTCCAATCGTGCAATGGATTTTAGATAACACGGTAATGCAATTTAACGTCCCATTAGGACAATGCCTGCATCACAACGATTCGCCAAGAAACTCGGTTGAGGGTTACTCCCAAGTTACGTTGTTCACGGAATTTCTCTCTTCTTGCGTTGGTTGGGTTTTATCTAATCGAGAGTTGTAGACATTCTTCATATCCTCCAACCCATTCAACGCAATTGAAAATAAGCTTCGACCAGAAACTGTTTCCATGGGGATGAGTCGATAATTTACTTTATTGGTGAAGCCTCAATGATTCTTGATTCAATGATATAAATTCGGATGCATGATACACTTCAGCAGTGCCGGTAAAAATCAATTCATATGCTCTCAAATGAGCTGAAAATGAAGATAACTCATGACGGACAGACCAACTATCTTCGAGAATAAAAAATTTGAAATGACAGTATTCTCTTGACCAGAGCAACCGTTGAGTTTCGAAGTCATTATTTGGTTTTGTTCATTGGTCGATGGATGTTCATTATCGTCTGTGCTGTTGTCAATATCAATATTCAATTTCTTCTAGGTGGGGTTGATTTTGAGTACCAAATGAAGAAACAATATTTGTGATGTGTATTTTTTTAGGCTCACATTTGGTGTACGGGAGCTGTTATCTTGACACCATAAAGTTCGTATAGACCACATTCAAAATAGCGCTGTAGCTCGTTGATTAATATTTTCAAATCCTTTTGAACAACTCACCTGCAAAAGAAATAGAGAAAAAAAAGAGATTAGTTCCTCAATGTATAACATTTTTTACATAAATCAGTACACTTCGAACCAATTCAGTTCAACAATTCCACTGAAATTCACCCCTTCAAAACCCTAAATTTCGACCCGAATCATCGGCATGGAAAATGACATCAGTAAATCCCGCGCTGTAAAACGATCAAAATATCACCGACAAATTGTCACCATCCTCCACCCACTAGCTCTAAAACTGTAATTAACCATTACGCTAACATCGTGTTTCCATCGGTCTACCAACAGATGTCGCCCCGCCAGTGGTAGTAAATATTTATTATTGACATAGAAAAAATCAGAAAATCGTAATTTTTTTCGTTTCGGAAACATTCAATTTGAGTCTAAAAATCCCCATACATTTCCAAAAAAAATCACTACCAGACCCACAAGAACGGAGTGTACTCGCCACCTAGTTGTGAGTATTGGCAGAAGCTCGACCAACTGGTTAATTCAATCTCCCAACGAAAGGTACAACACATATTTGTACCGGGGCGAGAAACAGGTTGTTCTATACGACCGGTCTTAATTCGATCTGATCGGTACCACCCGCATTAGCAAAGCCGCTTCGCTGTAATTCCCGGGCCCATTCCGGGTATGTGCGAAATGAAGTAATCGGATTTATTATCGCTGACGCGTGAATTTTACCCAAAGCCAATTTTCTAAATTGCCTGCGAACGGGCTAACCGGGAAATGAGCCGATAAATTTCGTTTAAGAGTTACAGATTCCATCAAATATTGAGTGCACAAGATGTTGCAATTTAACGACCTTGTCGAGCACGCCGGCTTACATTGAAGACGATAAACCGAGAAGTCCAGAAACATTTTCAATTACATCCCCTTCAAATTGAACAACACACAAAGGCACAAAGAGCGCGTGTCTCCACTGTCCGAGGCTATGCAAATATCATACGAACAATCATATGCCATTGTGCCGTCGACATTCCATTCCAGACCAGCTTTGGGTGCCATCACTCCTCCTCTAACTGACTGCAGACTGTCTCCGGTATCAATTACACTATAATAGCGCGATGGGGCTTGCTGCCAAAAACGGATACAGTTTCGCCCTCGTTCCGATGCTTGCTGGGATATCCGATATTGACAGCGAGGGGTTAAGTGTGGCGTAGTTTGACAGACAAAAAAAAAACGCCCCGAAAGGTTAAACACAAAGGAACACGCGAGCGAATGGCATGCAGGAAAGTGAAACAACATAATGAGTGTCGATTTCACTGTTTAGCGCTCTAAAAGGTGGGTTTGGTATGTTTCATGGCAATTTTGATGTTAGTTGATCAGGTGGGGAGACGATTTTCGAATAGCTGAACAATGCTTACGTCTTTAAGCATGTGCATGGAATCGAAACTGTTTTTGTATCGACCTTATGCGTTAATCCTTTGATATAGTACGACGCAAATGTAAACAATGACTCTACGGAGCCTAGAGTATACATCATAATTTTAGATGAAAATAAATCATAGCGTAGAAACTTTATCCATGAAAATCTATATTAATGGCTATCCGAGATGGAGACACCAACTTATGAATAACTAATTTTGATCTTGATAACTAGCCTTGGTAGTTTGGAAGAGCCCAGATACCTAAGAGGCAAAATACCTAAGCAAAATACCTAAGAATTGCAAGCAAAATATCTCTCGAATAACAAAACTTGTTATTTCGAATACCTGGGGATACCTGAGAGGTACTATGTTGGTATTGCCTCACCTCAATTTGGTATTCGCATAACATTGTGGGAACAATTTTATGGTATTATCCTCAGGTATTTTACCTCTTAATCTGAGCTCTTAAATACCAAGGCCAGTTATCAAGTTATTTGTTCCTGCTCGAGTAGTTGTAGCAGGGCCAGTCGATCTCAATGAGGGCCTTTGGAAGACCACGTCGCGTGTCTTCACATGACAAGGGACTGGCGAATCCACGGACCCTTGTTCAGTCAACAAATCCTTCGACTGCCTTTTAGGCTACCCCAAGGTAAGCAATCAAAAGACCACGACGAAATGTACAAAATATCCATTACATAACACATAATGGGGAAAAGGGCAGACCATCAGGGCACCCAAGTGAAACGATTGAGTGGGTTTCTCCTTTGGATTTGTTCTGTCAATCGCTAGGGCTCGATTCTGGTGCTGTGAGTGCGAACTTGCTGTTGGAAGGAAATTCTCTTCCCTATAAAGTTCTGTCCAGTTAAAATCCGAAATCACTTATTGTCTTGCAGCAGCACGGAAAGTGACAGCTGCAAGAATTCTTTTACAGCGGGTTGTTTACCTTGGCGCCCACTTTCTGTGGTATAAATTTCACGGTGTTTCGTGCAGTGAGTCTAAAGGAAAGGGAAAGAATTATTCCAGATGGAAACCGAGAGGAGAGACAAAAAATTCTGCACACCCACGTTGATAATCCAACGTGATCCGCAATAAAAATCGCAAAAACGTTGAAAATCGCCAAATCAACCGTGTATGATGTGCTCAAATGTTTCAGGGAGCGAAAGAGCGTGGATCGAGTGCCTCAAGGTAAGCGTCGTAGTGGAACATCTGACCGCAAGCTGAACCAGGAGGTGTTGAGAACCGTGGAGAAACTGGATATAGATAATGAAATCGTAAAAAATACGTGTGCTCGAGTAGTTCAAGAATTCGTTGAAAGGATATCGTCTTATCGAACAGAATGTCAAAGTTTCGTCACCAAAACTCGAGCTCGGAAATTGTACCAGCAGGTTTTGACGAAGTACCAAGGATGCCTGCTCATCGACGATGAAACCTACGTCAAAGTGGATTTCAGAGAGCTTCCTGGCAAAAAAAAAAGTTCCTTCGAAGTTTAAGTTTGTCTCTATGGACAAATTTGCCAACAAAAACTGATGATTTGGCAAGCAATATGCAGCTGCGGAGCAAAGACCAAAGTGTTCGTGACGAATAAGACGATGGACTCGAAGCTGTACAAGAAAGAATGCTTCAAAAACCGCGTACTACCTTTCATTAAAGAAGCCCATAAAGGTCCCGCGAAGCTTTGGCCAGATTTGGCGAGTTGCCATTACTGCCGGGAAGTCATCCAGTGTTACCGCGATAATAACGTAGATTTCATCGATAAAAACACAAATCTACCCAGCTGCCCGCAGTTCCGGCCCATCGAGAGATTTTGGGCAATAATGAAGCGGAAGCTTAAGAAAATTGGAAAAACAGCTCGGGACCCAACTCAGCGTTTGATGGGAGGAATAAAGAAGTAAGTGCGAATTTTCATTATAAACGAAGAGAGATGATTTGTATTGATATTTTTTCCTTAAGGAACAGTGAATTACCTTTGTTTTGATGTATTAAACTTATTTGTACGTCAATCCGTTACCGAGATAGAGATGATTTTATTATTCCGGATTCCAAATGGACATAGCTTTACACATAGCCTCAGCCCTGCCATGGAATGCCTATCGAAAATGTCTTCCATTTCGTGTACGTGCTTCTCCTGTACCTTTCCTTTACTGCACCGCTTGGCAATTAGGTTCCTCAATTATAACACCTTCGACGTAAGCGTTGGTTTCTCGAAGTGGTTCTTGAGCTTCTCCCATGCCTCCCGAGCCTTTTTCATCTGTTTGAGGAGGCTATGCTGATTGCTCTCCATCAAAAGACCGATAGTAGCTCACGCTCGTGTATCTCCGGAATCCAAAGCATCAATCGCGGCAGCATTTCCCGAGTCTCGCTCCGTCGCAGCTCGCGCTTATGGTCTCTCCTTGGTCACAAACTTCCAGAGATCTTCACGGGTTATCAGCAGTTCGGTACTGAACTTCCAGCTGCTGTAATTCGTTCCTTTCAGCTCCGAGATGATGCTGCGCGTGAGATGCTTCTGGCGACCCCCTGTTGTACTACGTTAGAGCCGAAAGAGAGAAGAGAAGAGAAGTTAGTTGAAATAAAGTTTTTGTTCCGTACACATGCGTTTCATTTATTTGGATCACTAGCGAATCTTCCGAAAACCAATTCTGTGAACATTTTCCGACAACATTTTTGGTCCTTCGAACCGGATGAACATTTGTGATGGTTTTTTGTTGATTTGTGGTGATATTCTGGCGAGATTTTGAGATTTCCACCGGTTGGAAAAGTGCTGGCAAAGTTGCTACACGCGCGTCGTTTATGAATCAGTGTGTGTGCGCGAAACATGATTGATCGTGTTCGAAACATGAAATCGAAGTGAAAGAAGAACATCGAAGGACGTCTTCAAACGTTTTGGAAGTATTTGTTAAAAAGTGCAGTGAAGAGTGTTCCCGTGAGTGAGGAAACTCCACATCCGGAAAGAAATATTACCCCGAGAAATCTCCTCGAAGCCTTAACCGGTGCTGAATCAAAAAACTACGTACCAGTGCAGCAGCAGAAGCAGGAACAGAAGCAAAAAGAAATGGAAAAGAAGCTGGATAGGATCCTCGACAAGCGCGATTTGGCGAAGGAAAAGATGTTCCGGATTCAAGAGCGGCTTGAACAAGAAAATGTCAGCATTCATTGGCTCAAGCTGCAACTCGAGACGCTTCGCCGATGCAATGATGATCTGCAGAAGTCGTATCTGGAGGTTTGCGAGCTTGTTTCGAAGGATCAGCGTGAGGAATTCAGAAGAGACTACTTTCGGAACGAGGAGCTTCATGACGAGCTTTTTGTTCAAGTTGAAACGGAAATTGAAAAGTGGCATGCAGCAGAAGAAGACAAGCTGCGAGGAAAAATGAATGCGTTGGCGCCTGCTTTCGTCTCGCAACAGCCAGTGGTAGTGAAGAATTCGACACCTCATCTGCAGGTACCGCTGCCAACATTCGACGGCAGTCTTGAGAATTGGTACTCTTTCAAGTGTATGTTCAATACTATAATGAACAGATATCCAGATGAATCTCCAGCGATTAAATTGTACCACCTAAAGAATTGTCTTGTTGGAACTGCTGCTGGTAAAATTGACCAAGACGTAATCAACAACAACGATTACGATTCGGCATGGAAGATGCTAGAGGAAACTTACGAAGACGAGCGACTCATAATTGACACCCACATAGACGCTCTACTCAACCTCCCTAAGATGACGAGTGAGACTGGTAATGAATTGCGGAACCTACTCGATACCTGTACGAAAAATGTGGACGCATTGAAGAATCGAGAGTTACCTGTGGAAGGATTGTCGGAAATGATCCTGGTGAATGTCATTTCCAAACGGTTGGATAAGGAAACAAGGAAACTGTGGGAGTCACAGCTCCCAGTGGATGAGTTACCTAAGTATACGGATATGATTGATTACCTACGCGAGCGAGGTCGAATTCTGCAAAAAATGAAAGGCTACAATGAACCGGGATCAATCGCTCCAACGAAGCTGAAGGCCAAACCTGAACAGAAAACCGCTCCAGGGAGGAACTTCGTACAAACATCCAACCAGTCCAAAGATGCATGTTTCTGCTGCAGGGGTGATCACCTGATCTACAAGTGTGACAGTTTCCAAGGCCTCACCGTGAAAGAACGGTTCGGCAAAGTGAAACAAGCCGGCCTTTGCTTCAACTGCCTACGACGCGGCCATCGTACTGGTGATTGCAATTCGGACAGAACGTGCAAAACATGCAAGCGCAAACATCATAGCCTTCTTCATGAAGATAAGCCTTTAGCTCCCAAACCTCAAGCAAGCCAGACACCTGCGACAGATTCCACCGAAGCAGGAGAAAATCGCGAGATTGCAGTACAAACACAAGGAACGGTAAACTGTGCCAAGTCGTTCATGCTGAAACAACAAGTGCTTCTTTCAACCGCAGAAGTGCTTGTGTGTAACTCCGAGAATAAACCAGTGATATGTCGTGCCTTGTTGGACTCAGGATCCGACTCAAACCTAATCTGCGAAGCTCTTGCGAGGAAATTAAACATCATCATGGAAAACGTCAACATTCCAATCAGCGGGGTCAATAACGCTGAAACGCAAGTTAAGTATAAGCTTCATACCAAAATTAGCTCTCGCGTTAGTTCGTTCACCGCATTTCTAGACTTTTTGGTAGTACCGACGATCACCACCAATCTGCCACTCATGAAGGTCGACGTACGCTCTTTGACCATCCCCGCAAGCCTAGCTTTGGCGGATCCAGCGTTCTATGTTCCTGACGGAATACAAATGATCATCGGCGCTGAACTATTTTTCGAGTTGCTAAAGGGCGGCCGAATGAAGCTCACTGGTGGAACACCTATGTTGGTCGAAACTCATCTAGGATGGATTGTCAGCGGTTGCGTTAAAGCGCATCAAAACGGTCCAAATCGTAGCGTGTGCCAATTAAACTTTGCCGACGAAAAACTTAATCGCACCCTCGTTAGATTCTGGGAGTTGGAAACATGTCAGGAAGCCTTACCATACACGGCAGCAGAACAAGCCATAGAGAAACATTACGAGCGAACATGTTTCCGTGATGAAACCGGTCGGTACACTGTCAGGCTGCCATTCAACAAAAACAAGAGTCAACTTGGTGATTCCATGGAAATCGCACGGACGAGATTCAATCGTCTACTACGATCGTTCGTCAACGATAATAAGAAGATTCGATACACAGAATTTATGGAAGAATACTTGGCCCTCGGTCATATGTTTGAAGTCCACGACAATCCCGATAGCTGCTATTTTCTACCCCATCACGCCGTTTACAAGGAGTCCAGCTCAACCACCAAAATTCGTGTAGTGTTTGACGCTTCGGCGAAGACCACGTCAGGTCTCTCGCTGAACGATGCTTTAGAAACAGGTCCGACAGTGCAAAACGACCTTTTCACGATTATCTTGCGATTCTGCTGCTATCCTGTAGCGCTGACAGCAGACATTCCGAAGATGTATCGGCAGGTTTATGTCCACAAGGACGATAGAAAGTATCAACGCATTCTTTGGCTCAACTCAAATAATGAAGTGGGAACATTCGAGTTGAACACAGTAACGTACGGTTGTTCCAGTGCACCTTACTTGGCAACGCGTACATTATTGCAACTGGCGAAAGATGAAGCGTCCCAGCTGCCCATCGCAGCCAGAGTCATTCAAGACAACAGCTATATTGACGACTTCCTCACTGGGGCAAATAACGATCAAGAGGTGATTGAGATCTGCAAGCAACTTACGGAACTACTGAAGCGAGGAGGATTTGGAATCCACAAATTCTGTTCCAATAGCGAAGCTATTCGACGTCGTATTCCGATCGAACTTCAAGAATCACTGCTAAACGTTGAAGATGCTGATATTAACAGTGTGATCAGAACCCTCGGTTTGATTTGGAATCCTAAGGACGACTATTTTACTTTTATCGTAAACCCACTTGATGGTAGAGTGCCGAGTCCTGTGCCTACAAAACGTAGCGTACTTTCTGATATTGGACTTCTTTTCGATCCATGTGGCTACATCGGACCCATATTAACGATAGCAAAATTGATTATGCAAGATTTGTGGCGACTTAAGGTAGGATGGGACGAAGAATTGCCTGACGAGCAGTACCGTTTGTGGACAACTTTCCGGGAGCAGTTGCCATCTGTCAACAAACTACGGAAGAAGCGTTGTGTAATCCATAGCGACGCAACCGCAATAGAACTCCACGGATTTTCGGACGCTTCCAAGCGTGCTTACGGGGCAGTCTTGTACACGAGGTGCATCTCCCCAAATGGAACTGCTAACGTTGAATTGGTTTGCATCAAATCAAGAGTGGCACCTCTAAAACCAACGACTATTCCCCGCCTCGAACTGTGTGGAAATTTGCTTCTAGCTCGTCTTGTGGAAAAAACTGTAGCTGCAATGAAAATCTCTTTATCAAATGTGACACTTCACACAGATTCGCAAGTGTGTTTGAGTTGGATGAAAAAGTCACCGCTTGCTTTAAATCAGTTTGTTGCAAACCGTGTCGCAATGATACACGAGCTGACCCAGGATTACGAATGGCGTTATGTACGATCTAAAAACAACCCTGCGGATATAATCTCACGAGGGGTACTGCCGGCGGAATTACTCACAATAGAACAGTGGTTCAAGGGTTCTCCTGAACTGTGGCTACAGGATTCAGTACACGATGAAGACAACAAATATTTGGACGACAACGATCTGCCAGAACTCAAATTAACGACTGTTGTATCTGCTGTACATCAGAAATCATACATCAATTTGACTAGGATGAGCAATTTTCGACGGCTGCAACGAGCATGGGCGTATGTATTGCGGTTCATCAAGAACGTACGCACGAAGGGTCGTGATACGTCCGATCTAAAAGTACAGGAAATTACTGAGGCAACACGAGTAATTGTAAAACTCGTACAGAAGGAAGAATTTGAGGAACTTTCCGATACGCTAAAGAATGATAAGAAGACACTGAAGAAGTATCGAGGTCTTGCTCCATTCATCGACACAGATGGACTCATTAGGGTTGGCGGTCGTCTTAAGTACTCGTCAATTCCTTATGATGGTAAACACCAAATCTTGCTACCGGAGAAAAATCATGTGACTCACATCATCGTCCGTCAGTTACACCAGGAACATTTTCATGTCGGGCAACGAGGCTTACTATCTATCGTTCGCGAACGATACTGGCCTATAAACGCGAAGTTGCTGATCAAGAGGATCGTTTCCAAGTGTTATGTTTGCTTTCGCCACAACCCACAGCCAGTGAATCAATTCATGGGCAACCTGCCAAACTATCGAATCACACCGGCACCTGTGTTTTCGAATACTGGAGTCGATTTTGCAGGTCCAGTTTACCTCAAGCAAGCTGGTCCAGGTAGAAAGAAATGTGAGTACAAGGCTTATATTGCTGTATTTATTTGTTTGGCTACCAAGGCCATTCATATTGAAGTAGTATCCAACTTAACGACCGAGAATTTCATTGGCGCGTTGCAGCGCTTCATAAGCAGACGTGGTATGGTAACAAGCATGTACTCCGATAATGGGACGACTTTCGTTGGTGCAAATCATGAGTTGGCAGAGTTGCGCATCTTGTTCGATAACCAAACACATCAACGAAAACTTAGCGATTTTTGTACTTCAAAGGGAATTCAATGGCACTTTATTCCTCCGCGCAGTCCACACTTTGGTGGTATGTGGGAAGCGGGAGTAAAATCAGCTAAACATCATTTAAAACGAGTAATAGGTGAAACCAGATTAACATTTGAGGAGATGACGACATTTTTGACACAATGCGAAGCCATTTTGAACAGCAGACCCCTAATTCCAATTTCGGACGACCCAAATGACGTCGAAGTACTGACTCCATCGCATTTCCTTATAGGGAGATCAGCATTGAGCATTCCTGAACCATCATATTCCGAAGTGAAGATTGGCCGACTAAACCGTTGGCAACACATCCAGTTAATGAAGGAGCATTTCTGGAAGCGCTGGTCAGCTGAATATCTGCATCATTTACAGTCCAGACCGAAGTGGCATAATGGTGTTGCCAAGATCGAAATTGGTGCTTTGGCAGTTTTGAAGGACGACAATGCTCCCCCGCATCAGTGGCGTCTAGGACGTATCGTGAAAACGCATCCTGGACAAGATGGTATAGTACGGGTGGTTACGATCCGCACTATCACTGGAGAATATCGACGAGCGGTATCAAAGATCTGTGTTCTTCCAACTGTTGATCCGATGGACTCAACGGGGGGAGTATGATGCTGCGCGTGAGATGCTTCTGGCGACCCCCTGTTGTACTACGTTAGAGCCGAAAGAGAGAAGAGAAGAGAAGTTAGTTGAAATAAAGTTTTTGTTCCGTACACATGCGTTTCATTTATTTGGATCACTAGCGAATCTTCCGAAAACCAATTCTGTGAACATTTTCCGACAACAACCAGCAAAAATTTAGGAAACAAATTATTCAAAAAAAAAAAAAAAAAAAAAAAAGAACGTAAATTTAAATTAATTGGAAAATATGTTTAATAAAGAAGCCTTTGTATGCGATGATAATAATACCGTTTTTTTTATTTAAACAAATTATAGCAGAAACTGTTTTAAATTTTTTTTTTTATATTTTAAATTTAAAAGGTTGCCCTTTTAAAAAATGGTCGAAATTTTCTGAAGTGTTATTTTAATTTTTGACAGCGCAAAAACAAAACAAAAAAAATTAAAAAATGCACCAAAGTGGTCATATTTTTAAACCGCCTGATTTCAAAATGGCGCAAGTTTGCACAGAGTTTTCCTTCGTAATTTGTTATTATACATCCCACACTTGATTCAGAGCTGCTGGGTTATGCGGGGATTTGCGGGGAAAAAAAGTTGCTGATCAACAAAGTTGAAATTTCTAATTTTTTAATGTTTTTTCTTCTCTTAAAGATTTTTTTGATTTTATTTCTGAATGACAACCTATCGTATTATTATTTTAATGCTAGTTTTGTTACCTTTTCAATCATGTATAGTGAGATAGGGGTGAACATTTATCTTGAGATAAAGCGTATTTTTTCGGCAAAAAGTACGTTTTTTCGCTAACTTACAACTTTGACATCTAATATCTCAGGAATGGAAAGTGCTAGAGGCTTGAAACTTTGAAGTTTTCTTAATTTATATGTTTACTTTTGATAAAAAAATTGAAAAAAAGTTTTGGTGAAGGTCACTTTTCCGATTTTCGTCCGCCTGATATCTTATAGTGCATTCTGGCAACAAGCCTAGATGTGAGAGGGAGCTAATGACGACATTCCTTCCGGTACACGCGAAAAAGTGCAAAATATGCAAACGCAAAGTTTAAGCGAACTTCTTCAGCCGGTAGGAAACGGGTGGTTTTCTAGATGATGTATGCATGTCGTAGTCACTCTAATACCTCTAGGGCTGCAAAATGGTGAGTAGACACCTGGAATGGAGCGTGCGTCCATGCAACATAGCTATGGTCCTCACTAGTTCCTACCTCATGCTTCCACGGGTCAAGGGGGGATGACAAAGACCGCCAGCTAAGGGTTGCGTACTTAGCTGGTAGTGCAGCCTGGGCACTGTTGTCCTTCTGACTTCAGCTAGATTGAGGAGGTGCGTGCTGAGCGTCTGTCCACCAAGGAGGTGCGGCTCAAACAGCGTCTGTCCTGGAATCCAGCGGTTGAGTAAGAAACGCTGTATCGCGTCAACTACACAGTTAAAATTATTTTGTAATTTTCAATCTATTTTCATGCACATAAAAAGAGCATGCAAATAACTTCAAAATCGCATGAAGCTTTAAATTTACACGACTTGAACATCACATGTTGTAATATTTGCTGGATTGAATTTTACATGACCTACATTAGATACTCGAATCGTTGATTATTACATCCAAATGTATGTTTTCATGAGAGAGCGGAAGAGATAATGATCGAGAGAGATAATTCGCTTATTGATTTCCCCAACCAATAACTTGATTATCGAAACATGCAAGCCATGGGCGTCAAGTGGCGGGAGGAATCGTAAATAATGAAAAATATCAATTTCAAAATTATTCGACATTAATTTCTTTGAAAAACAAAAACATTTAGGCGGTGGATGCGGTTCATGTTTCCAACATGACAAAAGGTTAATCAAATGCTTTCCAAAAAACTGGTATGTTTCATTCAATTTATCTTCATATAATGAGAAGATTCAGGTTGCCACGATGGGCGAATCCGGATAAGTACACAGATAAAAAGAAACATTGAAATTTCTGCGTGATCTAATGCACATAAAGGGAATGCTAGATTTGGCAGAAAATAATGGGAGATTTCATGTAAATTTTAGCCTGATAACGCCTAAATCTAGCCTGTTGTATGAAAGAATGCAAACATTGTTGTATGGCACATGAAATATTGCAAA
Source organism: Aedes koreicus (assembly GCA_024533555.2). Classification (NCBI taxonomy): domain Eukaryota; kingdom Metazoa; phylum Arthropoda; class Insecta; order Diptera; family Culicidae; genus Aedes; species Aedes koreicus. Next base: position 13,777 of record JAHHFK020005422.1, read on the forward strand.
CAATTTCGTTGTTTACGCCTCCTTTGGCTTGAAATTAAACGAGGGGAAAATTTACGCGCTTGTTAAAATTCATTATTTTTTTCTGTGTATCAGTGAACAGCTCAAAACACAATGGATTCTAAAACAGCAATTAGATTTGCTTCACACGATTAGAAAATTGTTACTTCATATATTATTTACTATTAGTAACGAGAGTAAACTCCTTGAAATGTCAAAAAGGTCCTCTTTTGTCCTCCGCTCTTGAACGCCGAATGACAGATAAACGAGAATAGCAGCACGGAAGCTCATTCGGAAAAAATAAATGTAAGAAGGTTTATATTTACACGATCATGTAAATTAAAATGAATATGCATTGGAAAACGTGTTCAGTGAGATTTATTATCCTTGCAACGTGTATTAATGTATGATCCGATGGAAATACACGTATTTTTCAATGTTTATTAATGCTCCAAATATGTGCATAAATTTTAAATTAAAATTCAACTAAGCGCTGGATTACATTGATATATTTTTACCATTTGAACGTTTTACGTCACATTTAATTTTCATTATTTTTTGCTGTGTATACATTAGAAGGCAGCCGCACCAACGTGATGTAGGCAGCGTGACCCCGGTAAAGTAGCATGCTGAAATCTTACCCTACCACGGAAAATGGAAGTATTTTTTACACGGTATATAATTTCAGATCATCCATGGAATTCCCAAGTGTTGTATAATAATTTTGAATTGTTTTCTTCCCTCGTGGCTATGATAATGCAAGTCCGTCTACAATTGCAGCAGGATCAGCAGACATGCAGACATTACAAATATAGTTGTTATTATCATTTTATACTATAACATCCCTTCACAATATTTTTTAATGCTATTTTTAGCATCGCATTTGCATCGTTGTAAGTTTTGGCCCACCTAGCTCACGTTATGTATTGAGCGTTTCCAGATGAAATCTGCCGGAAAAAGTCAAAATCTTGCACGACCCTCTCCGATTTGGATGAAACTTTGCACATGTCTTCGGAATTGGTGATGATGGATTTTCCGCGGGTTAAGGGAATTTTTTGACTCAAGACATTTTTTTCAAAAGGGCGTATGTGTTTAATACGCATGACATATTTTTTTCAAAAAATCATAACTCGAAAACCAATGGTTGTAATAAATTTGCGTCTGAGAAGAAGTTGTATTTAATTAGTTTGACTTTATGAAAAAAAATATGTACACTGTAAAAAAAAAAATTTCTTTAAAAAAATCTAAAGTTAAACTTAAAAATCAATTAGCAAATCTGTCCAACGTACGATTTTTATAATTTTTTTTCCAAAAAGGCTTTGAGTCATAATAAAAAGAATAGAAGTTGTTCTATTATGGAGCAACTTAAGATAAAAAAGTTCTTTGAAGTAAGAAAAATTCAAGTTTTTTCTAATTTGTTGTTTTTGCATAAATAACCATATTTTAATAATTTAATACGATTCTTCTAGTGATTTAAAACAAAAATGCTCTTGGTGAGCAACATTCTATATGTACCCGTTTTCGAGATAATTTGAAAGTAATGTCGAAAAAATGGCTTTTTCCACGAAAATATCCCTTTTTCAAAAGTTAGTCGTGATTGTCCATCTTCAAAAGTATTTTGAATTATTTCAAATTGTACATAAAATTTTCAACAACTATCCTTTTGACACCAAGAAGATTGAACAGCTTCTTAATTAACGAAATTAACGAATCTTAATTACCAAATAAAAATTTTGAGTTTTTTTTTGTTCATACATGATTTATTTATTTTTTCTACTATTTTTAAAAAAAATTGTATTAACATTTTTACAAACACTATTTCCTAACATTCCTATAAATATTATAAAAACTCAGTATTTCGTCAGTTGAAATTTTTTTTTCGCAGCGATTTTGTTATCTGCAACCGGAATGAAGGAGTGATATTTCTGTGTACCAGGAATCATTTTTGTTTGTTGATAACTACCACCCCATTCTGCAGCTCCCTCTTCATATTCTTCTTGTGAAACATAGCAGAATGATATTTTTGTGAAATTTTCTTGATTTCTCTTAATAGCCCAATCATACAAAGTTTTCGCACTTGTTATTGGATGTTCATGTTGTTTGGCCAAGCTTGCTCTTGTTGCCATTCGTTTTAATGTGCCGCCAATTGCATCACATGGTCCCTTACCATGTGAAGTTGCGAAAAATTGCCACTCAGAATCAATGTTGTATTTCTCTTTAAATTGAGAGGTTGCAAAATTTTTTCTATTTTTGTTTGGGAGCCATAGAATAAAATGGCCTTTTATATATTCATTAGTTGATTTAAATACGTTAGTAATTTAGAAATAAATACTTGTACCGCAATTGTATCATGTCTTAGAACTTCTGATATTACAACAAAACTTAGATTTTTAAGCATTCCTGACTCCATAAAATAAATAACAAACGGATGAATTGTAGCCTGATCATTGTTCCAATGATGACTTTGAACAGCATCCTGAAGTACAAATGAATAATTCTCTGCAAAATCGCAAATAATAACTACTTCTCCTTCTTTTAATGAAGACTTTGTATGTTTTAAAAATTTAGATTGCTTTGTTTTTATATAATCATGAGTTAATAGTTTTTCTAATTTCTCGCTAAAATATTCAACAAATTCATCGACTGGACAAATCGACAAATTCATATAGCGTTTCTAAATTACATCTATCAGTTGTAATCCATTGTTCGAACGATATCTCAGACAAGTTATGTTTCTCAAGTTCTTTTAAAAATCTTATCTCAAATTCTGACAGCGTGGGACAATTTTCGCATTCACGGAGGTAACAATATTTTGATCTTGATGATGAATTACACAATAACTTCTCAAAATGTTGATTACAATCAGTGTTGAATGAATATTTTTTTAAACTGTGAAGCATTAAATCAATATTTTCGTGGATTGCGCAAACACAAACGTTGTGAGAACCTGAAGCATTTAGCAATTTACAATGTTTTGGTCGTAATGCTGCAAAAGTACTAAATCCAATTTTATGTTCACTGACTTCTTTAAATCGAGTGAAAGTTTCTCTAAGTGATGAAAGTAATAACCGTTTTTGAATTTGTTGACGCTTACCATTAGTGTTTACAGAGACATAATCTATTTGTCCCGGCATGGCTCTGCTGATGTCGTCCTCGTCAAAAAATTGTATCACTTGATTCTTTATGTCCGGATTCAAACGCTTCCCCGATCTGTCGTTGGGGGTAGCCAAGACTCCATTTTTGGCTGCCAATTCTTTTGCTTGTAATGCAAGGTATTTGTTTGTTTCCAATTTGCTCGTTATCTGCTGAATCGTCCACGAATTAGGCAAAACTGTTAATATACGTATTTTATCTATTCTCAAACAATCTGGTTCTATGAATTTTTATTTCAATTTGGAAATAATTTCATCATATTCCACAACCTTTGTTTTCAATGTAGCTAACTCTTCGACTTCTTCTTGTGGTGGTAAGCTGAATAGATATTTTCTAATACCTGCTACAATTTCGGCAAATTTTTGGAGACGGTATCTATCGTTTTTAAATTCTCTAATGGATATCGGAGACACATTTATTCCTGCAATTCCATTATTGAATAACTCAATGTTGTGTATCCTGGAATTATCCGGTAGGTCACTGTCTTGAGAAGATGCCGAGGTAATTGAAGCTGCCGATGGTATTTCCTTCAAATCGTTCCGTGATGTGGTTGGTGCTTCGTCATGTCCACCGTTTTCTGGTTGCTCCACTCTTTCGACAGGATTACGACGATACGAATATAACCGACATGAATCACAAATTCTTAATGACGTGTCCAAATGAACCGTTCACTGCATGGATAAAAGTTTTTCAATTAACTTGTCAGTTACATTTCTAAGTTTAGGCGAACACCGTCTCCTGATTTCACGAAAAGGTTTACAACAATGCTTTGTTGCGAGTTCCATTTCAAATCGTTTTACACTTTACGCTACTTATGAAAGACACTGTTAAACTGATGTCATGACTTTGTAATGTAATCCTTTTTATACGTACTAGGTACGCACTTTAGGTACTTTTTTTGAAATATTGGTATGTGCAGGGGTATGCATGTAAATTATATTTTCTGTCAACACCAAAGGGAATACATGAATAGGTATACCTAAATGGGCGTAACAATTGTATTCTTACTGGTATTAACAGTTTAACTAATTAAAGGGTGATACGGTCAAAATTTGGTCAAGGGAAAACGCGTGTAAATCGGTGAAATCGTTTATTTAAAAAATCAAATTAAATTTCTTTTTCAAGTTCAATTAGTATAAAATTCAGGAAAAATATTCAGTTAGGCTTCCGCTTTTCCAAATCCGAATTGCCGGGCCTTACGCTTGACCCCTGCCATCAGATTTTGTACAGCCACCTTGTCCACCTTCTTCGCCGCAGAAAGCCAGTTTGCCTTGAACTGCTGCTCGTCCTTAGCAGTTTTTTTGGTCTTCTTTAGGTTCCGCTTGACAATAGCCCAGTATTTCTCAATTGGGCGGAGCTCTGGCGTGTTGGGAGGGTTCTTGTCCTTGGGAACCACCTGCACGTTGTTGGCGGCGTACCACTCCATGGCCTTTTTACCGTAATGGCAAGATGCCAAATCCGGCCAAAACAGTACGGAACAACCGTGTTTCTTCAGGAAAGGCAGCAGACGTTTATTCAAACACTCTTTCACGTAAATTTCTTGGTTGACAGTCCCGGAAGCTATGAAAATGCTGCTTTTCAAGCCACAGGTACAGATGGCTTGCCAAACCAGATATTTCTTTGCGAACTTTGACAGTTTCGTGTGCTTGAAAATATCTGCTACCTTTCCCCTTCCTTTTGCCGTATAAAACTCCTGTCCCGGAAGCTGCTTGTAGTCGGCTTTGACGTAGGTTTCGTCGTCCATTACCACGCAGTCAAACTTCGTCAGCATCGTCGTGTACAGCCTCCGGGATCGCGCTTTGGCCGTCGTATTTTGTTTATCATCGCGATTTGGAGTCACTACCTTCTTGTAAGTCGATAGTCCGGCTCGTTTTTTGGCTCGATGCACGGTTGTAGACGATACACCCAGCTTATTTGCGGCATCTCGGAGAGATAGGTTAGGGTTTCGCTTGAAACTACCGGCAACTCTCTTTGTCGTCTCAGCGGCTTCCGGTTTTCGATTTCCCCCCGATCCAGACTTCCTGGCTGTCGACAAACGTTCCCCAAACACTTTAATTACATTTGTAACGGTTGATTGGGCAACTTTCAGCGATTTTGCCAACTTTGCGTGCGAGTAGCTCGGATTTTCGCGATGCGCGAGCAAAATTTTGATACGCTGCTCTTCTTGCTTGGACGGCATTTTGACAACTGAAGAGTGAATTCCAAAATCAAAATAGGAGCAACATTCTACACACACACACCTTCAAAATGAGGGGTGTTCAGGTTTTTTAAATGCAAAATTGAAAGAAATACGTCAAGTTGATATTGACCAAATTTTGACCGTATCGCCCTTTAAATACATTATGTTTCTACCTGAACAAAATACGCTTGTACACTTACATGAATACTAATTATTTTCGTTTCGGGTTAGGTTTTCATAATATAGTAAGTAAAAGCAGCAAATTTTGTCGTGTTACCTACAGTAAATATCAGGAATCAGTTTGTCTAGTATTCTCGGTTATAAAAGGTTTATTGTAGTAAATTTTATGTACAATTTGAAAAAAATACTTTTGCAGATGGACAATCAAGACTAACAATTGAAAAAGGGATATTTTCGTGGTTTTGACATTACTTTCAAAATATCTCGAAAACGGATACATATAGAATGTTGCTCACCAAGGGCATTTTTGTTTAAAATTACTAGAAAAATCGTATTATATTAATAAAATATGGTTATTTATGCAAAAACAACATATTAGAAAAAACTTGAATTTTTTTTTTGAATTTTTTTTTTGGAAATTTTTTTTTTTGAATTTTGAAAAAAATGAAAGTAGTGGCGGATTTGGTATTGATGTTTATTTTTTTTTTTGTTTTTTTTGGTTTTTTGGATTAAAAGATGAGGGGGGTTAAAATGGGGGGGGGGGGGGGGCCCAGCAAGAAAAATGTTAGAGTTAGACGCAGTTAGAACATAGTTAGACGTTACCAACATAAAGCTTTATGCATCACTTGCATGCTTTCAGGAGGAATTTGTTACGCTTTGCTGTCATTCTGTTTTCAGCGTGCTTAACCAAAATATGTCGAGATGCCCACTGATGAGGCGGAAGTGTGACATCACATATCGTTTTAAAACATCAAGTCGAAGTCTTACGGCGTGAGGAAAATGTCGACAAGATGCTTTGGAATGTATACAGCTGTTTAACCTCCGTCACTTCAGTGGACGCCCGGCCTAAAGCTTCATGATCTGACTTGGTGGATTTCAGCGTTGCCAGAGCATCTGTTTATGTGTTATTTAATTGAATTTCAATAGTAATTAAATTTACGGTAGTAATAATACTAATTTTGTCATATTAACACTCCTAAGGGATGCTTTATAGCTTTTAGGTCTGATACATTTGGTTGCTTCGGTATTAAATATTCTCAGAACTAGATTTTTATAGACATTTTCACCGAGACGAATGTTTCAAGATATGCTCTATGAATGGTCATTTGCTTGAATTGATTGATTGCCCTTGAGCTACAGAGAAGGACATACAGGTTACTTAAAAAAAACTAACACAGGACAATATGTTCAATGAAAATTATCATTCTATGAATCCTTTTATTTTTTTACAAAAAAAAATCAGAATTTCAACAAAGCCACACGCTGAAAAAAATACCGTTATAACAAACATATTCCAGGTAAATCCAAACATAAACTTAGTTTATTCTGGCCGCATAAATAAGCTTGCTTTATTTCAAATATATTCTATGTTTAAAATCAAATGACATCGATGTTTGAAATAAAAATCAAGTTATGTTTATTTTAAACATATTGATTATAAGAACAAACGTACAAATTTTGGATTTTAATGGTTGCGTTCTAAATTTATTTTATTTATTCTATGAATCTTGGTTATCTTAATTCTGGATTTGGCTTGAATGCTAACATATTCCAGGTTCAAGGAGTTTGCTCAGTGTTCCACTACTGGAATCGAGCAAATAACCTTCCAATAGATGTGACGATTGGCTCATGTTACAAGCGTCGAAACTTTTCTTCGGCCTCAAGTTCTGGAGAGGGAAGTACACGCTCAAATTCACATACCCGATGTACGTATTGTTGAAATAACAATGCCTTGAATTTGATTCAAAAATTGTTATTTTCCTTCGAAACAGGCTTTCTATTTACTTTGAACATTTCTTATGTTTCATGTTGAACCTCGTTATTTTTAATTTAAATGGACGAAATTTGTATTCGTGCACTTGATAACTTAAGACGCAAATTCTCTGGTAATGTTTTGAAAATCACTTTGACAAGATTACGGAGCAATTACAATTTATCTGTACATTTTCACACCAAACCATAGTGATCTACAAATGTCTTTGCCTAATACACAGCATCTCTGATAAAATATCCCAGGTAACCAATAGGCATTGAAATATGCACTATTTCTGCATCATACTTGCATTTACGATTCTTCTTGCTGTACATTGGCAGCCTGAATGCATAGCTGTTGTAGAATAGCATACGCAAATCTGCCGTAATGTTAGCTGTCTGATATCTGCATTTTTTATGCTTGATATATTATTAGACTAACGCATTGAAAATGCGTAATTAAAGTTGTTGACTATTCGATAATTGTCGGAATTTCCGAAGCCTTTCATCAACCTCACTTACTCATGCATCAGGACTATAATAGTCCTCACTATCAGACAGCTAATAATACTGTAGCTTTACGTATGCTTTTTTACAACAGCCGTCGACACGTCGACCACGAAGCAGCGAGTTCGAATCCCATCCTAGGAAATGCAAAAACTGCAGTGAATTTGAGTATTCCCTTTCATGAGAAAAAAATAGGGGGTCTAAACAGAAAGCAAACGTCCATCATCATCAGTACAGGAGAAGAAAAAAAATATAGAAGGCAAAACAGGAAAATGAATAAAATCTTTAATTGAAAATTAGTCTTATTTCTTTTTACGTCGCATTTTCAATCAAGCATTTAATCAGCATTATAAAAACTAAACTCCCCAGCAGCAAAACAACATTTCAACTGCTGTCATCTAGCTGTCATTTGCAAACGTTACCAATTCATGCTACCAATGAATGACATATTGTCGACATAGACGTCTTCTTTTGGTGGGGTCCAGCATTAAATAAGCCGTATAGCGGGCCAAAACCTGCTTTTAATAGCATTTAAGGTGAATTTAATACTCGTATGTATTATATCGCTTGTCGTTAAGACGCATATAGGGCTACTTGCGTGCTTTTTTTAATGTTTATTGGTTACCTGGGATATTTCGACATTTCTCGATGATATTGCTGCTACTAAAGTATTAAGTCAGAAGCTTAAAGCAGTAACTTAATCATTTTTATATAAATTTGATTTATTATTCATACTTATCGCTTCCTAGAGCTCGAATTTCGAACAAAATTTCAAGACCAGATTTTGAACTCTGTCTTTGTCAGTATTTAAACGTATACGTATGACTGTAAACTTAAATGGGTTTAAAATGGCGAGTTGACAACGTGGGGGGAGGGTGCGACCGACCGCCTGTCAACACAAGTTCCTATCTACGAGTCATATGATCACAAAAGACTCACAAAAGCTGAAACATGGAGGTGCTGGTTGGCGTAGCCTGAGCAATGTTGTCATTTTGACAATAGCGAAGTGAGGGGGTGCGACTGTAAATCATATCATATTACTTTCCATTCTCATTTCAATTAATAATTTCACCACGCTTTGCATTCTTAAACCATTTATTTCAAGAGCATGGAGCAACATGACAAACATCAAAGGCTTAATTTGTTTTTCAGCATTTTAGCATAACATTTACATTAAAAAAGCACTTATGAACTTCAACTATTATATTCATATTAAGTGGTATTATGATTACATTAGCCATTTATTAAAGAAATCATCACACCGGGCTCTTCGATCACTCCAATGGCTATCTTTGAAATGTAACTAGAACAGAATGAAGAAATTTTTCGACAATATGTCTTAAAAAATAATATCTTACATTTATATTTTATATATTTGGAATGATCAATTCTGTTTTCAATTCTTCTTCTTCTTTGTTGTTTGTAACGGGACTTTAAGAATTTTGTTTTCAGATTTTCCAGGACTAGTAGGACATAAATACAATAATACAATTTTTTTTCAGTATCAATCCGGTGGATGTCAGATATATTTTGTATACTCATATTATATTCTCGTATTGTCTTACTGTAGCCGTTTTTTTACATGGTCAAGCTATTTGTGTCTTAAAATTCAATTCCTCGTTTGAAATTTGTATGAATAGCATTTTTGATATGATATGATATGATATGATATGATAATTTACTTTTTTGTGTATGTAAGTAAGGCCTTGTAAAAAACGAGCAAAGCATATGTACTTCAGTTTTTAATCCACATAATTTTGGATCAACTGTTAAAGCATATGAGTCCTATACGAAGAACAAGCAGTGAAAGATTCATTTGAAAGTTTTATTCTTTGAAAATATGATGAGACTGGTATGCTTTTATGGTAAGTTTTTTTTTAAATGTTACAACTATTTTATTGGGAACAGTAGAAATCTGCAATATCTCAGCACAAATCAACTAGTACAAAAATAAATTTATTAATAGAATCAAAGCTTCAATATAGCCGTGAAATTTCGTACATTTTGTATCTTATAACATTTTTTATAACTCATCATTCATGCTCAAAATTTCCACTGTTCCAATAACAACCATATAACTGTGGCTGGGAAGGGGGGGGGGGGGGGGGGGGTGGTTGGTCGTGGCGCAGTTCTATTAGCGTTTTCACACTTCTTTCGCAAGAATTTATCGCGCAACGTATAATTATGTATCACAAGATGACTCGGTAAATTTCGTATAGTCCGTTTTTTAATCAACCTGCGCAGACCAAAGACGAACTAAACTAGGAATACAAAAATTGAAATACATATGTAATCAGATTTTTTTGACGATAAGGATTATTTAAAATAGTTATGGCAACGCTGGCAGCTAAAGCTCGAATGAATTACGACGCAGATGTCGTTCTTTTTTTGTTCCTGTCATTTGCCTCAGTCGGCAAACGCGAAAGTGTTTGAACCTGCAAACGCAAGAAGCGGGTTGAAATAATGATAGATGTTGCTTAAAAATAGGTGAGTAATCAATGTTTTATTATTGTTTGTTTTCACTCTGGTAGTATTCCAAAAGCACTAAGGCTTGTGTTTATAAGTAGCAGAGTGTCAACAAACGACCATAAAACTTTGATTGCAAAACCTAGTCTAACGGGGTCTAACCACCCGTATTAAATAACACCTAAATGTAGTCTATCATTACACTAACTGGTAAGCTTTTTAACCCAGTAACGTCTAACATAATGTGTCAGATGTGTCTAACAGACGTCTAACATTAGTCGAAAGTTAGACAAAATGTTCGACGAAAGTCTAACGTGTGACTAACGTTAGGCTAATGTTAGACTAATTTTTTGGGGTTGGGAGAAAAGTAAAATGAAACACTTTTCTTGCTGGGAAGACTAAAGTATCCACGCTTAAACAATTTTACTAAATTACGTCGAAATTGAGTAATTGTTTTCGTTATTTAACTTTTTTTTTGAGTGAGAAGAGGTAGGTGGCGAGATATAGGTGGCGCCACGATAATTGCGTGTTGTTTACAAACACAGTAATCTGGGAAAATAATATAAGTCGTCAATGTCACTATGAGTATATCGATCACAGTAGGCACACTATACCCAATGAGGTTTATACAGGTGGAGAAGAGCATGGTGTTTATCGGTATTAATAACGAAAAATGAGTAAACAATCCATGATTTCGGGTAGTGACGTAGAACTCCAAAAAACAAGCGAATGATAACAAAGCAAGTTTAGTTTTTGTCCGCATCCTTTTAGTGCACAAGAAGGCAGTTTTCTGCCGAAACCTTTTAAAAACTACACCAATTACCGAAAATAAACATTCCACCTTGTGATTTGCTGCTATTGTAAATTGATGTTTTTGGAGATCTACGTCACGCATGTTTACAAAAAACGGGCTGTGCATCATCTCACGAACACAATGACAGTATTTTGCATTACACTAATACACAATTCGCCACCTGTATAGACCTCATTGCACTATACCGAGTCGTAACCGTGCTCGGCTTATTCGGTGAACGAACAACTGAAGTGGTTAGCTGTGCAAATTGCGCTGATGGTAATTCCTATTTGCCGAGGGAATATAAAGCTCCACAGTACCTTGCTGGCGAGTTGTGTTGAGATCTTAAGATATGGTAAACAGTCGAAGCCACACAATTTCCGTTTTTAACTGTACGGTATACTTTTTGCCGAGATTTCTGTGCAGGTCGTAGAACTGTACAACGCGCTCGCGAAATTGTTCCTTGTTTCCACGGCATTTTGAGCAAAACTGGGCACGCATAAACAAAACAAAAAATAACAGCAGAAAGAGGAGAAAGAAAGAACTAACACATGTTATTTTTTACCTGGCAGATGACAATGATTCTATCTTTGAGCTGGCATATCCTCTCCTAGCTCCTAGCTTCTTCAGTTAACTCCAACGCATTCTTTCTTCGTATATGCACATTCACCGACTAGCCCAAGGAAGAAACTAGTTTTCGACCACCGAAAAAGATTATGACCAAATTACAATAGTTTGGTAAAAATGATTCAATTTTACCATCCCAAGCAATCAAGGACAAGGTTGTCTTCATCCTACCAAAAGGCAATGACGTTGCATTTGCCAAGCTCCATTAACAGTTAGTTTTTGGGTTGTTCATCGGTAAATAACCGCATTTCCACCGAGTCGATGGAAAATATAAGCAAATAAGTGTTCAACCATGACACAGCAGTGGCGCCAGCAACATCCGACCGATCAAGTGCAGAAGAACATTATGATTAAAAACTCGCTGACCCCCGAATCCTTCCCGGATTCCCCGCATTCCGCCAAGAGCGGCTACAAAGTTCGCATGCCACGAGGGATAGCTGAGAACGTTTTTTCCACCTCGACAACAGTGTGTCAAATATTCTCTTTGTGTACCTAAAAACATAAGATAACCTTGACGAGTGATACACCCGTTATTCTCTCACTATGCAACAATGATATGTTGTAGCTTGAATTTATTCCAACAAAACACGAAGAAAACAACAAAATGTTGCATCGATGATGGGAAAGAGACAAGTTGCTGTAAGAAAATGTTGTGATTCGCACACATGTTGCAACGATCTTGTTTTCCTGTAACAGCGACAAAATAACGTTTTGTCATTATTGCAACACACTACCGATAGCAACAATGCTTTATCAGCAGCATGAAAAATAGCGACAATCAGTTGTTGCTGTCGAAAAAATTACTGATCTGAATAATTATAAAATTTGTTGTAGATAGACTTCCACCCGAAGAAAAATGCCTGTATGAAATCACACACAGAACAGAAGCGAACGCTATCTTCTGCCAACTTGTTGCAAATTGACTATTTTATCAAGGCAAAATAAAAAATATGTGCGTTTAACGCCTGGTTTTCAACACAGAATATCCTGAACATAAAGAAGTTCAGTACAGAGGATCTACAGTTGTAACTATAGTTTTTCCGTTTACACAAAGTTACGATATCTATTCTACCATGTTTATTTAGTCTTATGGAAGATCAACAAAAATAGTTAGATAATCTGGGATCTTCTAGGTTATCCAAACTGGCCTGGAGTACAGAACTTAGAATCTACAGTTGTAACTACAGTTTTTTCGGCTATACAAAGTTACGATATACATTCAACCTAGTTCACTGAATCTTTTGGATGGTCAACAGACATTTTGAGATAAACTGGGATGTTCTAGGTAATCCAAACTGTTCTTGAGTTCATAACTTAGGATCTACAGTTGCAACTGTAGCTTTTTAACTATTCAAATTAGCGATATGAAATCAATAAAGTTGATTGCATCTTTTGAAAGGTCAACCGATACTATGAGATAATTTGGGATGTTCTAGATCAATCAAGCTGTCCTGGAGTTAAGAACTTAGGATCTACAACTGTAACGGTTGCTTTTTCAGCTATACTAATGTACGATTTGTATTCAACCATTTTAATTGAGTCTTCTGGAAAGTCAACAGACATAATGAGATAATCTGGGACGTTCAAGGTCATCCAAACATTCCTGGAGCTCAGATCTTGGGATCAACAGTTGTAACTGTAGTTTCACGGCTATTCAAATTTACGATATGTATTCAACCATATTCAATGGATCTTCTGGAAGGTCCACCAACATTATGATGAAATCTGGGATGTTCTGGGGCATACCAGGCTGTTTATAAGTTCGTAGATTAGGATCTACCATTGAAACTGTAGCTTTTTCAGATAGGCAAATGTACGATATGCGTTCAACTATGTTCATTGGATCTTATGAAAGGGCAACCAACATTATGAGATAATCTGGGATATTCTAAGTCATCCTACCTGTCCTGGAGTACTGAACATAGGATCTATAATTGTAACTGTGCCTTTTTCGGCTACACAAAGTTATGATACGTTTTCAACCATGTTTATTGAGTCTTCTGGAAGGTCAGCAGACATTATGAGATGATCTGGGATGTTCTTTATCAGCCATACAGTTCTGGAGTTCAAAAATTAGGAGCTGAAATATTAACTGTAGCTTTTAAGGCTATACATATATACGATATGTTTTCAACCATGTTCAGTGGATCTTCTTTTAGGTCAACCGACATTATTGGATAATCAATCCTCACAGAATATTTATTTGGTACATTATGGAGATGAATCACTCAAATTGGTTGTTGGTTATAAACTTCAAGAATGCATCTTGAAATTGAAAATTTCTGATTGAATATGTCGAGCAAAACTGATGATTCTCGATAGGCTCTTGGTTTCGATTTGGCTGAACTAGTTGTAACTGAATCTTTTTTAGCTGTAAGGCAAACTTCGAATGACCAATATTATCCCAAATTATCACATAATATCTTTTGACTATCCAGAAGATTCAATAAACGTGGTTGAATGCATATCGCAACTTTGTATTGTTGAATTATCTACAGATACAATTGTAGATTCTAGGTTTTGAGCTGAAGAGAAATACCAAAATACAGTACATTTACCATCACTGACCCAGATCGTGTCCAGATGTGGCCAATGTAGTTCTTGACACTTGATTCTACCACTATTGCTCTTGTTTTGGATTTTGTATGCGATTTGGGGTGTCGCATGATATGTTCTGGTCCAAGTAAAAAAAGAAGGCTTTTCCCCGGATGTACCTAGAACATGCCAATAAGGTTTTGGGCAATTGATGCCAGCACTATTGAACTTATTATCGAATTTAAATGTAATTAGAGATGCCGCATGGAATGTTTTAGTGCAGATCAAAAACTGGCCACCCGCAGAATGCCCGGATGTGGCCAGCGGTCTTCTGAGCACTCTATATGACTACCGTTCATCTTGTAATCGAATGCTTGTGTGATTTGACGCGTCTCATGATAGCTTGGAAATATTTTAGATAATATCTTCAAAAGTAAGCTCATATACACCGTAAAAAAACGGAATTTATTCCGGCCATTTCTCTGAAATCTGTAGACCATTATCAAAAAAAAAAAAGGTAATAACAATAAATTGTATAATAGTACCGTCCATTTGCCGGTAGTTCCGTCGAATTCGGTCAAGAGGTTGCCGAGAAACGTGAGCTTATTCATTATATATATTTTATTATATATGTATACACAGACGCGCGCGCAAGCGCACATATTTCCCTATCCAGTCGAGCTGAGTCGATTGGTATATGACACTCAGCCTCCCGAGCTATGGAAAAGGTTGATTTTCCACGCGATTATTAAACCATGCTTTGTAACAAGAGTAAAACAGGCTGTATCTAAAACCTGATAAACTTTGACTTAGAAATAAGGTACAGAAAGGTGAATAAATACGGGTTTTTATTTCCATAAACGATGTTGATCTTATGCAGTTAGTTGAATAAAGAAAGATTCCGCGTTCAGTATCATACGGGCGTAACTGCAATGATCGATTTCTCTTCGAATTATTACGGCAAATTGGTTGACAAATTCGATAAAGAGATATCGCTCTCAGCAGTTACGCCTATATGATTCGAAGCACGTAGGGAGTTTAGCTTGTGTTTGAGACATGTTTCACAATGTTCTGTTTGTTAATGGTAACGTTCAGAGCCTCCAACAAAGGATCTACAATGTCCCGTACACCCTCCCATTGGACGGCGTTGAATGGGGCATTGTGACAAGTCACAATTTTTATTAGGCCACGCACATCTTTTTGCTAAGACACTCTTACAGTCACCACTTCTTCACCTTTAGTGCGTTTTTAACCTCGAGCAGCGATTTTATCTTCGGAAATCTCCTTCCCCAACTTCAACACATTGTAACTTTCCGGGTGAGAGTTCTTGATGTGGCGCAAACAATTGGTCAACACAAACGTTTTCGGACTGAACTTGCAATTAAGACCCAGGCTACAACTAAGATCCCCGTTCTCGGAACGAAATATGTTTCGAACTTTTTCGGACACATTTTCTTTGTCCTCTTTAACAGATGTAGAATCCATTTTTTTATTTTTAAAACAACACAACGCAACAAAATGCACTGAGGAAATGCCACAAGGAACGGAAAGTATTGATCGCTCGAATATTGGAAGAACAGCACTAGTCGGGATTGCAAAATCTTTGATGAAACATATGCAATAAATAGGGGAATGTCGCTAGAAACGGACCATGGTTAAGAAGATGAACACTAGCTGTTGCAAATCAAATTATTTTTAAGAATAAATTAATTATCTTATGATATTAAAACAACATGCATGGTGTATTTTAGTTCATGTTAACAGAACAAACTGAAATTTATTGCAAATCGTATGTTTTTTATTAAAGCAGTAGGTATCCATCGTCCATCTTTACCAATTATCCCCTATCACTCGACAAAAATTTTGAGAGAGAAAGAGGGATAGAACTAAACATAGTCTCTTTTCGGTAGATGCAACATGTGACATTATTGAATTTATTTTTGTTGCATACAAAGCAATATACAAAGCAACAACGCATTGTCTGTTTCCTAAATAACCATCGGATGTTGTGAAACATTAATATCTTGATTCTGCTGCCTTGCAATTTGTCATTATTGTGTTGAGTATGCAACAATGATAAAGCTACATTATTTTTTGTCCCAACATTGAAAAGTTGGGACAATGTCTTTATCATTCATGCATTCACGAATTTTGATTCACTGTGTCTGCATATGGCCTGCCACACCATTACCTTCTTGTCGGATTTTTCGATGTAAATAGCTTTCACTGATCCAGGAATAGCCTTTCCCTTTTGGCGAGGCATAAAACTGTGGTTCCGGCAGAGTTTTATAATCGAGTTTTATGTAGGTTCGTCCATGATAAAACTGCCAGATTTTTAGGTCAGCAGTTTGTCGTACAGCTTCCGAGCCCTTGGTTTCACAGATTCAGCCTGTTTGATGCTTCGTTTTGACTGCTTGTACTTCTGACGAGCCTGCAGGCCCACTCTCTCCTTGGCACGCATAACATTAGTCACCGAAGTACTTAGCTTTTTCGCCACATCTCAGATTGATGCTGAAGGATGACGCTTGAAATAGTCCCTTGCCTTTCTGTCGATTGTAGGGTCAGCGGGACCAGGGAATCTACGAAAGAGCACTGTTGTTGATACTTCCGTAATGCGGTTTGGACTGCTTCGACGCTCACACCTTCTTCCTTAGCCAGTTTTCTGATTGAAAGACCACTGACGGTGCTCCGTTTGTGCACAAACCGTTTTCTTTGCTCAGACGAAGGACAACGCATTTTCAAACTTCCGTGCGAAAAATTGAAAAAAAAAATGATATCAGTTAAATTTGGATGCAAACAACAGGACACAGTCGAAAGTTGGTTGAACACTGCACGAATTTTGAATTGACGATTAATCATTAGTGTATTTATAATTATTGGAACAGGCTATACGCTTATTTTCGTGACAAAAAGTAATTTTACTGAATCACATGCACATGAGCGTCGCCTAGGTGTCATTAGAACGTGCACGGCTCCAATTGTTTTCCGTGCACAACAGGCTTGCTTCACCCAAATAAAAAATTACATGATTAGTGGAAAATATCCACCAGAAATTCACCTAACTTTCATGTGATTCAGGAAGAGGAAAATTCTCCGCAAATCAAGTGAATCTTATGTGTCTAGTGAAATGTTAATGATTAGTCAAGTAGAATTTCTTTTCCTATGTGTTGTTCTTGTAAAAGTCACTTAGTTTAGTATTGGAAAATATCTACATGTACTTCCAGTAGTAGCTAAGTGAAATATGTTTTCAGTGTACGATTGGCGACACAAAATAAGAATTTTAACAGGCGCGTAAAATTTCCCCTCGTTTATTTATAAGCCAAAGAAGGCGTAAACAACGAAATTGTTTGCAGTCTTTCATGCGCTATACAACAATGTATGCAATCTTTCAATCTTACAACAGGCTGGATTCAGGCGTTATCTGGCTTAAATTTACATGAAATATCCCATTATTTTCTGCCAAATCTTGCATTCTCTTTTTGTACATTTGATAAAGCAGAAAATTAAATGTTTCTTTCTATCTGTGGATGCATAAGTTGATTCACAACCCGGTTGCAAAGTAATTCCACCGTAAGAATGGTAAAATCAGACCATTTTTCAATGCATAAGTTATTCACACATGCGTTTATTCACGCAAGGAATCTGAATGATTTATAGGGAATTCGTTTTTGATCCAGTTCCAAACTGGATCAGGTATCAAAATTGGGTCGGCTTGTTGTGTGTTAAACGTCAGTGTGTATGGTTTGATTTGTAACTTGTATCCGATTGAGGTTTGCACTGATAATAAGTTCGGTTCGAAAACGAATTCGATATAAGAATTGAGAATGATTTTCCGAACACTGATCTGCATCGGTTCGGACACATTTGAAAGATTTAAAGTAGTGCAAAGAGAGATGCCTGCTTTAAGCGTGGAGAACGTCGTTATACAAATGTGCCGTGAGAAGAGCACATTGAATGCCGTCGAACAGTGGGGCAGCGAACCCAGTGGTGTGGCAAAAACCTCCAGCGCCGCGTGTGTGCAACCTACAGGTTTGCAGTCTTCAAGAAAGTTGTTCAATTGAAAAAGTGCCATCTTTTGGCGGTTTTGATCAATTTCTATTTCGTCCGCATAGGTGCCGCTCGATTCTATCTTTTTAATGGAGTGTCCTAGAAGGATGGATTTTATGACAAAGTTGTTTATTAGATCATACTGAAATTGAGAGCAGGTCTTTTGCTAAGCAGTATTTCGAAGCAAACACACAAACTTTTGCCAACCAGCCCCGGGGGGGGGGGGGGGGGAGGAAGGAGTGGGGGGGCCGGGGGGGGGGATGCGTGTGTTGCTGGACACACATGAGAGAGGGGAGATCTAAGGAGTGTATCGAATATAAGCTATCCACATACATTTGCGTTGTACGCATGTATTTGTGGTGGTTTTTTATGCTCTGAACACTGCATGCTGTGCGTTTGACTGTCAGCTTTCTTTTGTTTACTTGTTTGTGCGGTTCAAATTCTGCGTTTTCAAAATGTCGCGTATT
The DNA here is from genome assembly GCA_024533555.2 of Aedes koreicus. NCBI lineage: Eukaryota > Metazoa > Arthropoda > Insecta > Diptera > Culicidae > Aedes > Aedes koreicus. The sequence goes on from JAHHFK020005422.1 coordinate 32,480, forward strand.
GAAAAGGAAGTGAAAATTAAGATTCTGGACACATGGCTAAGTGAGAAGGGTATTACTATGCGAAAATTGGCGAAGCGGTTTGGAATTCATCATGCGAGTGTTAAAACCATCATTAATAAGTTCGGGGAACACTATTCTTTGGATGAGCTACCAGTAAGAGGCAGAAAACCCGGTTCTTCCAACCCGAAACTGGAGCAGAAAGTGGTATCTCTAATCATGAAGAACAAATCAATGTCTATACGTGATTTGGCCAAAAAAGCAGGAACGAGTGTCGGAATGATCCAGCGTATCAAGAGGCGAAACCACCTGAAGACCTACAAGAAGCAGAAAATCTCGAAACAAAGTGCAGAACAGAAGAAGCGAGCATCAACAAGGGCCCGGAAACTGTATTCGCGTCTTTTGCAGCGTCCGGATGCATGCGTTTTGATGGACGATGAGACCTGTGTAAAGGAGGACTCAAAAACCCTTCCAGGTCCACAATACTTTACTGCCGTCGTTGGGGAGGATGTGAGCGATGCGGACAGGTCGATTCAAGTTGAGAAATTCGGTCGAAAGGTACTGGTATGGCAAGCAATATGTTCCTGTGGTTTGAAGTCAACCATTTTTTACACTACCGGAACTATAAATGCGGAAATCTATCGATCTGAGTGTCTCCAGAAGAGATTGTTGCCTTTATATAAGAAGCATAGTACACCTCCACTGTTTTGGCCGGATTTAGCGACGGCTCACTATGCCAAAACCACTCTCAACTGGCTTGCGAAAAAGGGTATAGATTTCGTTGAGAAAAATATCAATCCACCAAATTGCCCTCAGCTTCGACCCATCGAACATTACTGGGCAATCGTGAAGAGGGTCTTCAAGAAGACTGGTACGGCAGCAGGGAACATGCAGGAGTTCAAAAAAATTTGGGCTCAAGCGTCCAAAAAATGCGATGCAACACTTGTCCGGAACTTGATGAAGAGCATTCGATCCAAAGTTCGAAAATTCGTGAAGGAATAACTTAAATTTCATCCGGTCTTCATTATGTTCAAGTTTAACCTCGTACAATAAAGGATCAATTTTTTGTATGAATAAAATATCGGTTTTCAATATAATTTGAAAGAAAGTTTGTGGATAGCTTATTTTCGATACACTCCTTAAGCCAACCCGTAACGCTTACCCGTAGATCACCTTCATTTTATGTCTTGCGAAAAGTGACAATACTCAGATGGAGCCACCGAGGATGAGATTGGAATAAGGAAAACATGATAAGTCTTCATTTATGTGAATTCTCATTTTCTTTTTGATGTTGTATAGCTTGAATTTGTTATGACTAAGTTTTTTTTTCTTTGCAATGGACCCGGTTTTGACTGATAAAGGGGCGCGCCTTTGAAGAGTGCTCTCACTCCTTAAAGGGATTAAATAGCGGAAACTTTCAATAAACTCGATTCATTGCCAACAACACAACAATGAAAACTGAAATAACACCGAATACTTCATCATTTCTCAATAGTGATGAAGTAATTCGACATGCACTAAACAAAGGATACGGGATATACTACAACAGATCAAATTACTTGTCGCAGTGGTTTATGTCCCGAACAGAGGGGAAAAAAAAAGAAAGGAAAAAAGATCTAAGCCAGCCGTGGATCTAAGGTAGTCAAAGCAAGGAATGAATCTAGAAAAGAACCACGTTTGCGGTCTTACACATCAAACGATGCTTTAGCTCTTATTCTGGACACCGGTGTTTCAAGACATTGGCGCCAGAGTTCAGGCGAAGCAAAGAGGATTTGATTTGTCCCCTTCAAACGAAAAAAATCCAAAATGCGGAAATTTTTTGCTATCCAAAAAACGAATTTCTTATGATTACCCAAAAGAAGACATAAGTAAAGTTGCAGGCATTGTTGGATCTGACTGTTGAACAAATTGCAGAAGTACAGAAAGAAGTGTTTGCTCTTGAATGATTGGATGAAGTCACACAATGTGTGTTAATTACAAATTGGGGTTTTGATGGCAGCGGAAATCAAAAGCCGTATAAACAATCTCAATATTTAATGATAGCAGTATTCTAATGAAAACTCTTGTTCCTCTATAATTAAACGTTCAGCATGATGGCAATTCGAACAGAACCATATAGTGTCAGAATCCGAGGCCTTCTTTCATCAGGTTCTGCAGAGCGATCAAAAGAGTGTTTACTAAGGAAACAACAAATTCAATCATTTAGAAGAGACAGTACGTACAGGAACAAATGAACAATCTCTTTCCATCCTTGGTAGAGTCAGACTATAGAGCACTGCGCATCAATCATCAATTGACACTTTCTATAAATGATGCAAAGTGTGCAATGCACTTACAAACACCAAATCAGCTCAGAGGTGTTATCCCAAGTAACATTGCTAACACCATCCTGCTTTATTAAGTTTTATTAATGTTTTATGAAAGCCACTTGAAATCAATTTGGTTTTATTATGACACCAAGAGGTGCCAATAGGTTTCATATTTTAGTCAGGTTTATGAGAACCTACACAGCTTGTTTACAACGTTCTTAAAACCTTGTTTCTCAGATTCTTTTTACTCCTATCAAAGGTTTTATTTCGACTTTATGAACTCGTAAAATGCTGCTTTGAAATGCCGCTCATAGGACTCATTGTCTTTATCTTATTATAGTCAGTTGAAAAAGCATTATAAAACCATTTTGCCTCCAGTAAATGCATTCAAAGGCAAATTGGCATTGGAGGAAGTCACCATGAGACCAAATAGTTTTATAATAGTCATTGCGACGAAAAATTGGCATTATGGCAAAACTGTGCTTTTTTCAATCGCCATATTGAAATATAAGAAATAATTGAAATGTGGAAAAATAAATGCATCAAATTTTCAATAGCATGTAAATAAACTGCAGATCGGAGACTAATTTCGGCATTCTTTTAGATAATCTCACCCAATTCCAAGCACTTTCCAGGAAATTCATGATTAATTTATCGAACATATTTTTTTAAATTTGATTTATGTTGTTGTAAATTCGCATGATTTCCGAGGCGCATTAATTTTCGGCTCTTATCGTGCCAATATTCACCATAAAGGGTGTCCACGATGAAATTGCCACACACAAAATTGATTCGCAAAATTCGAGTTTTCATCCGATTGCCATCAAATTTTCAGGGATTGAGAAATAACTATTAAACTTCATTTTACCATTTTACTCGTATTTTATTTACAGTCCATACGCAAATGCCCGCACCTTGGCCTTAACCCCGGCCATAAGATTCTGCACAACCTGTGAATCAACCGTTTTTTGCATGTAAACCCATACTTTCTTCAGTTCCTCGACTGTCTTCACTACCTTAGGTCGTTTAAGAAGGTGCTGCTTCATAATCGCCCAGTACTTTTCGATGGGGCGGAGCTCCGGAGTGTTGGGAGGGTTGAACATTTTCGGCACGAAATTGACCTTATTGTCCGCATACCACTTCAGCACGTCCTTGGAGTAGTGGCATGAGGCCAAATCCGGCCAGAAGATTGTTGGGACGTTGTGGGCCTTCAGGAGAGGAAGCAGCCGCTTCTGGAGGCACTCTTTTATGTACACCTGTCCGTTCATCGTGTCCTGGGTCACGAAAGGTGCACTCCGCTTCCCGCACGTGCAGATGGCTTGCCAAACTAGGAATTTCTTCGCAAATTTGGACATCTTCTGAGTGCGGACATGCTCCGGAACGCTGAACTTCATAGGCGTAGCCAGGATTTCAAAGGGGGGGGGGGGGGGGGGGGGGCGAGTTTTTTTTAGAGAGAGAGAGAGAGAGAGAGAGAGAGAGAGAGAGAGAATTACATCGTCTCCAACCAGTGGTTGCACATACTGAACAATTAACATTAACGGACACTTAACGGACAATACAACGCCCGGTGGACCAGTAGAGTAGGGTCATTTTCATGTTCCGACAGATGGAGCGGGAATGGAGCCCCATTTATGTGACATTACGCCTGAATGCGGGTGGATTATCTTCTCTACTCTCACCCAAAGTATTTGACAATACCCGTCCGTTTCTTGCAACAAGATTAAACAATTCTAGGCTTGTTCTGGAATAAAAAAAAAACGATTTTAAAAACTTTCGATATTTCCCATGTTTTTAAATCAAACCACATTGAATGCCAAACATTTAACGGGTCATGTTGGATTTTTGTATAGAATAACCACCGAATTTGTTTGCAGTTTGTACTGAAAATGTACTTTTCATCCGCGACCCTCTCACCCAAAGCAACACAGAAGAAACACCGTTTTTTACTCACCATGCTCACACCGTTTGAATAGATTATATTTTTTTAATGGTTGTTCAAATAATAAGTGATTATTCATCAATGACGAAAAGAAATTCATATGCGTTCCAACAGCTATTCCTCAATATTTTAAAAATAATTTATATACACATCTGCATCTGCGTTTTGAAATTTGAACCGATTTATCTGATATGATCCAACTGAAACACGTTCTGTCGAAACACGGTATATGTAGCAATCATGTGTATCTGAGTAGTATGAAACCAAAACGGTGTATCATTGAATTACATTAAAATTGTTGTTCAAATTCGAGAAATACAACCATTTTGCATATTTTTCTATTCGTGGTTATTTCAGCTGCATGAAAAAACATTCGTTTTGTTTTGTTTGCTTGTTTTTTTTTAATTACATGCTGGAAAATATTATACTTACTTTTGAAAAACTTTCGAATGTCCATTTATGGTACTTCTGGATAAAATGAATCAAATGACTGCTTTAGACTGCTTATAATTAAAAAAAAAAAACCGTATGTATTTTACCCGATGATTCGTTTTGTTATGAAGGTTCTTCTGTTTATAAACACGCGCAGAACCATCGCTTATTCTTCCGGTCTTCCTCTAAACTCTCCACCGATTGCTTGTCGATCTGCCAAACTTGGAAGACATCTACATTGAGTTATCTCAAATTATAATAATCCGTCCAATCTATCACAAAACGTTGAGATTGGTTGAGCGGACTGGAGATAATGAAATCCATTTGTATAAGGCCTCCTCTCTCCCGGTTGGTATTAAACCGATGAGCATGGATATCAATAGAAACATAAAGTTTCCAGAAGGCACAAAATGCATCTACGGACTCTTATTTTTACGAAATCCCTCAATTTCAATTTTTAATGGATTAGCATAGATTGTTCATTAGACACTTCAACTTGATTGATACAGTTATTAGTTACAGCAGTGCAATAGATTGTAGAATACAGTAGTAAAAATTGTAAGTTACGAAAAAAGAGTTTGGTTCGAGCATCGGCTGTGAAAGGTTGTGTCGATGCTTTATTACGCACTATTTTCCTATCGAGCATGGCGCGTTTCGTGTTGTTTCGGTTATCTATAATTCGGTGTAACGAATGATCGAGTGAGCACAGTAAGAGAACAACAAAGCGTCTCTCAAGCGTTCATAAAATTATCCTTGTTTTCCTAACGGAAAACCACCATCACACTTTGTGAATGGCTCCAATAGCATCCTTATTATTGGTTTAACTCAGATCAAATCGGATTTCCAACATTATAAAAAATCACCTTGTTTTTCCGATGAAAAAACACCATTACACTTTGTGTGTGGCCCCAATAGCATCCTTACTGTTGTAATCGGTTCGAATCAGAAATCGGTACTAGTATTTAAATATTTTACTAAACGAAGCGTGAATTCAGCTTATTGTTTACCAAAACGAACCCTGCTGCCACCCAATCTTGTCATCCAAAATCCCAGTGATTTCTCGTGGAAGTGCGGCGGTGGTCTCGGCTTCCAATAAAACGTCCAAATAAACGTTAACGCATTCCTACCCTTACCTTATTTGACCTGCATTCGGGCGAGGCCAGCGCCGGTATTGCCTTAGTTTGGGATCACCAGTTTTACACATTGAGCATGTTTGCATCATCTGTTGATCTTCTGAGTAATAACAGCTGAACTGGCAGTAACGGAATAACAACTTCGGGCGGTCAATCATTCTCATTATCCTGCTCATGCTCATAAAAACGGATAAATTATTTGAATAGGATAAGACAACTGCAACTTCTCGCTCTGACTAGCTTGCTGTTCTGCTTCTCACACGCTGAATCAAACTGTAAGATATGATCAACATATATTCTCAATAATACGAAACTAGAGTACCCTAAAACGGGGAAAGCGGGGTAACAGGGCGGTTTGACCCATGCCATGAATAGTTCAAATAAATATTTTTCGTTGATACTTTTTCTAACTATCAACTGTGTTTCTTAATCTAGTATTATTTGGCTTCTGAGAGCTATAGCATAGGTTTGAATATTCAGTTTTTTGATTAACCAAGAACTGAACATTGAGCATAGCTTCTTCAACTTTCAGCTAGCGGAGAAAAAAATCAATCAATGCTTATCTAATAGCTAACATTACAGATTAAGAGATATTTCCCTAGTAGCACATTTGTTTCAACCCAGTAAAGGTGACTGTTCTGTGACTCATTTAAGTCACAATAGAGCTGCTGAAACCAGTTTTGACTGTTGTGTGCTGCTTGGGGTTTTTAGATACTTTAGGCTACATAGGTTGGGTTCTAGGTTAAAGGAAAAATATTGTAATAAAATTTGTTACTCGTTACTATTTAAAAACTATTATATAATTACAACTTTTTTCTCATGGGTGTCAATTTTTTACGCTTTTTTGCTACAACTTGTTACAAAATCGAGGCAACTTCGCGTAATTTGGCTTTTTTATTTAGGCAAAGGAGCAATCTGACAAACATCCCAAGCAACACAAAATCGTCATATTTGGTTACAGTGACTTGATTGTGACTTAATTGAGTAGTATTGGAGTAACATCAACTGTATTGCAACAAGTTACCTTGCAACCTTCTAGAGATAAAAAATAAATAATAATATATTGAAACAAATAATAAAATTCTAAAAATAAAACCAAAACTTGGGGGGGGCAACGGCCCCTCCCTGCCCCCCCTGGCTACGCCTATGTGCCGATTCAAAGATACCATAAACTATTCGAATACATCCTCAAGAGTATGTTACTGCAACAACAATAAAAAAATTAATGTTTAGTAAATGTTTACTTACTTTTTAGAGGGGTTTGTGGGGGGGGCGTTGAAATTTTAAGGTTGGTTGTCCCCCCTTTTTTTGTTGGAAAATTGGGGGGGAAAAAAACCTTTTTTTGGAAAAAAATTTTTTTTTTTTTTAAAAATATTTTTTTTTTTAAAAAAAAAAAAATGTGGGGGGGGGGTAAATTTATTTGTGTGTGTGTTGTGGGGGGGGGGAAAGGGGGGTCTATAAAAAAAAATTGGCGGGGGGATGAGGAATTTGGGTAAAAAAGTTTGGGGGGGAGGGGGTGTTTTTTTGTTTTTTACTGGAGCCACATTTCGCAAGTCGAAACGAATAAAGTTCTGTCGACTCGAGCTTGTTTAGCATTATGGATTTCGAATCGAGCTCGAGAACGATTTAAATTCGACGAGGTACTAGACTTTCGAGCTTTATTGACATTATGTAACCATACACTCGAAACAAAATAGGCGGTCGAAACGAAACAAAACAGACGAATACTTTTATCCTATCGACCGCCATTCGTATCGTGACGTGTTTGAATCGAGTGATTTAAGTTTTATTATTAGTGTTATATTGTTTTTAATAAATTGGCGGTAATTAACTATTGTCATGTAAGTATTTTATTTTTTGTAACATATTTCTTGGTCGTAATTACAAAAACATGTGTTTTTTATTCGTAGGACCTCTGTGAATTCCAAAAACTCATTAGGCATCAATCCACAGCAAGTAGAGGCGTTGTGTAGTTTTATGGAGCAGCACACCCTGCGCAGAATATGGTACCTTTACGGTACATCCCAAATTACGATAACCTGAAACCAATTTATATGCAATAATATACTATCATATCATAACAACAACAAAAGATAAAAAATGTATTTTGCCTCTATTTCCAGTCTTTCCATGTTCTAAGGCAAGGATGATCCCTAAGCGCGCTGCAACTACGAACCTAATGTCAATAGTAAAATTCTCAATGTGAGCTCCAGGCACACAATGCTCTGTAGCAGGTGGAAAAACTACTTGATGTGATATTCCCACAATGGAACTGACTCTTAGCTTCGGGTCTTGACCAAGAATCCCTACTGAGCCCTTGCGGCACGACAAGCCGGCCAGTTCATCGCAAGGGAACATAATAATATCTAATTGTGATGCATAAACTTAAAATGTGCATACATAATAAGTCAAATTTTTAACATTTAAATGAATAATAATTTTAATAAGTCAAATTTTTAACATATTATGATTATGAAATGATTATGATTTTCTATGTTCCCAACCATGGTCTAATGTATTTATTACACAGTAACAATTTGACATTGATATTATTTTCAATGTAAATGTATGGAAATTTAGTTGTACATTTTTGATCTGGCATAACCAAGCCAAACTTAAGCAACAAAATCTTCTTCTTCTTCTTCTTCTCCTATTGGTGGCGGGACCTTAGTTGGTCCATACTGCCAAGTGTGAAGCAACAAAATCTATACAGTAAGATTTATAGTGTTTTCAATGTGGATATGTCAAACTATTGAAGTGTTTTAAAGAAGTTTAGTTTTAAAATGTTTTGAAGATTTTAGTAAAGCGAACATAGCTTTAAATAAAATGTCTGGAAAAATAATAATAACACACATAAGGATGATTTGTTTAACAAGAAAATGTCTGGAAAAATAATAATAACACACATAAGGATGATTTGTTTAACAAGAAACTTCAATGATGAGACAAGGTTGCATCCACAAATAGACCCAATACGGTTCTAATAGCCCGACATTCCATCCATATCCGTCGGATGTTCTCGTCTTCAAGAAGTAGATCAAAAACGTATCCGCTATAAGTGTTTTAACTTTTCGTGGTTCAAAACATTTGTCGTCTTATTGAGCTTATCTAAGAAAATGTATAACTGCAAACTATCAGCATAACAGCAAACTATCTGCTCAATAACTATCGGGACAACAAACCTTTGTGCGTTCTATACTCGGTGTATTCGTTACCAGGTGAACAGAAATACAGAAATGGAATGAAAATCCAATTAAACTTTTCGTCTTCAAAATTGCCGATTGGTTTTTCACTTCAACATGCCGATTCAAAGATACCATAAACTATTCGAATACATCCTCAAGAGTATGCTACTGCAACAACAATAAAAAAATTAATGTTTACTTACTCCAATTCATTCAAGCTTAATGGGTTATTATGATCTCGAAGCTGGTGCCTTGAAAATTTAAGGTTGCTTGCTTCCTCCTCCTCATCATCATCACTATCTGCATCGAAAAGCAGGTGGTGCGCTAAAAGAATCACACCATTATTTCCCGTATAAAGCAAAACACATTCATTTGATACTTACTTAAAAGAATAACTTTATTTTTCACTGATAAAAAAAAAACGATTTTGATTGCCGGCGCTAAATTAATTTGTTTATGTCTTGTTTGACAGCAGGTGCTCGAAAATCTACTACGATTAGTCGAAATCTACTACTACAAAGAAAGATAATTTATCGACCGGTCGAAATGCATACATAATGCCGAAACATTTTCGAGTCGACTTTCAAAACAATCGTTTCGAGAAGCTCGATTCGAAATGCGCAATGAGGCCCCAGGGCTATAGACGAATCCAACTTGAAAAAAAAAAAAATGGATAAATTAACCGTAAAGAAGGGAAAATTTTAAAAAAAATAAAAAATTTTTAGGGGGTTGGTGGGGGAAAAAAAGGGGTTTTTTTTTTTTTTTTTTTTTTTGGTGGGGTACGGTAATGGATGTCCGGCATTTAATTCTGGAATGCTGGAAATTTGTAACCGAATTGCAGAAAAATAACATTGGGACCAGCCTACGCGACGGTCTGGGAATAGCCCAGTTAGCGAGCGCCCAGTTAAAAAGCACCCAGTTAGCGAACAGTTGCTGTACTTTAATGAATTGATTGCATTTCGGCTCCGCTGAGTTGTCCCTATCGAACGACACTTGAGCCTACCAAATAAATACAATGTATCGAGATTGACGATTTATTTTGAAGATTCCATTTTTGAGGAGCAGATCCTAATCAAACCAGCGAGTTAGGAATGAACTTCAGAATTTACCTACCTAAGAATCTAATTTATCTTTTGTTTTTGGTTCTATAAATTAGGAAATTATAATCTACCTTGTAAGGGAAAAAAGAGGGGGAAATTTAACAAACATAAATCGGTTTAATAATTTTCTTTCAAACTTGTCCTCCACCCACTAGACCGTTGTATTCCAAAGCGAAACCTTCCACCCGCTGATCGACCCGTACAATGGAAGCCTCGAGCTGACCGAGGCCTTCCCAAAGTGGAAATCCGGCGACAACCACGTCTGGCAGCTGCTGAAGTTCATGCAGTACATTTTCTCCAGCTTCGATGAGTACATGTCCCTGGCGGAACAGAGCGCCAACAATGTGGCCTTCGATCTGTACGGCCAAAACCGTTCGGAATTTCTGCAAAAAGTCGAAGAATGCGTACGGCTCAGCCAAGGTAGGCTGTACGACCCTGCTCCAGTTCAGGATAGGAATTACATCGTATTCGAGCGGTTCGATAAGGAAACTCATGGCCCGTTGTTAGAATCGCTGAAACAGGGCAAAGCAAACGAGGTGACGACTCCTCCCTCTTCCGGGCTTTCCTGGGTCAAAGAAGGGGTGTTTCAACCGCTGAGTAAACAAGGTTAATGATTTTCTAGTACTAAAACACAAGTTCAAATTCTATTTTTATTCGGGGAGGATTAAATAACGTGTTACTATTTATTAAAACTGAGAATGAAATTAGGATGAACAAGAATGGCAATACTATTCGTATATAATTATTAAACTATAATTTACTAACGCAAAATGGAAGCATTAGGCTACCGTGTCTTTTACATAGAGCGCAAAAGAAATCCTAAATTCGGTTTATTTGCCGTTGACACTGCTGTACTTTCCAAGACGCATCCGTTTGGCACGACGATTACTCAAAACTCGACGAATTATATCCAGCAGAGCAATTCCAAGTACGGAGAAAAATAGAATAGCGGCACCGATGGCAAAGTTTCGGAATTCTGGATAAACTTGGTTCAACTCCGTCTCGCTGATGTGAATGTGGATGCCTTCCGCTTTGGGCAAGTCTGATTGCCCGGGGTATTTGTGGTCCGTGTGGGGAATGTTGGGCGCCAGCGGCTGCAGTTGAGATTCGTCGTACAAATTCGCTACCAGACCGTATTCGACATGGGTTTCCGTCAGGGAGGTTTCGATCGACTGTAAAAATAAAGAATGGAAATTAGAAGTGTTCGTAAGATGTTGAAGCTCTTATTACCGCTCCTTCAATTGACAGCAACGAACGGGACCATCCGAAACCTTCCTCGTCGGTGTAGACACTGATAAGTTTTCCACGGAATTCCCGGTAGGCCCGCTCCTCGGTTCCAACGACGGTAACGTTGATGATCGTAGCTGGACTCATGTAGCGGACGGCATTGATGGTCTGAAGATGCAAGTATATGTGATTAGTTTTGAATGCCTGAAATACGCGTTCGAGGCATGCACATCATTTCAGATGCACTCACCACGTGGTGAACAGTGTTTTAATATGCTGGTTGCATATCTATCGGGAGGTATTAGTAACGTTCATTTTTGCACATATTTTGTCCCTAGTGCATAAATTTAACAACGATTCAAAATTGAAAATTTTCATTTTTACAAATGAACAAGCTAGGGTTGTTTTGGAGGCGGCCTTTGGTGAAATCAATCTGATTATGAATATATTATAAAAATCCTATTTTGAAATAATAAGAAATAAGTGCCTAGTTTAGAAATTTTACTTTTGAAAATATGGAAGTTCTTTGCAGTACCCTTATCCAAATGATATCGATAATGTTGACATGCGGGGCTTATTGTATGTGAAAGTAACCTCGGAATGTGCGTGACTCTCCAGACATTCTGAATTGGGTTGCTGGATCTGCAATATAGCTATCACTATCTAGCTCCAGGAGTAAAGCCGCTTTCAGTGGTCACTTAAAGGATTGTTGCAAACTGGCTTCCATAATACCATTTCCGGCCAATGGGTGTTACACGCAAGGTGGAGGAAATCCTGTATGGCTAACCCAACACAGAGCCCTGCACTTAAGTAAAGACCTAAGTACATCGGTACCGGAGTGTGGGGTCTTTGAGTAAATGTAAGTTTGAGGCTTCTGATCCCACTGAAACCTAAAAGCCTTGTTGCCCATCAGATTCCTCCGGTATGGTATTTCTTTTGGGGAATTTTATTTTGCCTTTTGACAACAGCGCTATCGAATTTAGCGCTGGCTTACTGCTGTCGGCTTCTTCGCGAGCCTTTTGAAGTCATCGTTTCCCGAGCCATTTAACTACCACCCTCGCACAATCGGTTCGAGTAGTCCGCGATAGTCCGACCGGTGAGGCTTTCAGCTCCAATCTACGCTGCAAACGACAAGAGCAATCCCCGACGGTAGATCTACTCGACGCCGACGGAAAGTTTCCCGACAAAGGAATTTCTCCCGAAATCAGACCACGGTGAGCCATTTCGCCCCTATCTCCACTGTAGATGACTCGAGCAGTCCCCGGCGGTGGATCTGCACTAACCGACGGAGAGCTCCCCAGCGGTTGAATAGCTCCCGAGATCGATTATCAGCTGTTGTGAATGTACGTGACTAATTCTGTGGACGACGTTTTCTGAGCTGGTGTCGGCCCCGCGCCTACAAACATCACGCTTCGCATTGAATCGAATCGTGGGCAATAAAAAACTACGTGCTTCGGTGTCTCTTTGAAGTCTGAGCATTCCAGACATCGAGAAGACACAGTGTATTCTAATCTATGCAGATACTTCCTGTAGCAGCCATGAACTAACAATAATTGCGTCAGGTGGAAGTTAACCGTGCTTCTTGTTCATTCACGTGGATACTTCCGGTATCATCCGGTGAGTTCACCTCTCATCCACCGCGTTATCTCATTCTTCTTAATACTTCATCGTGCTGTCAGTCTTCTTCGAACTCCTCTGGTGTCTCTGTTCATCTAACACTCGTGGTCCTCCGCCAACAGTAAGTACAATGAGGATCATTCTGGTAAGGACGCAGATCGCATCAAATGATATTGTCCGATAGGCGTTCCCCACCCTTATGCTTAACAACCTGAACGTGCTGTTCAAACCCCTTTTTCTTCTTGTTGTTATTGCTGGGAACCAGACCGGAGCATGGACATGGATACACTAGCTGCTACTGCTTATCCGAATTGTTCGGCATTATTCTGACCAACGCTGTGGTTGCTCTTGCTGTCTTCTGACAGGCATGATCGACGTGATAAAGGCATAATTCAAGTTGTTGGTCGCCTGGTGCACTGTCTCTCGGTTGTTGATCAACACTACCTCTGCATCCAGAATTTCACAATAGCTATCTCCTCTACTAGGACTACTAGGAGCACAACATCATCTGCGAAACCGACAATCTTCACACCTTTTTCACAACTTTAGCAAGGTTTAGCTTTAACAATCCATCGTAGATCGCATTCCCCAGCGTCGGGCCGAGGATGGAGCCCTGAGAAACGCCCGCTGTAATTGTCATTCTTTTATCTCCCATGTCTATCTCGTAGACAAATATTCGGTACTGAAAGTAGCTTCACAATATCTTACAGAGGTACTCAGGGACCCTCATGTTGTCCCACGAATGAGTGATTGCTTCCCAACAAGCGCTGTTGAATATATTCTTCACCTGTAGGGAGACCACCGTGCAATAGTGGTTTCCCCTTCCTCCACCCACCCACTATGTCTAACTACTTAGGGCTTTAGTAGTTAGGTGGTTCCTGCGACCTGCCTTTGGTCGTTTCGCTATTTTTGTTGAAGATCGAGGACAATCTGGGAGGCTGCTACGCATACTGCGTCCCAGACGTCCCGGTCCTGGCGCATCCTCTGGACCAAATTATCCGGAGTCGTGTCGTGACCGCTTACGGCAACCACGCCGGATCTCGCGCCGTCAAAGCGAGGACATGCGAAGAACACATGTTCCGCAGTTTCCTCGACTCCCGCGCACTCGCTGCATGCGGAGGACTGTGCATGCCCATATTTGTGCAGGTATTGTCTAAAACAGCCGTGGCCAGACAATATCTGCGTTAAGTGGAAGTTCACTTCACCGTGTCGCCTACCGACCCACCCGGTTAATTCCGGGATTAGTCGGTGGGTCCACCGACCTTTGGTGGAGTTGTTCCATTCCCTTTGCCACTTAACTATGGATGTGGCTCTAGTGGTCTTCCGAATACCTCTTGTTTCACGTTGCTCGAAGCACTCTACGTCCTCTTTTATGACAATGCCTATTGGCATCAACCCCGCTAGGACGCAGACCTCGTCGCGTGATACCGTTCGGTATACACTCACCACTCTTAGGCACATAAGCCTGTTTGTACTCTCTAGCTTACTTGCGTAGCTCTTGGTACTCAAGGCGGTGATCCATGCCGGCTCGCCGTACCTAAGTATGGACAAGGCGACGCTGGCCAGGAGTTTACGCTTACTTCCATGCACCGCCGAGCTATTCGACATCATGCGGGATAATGCCGATATAGCCATAGAGGCTTTCTTGCAGGTGTAATCGACGTGACTGCCCGAGCAGAAGCGAATAACTTGATAACTGGCCTTGGTATTTATGAGCTCAGATTAAGAGGTAAAATACCTGAGGATAATACCATCAAATTGTTCCCACAATGTCATGCGAATACCGAATTGAGGTAAGACAATACCAAAATAATACCTCTAAGGTGACCAGATACTTACCCAGGTATCCGAAATATCAAGTTAAGTTATTCGAGAGATATTTTGCTTACAATTCTTAGGTATTTTGCTTAGGTATTTTACCTCTTAATCTGAGCTCTTTAATACCAAGGCCAGTTATCAAGATCAAAATAAGGTATTCATATGCTTTTGTGTTCTGCTCGGGTAGCGTCGATCATAACCCCAAGATACCTCAAGAACCTCTTCGATTCTATTGTGCAGTTACCTGCACTGATCGTCGCATGTTGCTCCGATTTTCGATTATTCACCATCGTGACCTCAGTGTTATGGGGGGAGCTCCAATTGCGGGGGCCCTCTCTCCAGTGATGGGGGGGGGGGGTCGGCGTGGTATTGGGGGTGGGCGGCGTTCGGGGGGGGGGACGTGTTGTGGTGTGGGGGAGTGGGGGGCGGTGGTCTTCACACGTTTCTGGCCTGTCTCTGTATTGTATACCAGTACGCGATTCTGGAAGTAGCTTCCGAGAATCTTGTACAGGTACCCAGGAACCTGAAGGCGTTGGAGCGAGTCGGCGATAGCCACCCAACTGGCGCTATTGAACGCATTCCTCACGTCAAGGGTGACCACTACACAGTATCGTACTCCTCGCCTCTTGCGCTGGATTGCCACATCGGCACTGGCGCTGGATTACCCTCTCGAGCACCTTACCCGCTGTATACAACAGACATATAAGTCTATATGCCGATGGATCTCCTGGTAGCTTCCCTGTCTTTGGTAGCAACACAAGGGTCTGAATTTTCCAGGCGTCCGGGAAGACGCCCTCGTCCAGACACTTTTGCATCACCACCCGGAACATTTCGGGATCCAGCAAGATAGTCGTCTTGATGGCCAGGTTCGGAATACCATCCGGTTCCACTACCGTTTGGATAGCATCCATTGTGGACCTGCCATTCCGGAAGCTGAACTGCTTGTTCGGCAGGCCGTATGTATCAACCGCTTAAAATGAAAATCCTTTTTTGATTTTGTCTTCCGACGAACTGGACTCTGACGTAGCTATTGGGAGTGCATTTCCGGAGGTACACGCCCCGGTAAAAGGAAGCCCACTAGCTCCCCGGGAGAGCGCCGGAAAAAATAAAACCTTCTGACAAAAGCTTGCAACGAATTGGAGGTAACTAGGGTGAATTTAAATTAAAAAAAACAACGAATAAACCGGTAACAGTAGAAGCATCCGATCCTCGCTGTAGCTAAACCACCCCGCCGCTATATAATAACAGTAACGTAAGAGGTCGCCAAAAACAAGTACTACGTCTTCTCGCAATTCTAAAAAAATATCCCGTCCAAGTAAGGTAAGATTAATTATAGGGACATTGTGTACAGCATTTCCTTCCCGAACTGATGTACAAAAGTGCATTAGAAGTTCAGAAACGACGAGTTCCAAGTGCATTCCTCAAAAAAAACCCATCATCCCTGACGAAATTTACCAGAAGCAGATAATTTCCCATCAACATGAGAGGCTCTAGGAATGGACAGTAATTTATTGCTAGAACTGAGAGAAGTGGGGAGAAAGTATTAAGTAACGGCAGGCTTTAAAAATTGAAAGATACAAGTTTGTAAACGAGCGAAGAGCATATGAAGGTCCCTGGTTGGGATGCCGAATGCACTAAGTTGTACCTTGAGGAATCCGATGCGGTTAAAGATTATCGTAGACATG
This sequence comes from Aedes koreicus, assembly GCA_024533555.2. Taxonomy (NCBI): domain Eukaryota; kingdom Metazoa; phylum Arthropoda; class Insecta; order Diptera; family Culicidae; genus Aedes; species Aedes koreicus. Next base: position 48,922 of record JAHHFK020005422.1, read on the forward strand.
AAACATCTGAGCTACTTTATAAGTACCTAAAGCTTAAAAAAAAAGCTCCATGCAGTGGATATTCGACTTCACTAAAAAGGCTGGTCCAGACTCTGTCCAAACACAACCGAATTTACGAGATACCACCCGAAATAACTATTCTCTGGACGAACCACTCATAATGTTGGAATTTTCAATGGCACTTCTGTCATCGAATAACTCTGCTCCGGGAAGCGATATGATTAAATTCAACCTTCTAAACAATCTCCCCGATATCGCTAAAAGACGGTTACTTAACCTGTATAATACTCTCATAGAATTAAACATAGTTCCACCCACATGGAGACAGGTTAAAGTAATAGCTTTTCAAATGCCTGGAAAACCAGCATCTGATTACAATTCTTATCCTCCGATCTCTATGCTATCATGTTCAACGAAATTATTAGAAAAAATGATCCTATCAAGACTTGACCCCGTTGGGTTAAATCAAACAACCTTGTATCAAATAGGCAGTTTGGTTTCCGAAAGAGCAAAGGAACAAACGATTGTTAAGCGTTACTTTCATCTGATATGCAACTGGCCTTTACACACAAGGAGCAATTGGCTTCAGTATTTCTGGATATTAAGGGCGCATTTGATTCAGTTTCCATAGATATTTTCGCAGATAGTCTGCACAGTAGTGGTTTACCAGGAATTTAAAATATTTTTTGTATAATTTACTGTCAGAAAAACAAATGACCTTCAATCTAGGTCAACTGACAACTTCCAGAATTAGCTACATGGGCTTACCCCAAGGCTCATGTTTAAGTCCAATACTTTATGATTTTTATGTTAAAGATATTGATAACTGCTTGGAAAATAGATGCACGCTAAGACAACTTGCAGACGATACTGTGATCTCCTTTAGAGGTCCATGTGCGGAAATCTTGCAAAGACCATTGCAAAATTCCCTAGATAATCTGTCCATCTGGGCTAGAAATTTGGGGATCGAGTTTTCACCGCAAAAAAACGAATTGGTAGTGTTTACTAGAAAGCGGTTCCCTGCCCAACTGCGTCTCAAGCTATTGGGAAGAGACATTACCCAATCTTAAACCTTCAAATACCTTGGAGTCATGTTTGAATCAAAATGCACTTGGAGTACTCACATTGCGTATTTAAAACAAAAATGTCAACAAAGGATCAATTTTCTACGATCAATTTCTAGGACATGGTGGGGTGCTCACCCGTAAGACCTCATCAAGCTCTATAAAACAATTATTCTTTCAGTTCTCGAATATGGGTCTTTTTGCTTCCTCTCGGCAAGAAACAGCCACCTAATTGAATTGAAACGCATTCAATATCATTGTTTACTTGGCGTTGTTTGTTTATCGTTGCCCTTGGCTGAATGCATTCAACGCACAATATGAGCCTGGACGTTCTGGTAGGAGTAAAACCCTTACAGAACCACTACTGAGAGCTCTCATCTAGAATACTTATCAAGTGTAGAATCAGTAACAACCTTGTGATCGAAAACTTCGAAGAAATGCTCGAATTGTGTACCCAGTCTAGATTCTTACGAAACTATATTAACTATATATCATCCGATAATAGTCTTCCATGCTATAACTCTCCTACTGTACGCTTCCCTTGTCACAGTGCCTCCATTTATTGTGATCTCTCCATGAAACAGGCTATTTAAGTAGTTCCAGATCAACGTCGACCTATTTTAATTCCCCATATTTTTATTAAAAAGTACCAACATGTCAATTGCAATAGAAGAATTTTCACTGATGGGTCGCGCATTGATGGATCCACTGGTTTCGGTGTCTACAATGAATACTCATCTGCCTTGCCATGAAACTTCAGGAACCGTATATGTTGCGAAGCTGGCAACAATCAATTTCGCATTGGGGATAATTTCCGACATGCCCATAGACCATTATTTTATATTCTCGTATAGTCTCAGTTCTATCGAGGCCCTCCAGTCGATGAAAACAGTGAAGCACTCATATTAGTTTGTTTCAAAAATAAAGGAGCAGATGTGTGCGTTGTTCGAAAGATCATTTAGGATTACCTTTGTATGGGTCCCCTCACATTGCTTAATTCCAGGCAATGAGAAGACGGACTTTCTAGCAAAGGTGGGCGCAAAAGAAGGCGAGATTTTTGAAAGAAGAATTTTACACGATGAATTTTTTTCCATTAGTACGTCAGAGTTCTCTTCAAAGTTGGCAAAACGATTGGACAAGTAATTCTCTCGGGCTTACATTCCATTATTCCAAATGTATCGTCGAGATCGTGGTTCAAAGGTGCAGCGCAGCCTATATGCAAGCGATTTACATTTTTTTTTTTTTTTCTGACCTTTTTTTCTTATCTCCTAACCCCCCCCCCCCCCCCCCCCCCCCCCCACTAAAATACTTGCCATTGTTTTGTGTTTGTGTTTTTCTTTTGTTTTTGTGGTGCTTGTTCCTTCCCTGCCGGCCGTGGTCGGCTCTCGGCGGTGGTTTGGTGGTGGGGGGGGTCGGGGGGGGGGGGGGGGGGGGGGGGCGGCGGCGATGGGGGCAAAAAAAATAAAATAAATTATTTCTTCTCACGGAGAACACAAACATAACAATTAATGTATGTAAAACCCATAAATGGTGGTATCCATTAATTCATACTGGTGGGGACCAGTATCACAACGCTTTACAGTCCTTTCTCTCCGAGGTCTCTAAGTCAGAGATGACGAGAAAATAAAATGTGAGTGTTTATCAGACGTTGTGTATCAAAAACAAACCCAATGGGAGACAGTCTCCTCTCGCTCATGTATGCATCAAAACAGAGTGTGTGCAATCTACCGCTAGAAAACTATCGCAAGCTATCGGTAGTATTAGAGTGCGTTCTGCCGCGTTTCTTTTGCCTCGTCGAGGTGGCAGGGTGATCTGCTCCTCGAGCTACCCCATAGTGGGATGTTAGGCAAATGAAGCGCCTGTGGTTCGAATACTACTTTACCATGCCCTTTCACTCAATTTTCAATACCTCTGTTCTATTTCTAGCCTACCGTACACTGACGGAACTTTCAACTTTCTCTTCATATCTTTCATTCTAGCAAAAAACATTGCTGTCCACTCTTGGTGCCTCATGGCGATGAGCGAGACATCTCCTTCTACATCAACTTAAATAAGTTTCCAGCCCAGCCCCTTCCAAACGATAATGTGACCCATTAACCTCGAGCCTACCACGAGTAATTGGCACCCCACTTACTTACATCAACATCAAAATGCAATGCATTGTGAATAACAATATTGATTATCGGCTCCGCAAAGTGTTACACACGTCTGAGCCTTACAAATAGACGAACTGATTAAAAAAAAGAGCGGTTAAAGCTACCAAATTGCTGATACCGTCCGGGTACGTTTAGATACGGTTGCTAAAATTGTTCAAAAGTTCAAAAAGGGTGGATCAAGGCGACCGACATGTTCCCGGGTTGGAAGGGCTACCGTTAGAAAGGCAGTACAAGATCGAGGTTTCTCAGGCCCAAAAATTGCAAAGCAGATAGAGAGTGCGTTTTCTATCGATGTCCGAAATCGACAGCCTCAACAAGGTCTGAAGGGTAGAGTGGGAGTTAAGAAGCCATGGTCAGCGGCACGAAACATTGAAAAGCAGCTAAAGTCGACAGGAAATCACATTACATGTACAGTCGATAATTGTAAAAAAGGCCATTTGTTCAGATATGTATGTTATGTATGGCGAAGAACCGGTGAAAGCCTGAAACACCAGAGAGTTATTACAGTCAAACATGGTGGAGGTGACTTATTACAATATCATTAATTTTCAACTAACTTAACTAAAGTTCTGTCCAGTTAGAATCCGGAATCACTTAGGGCCTGTTCATAAACCACGTAGACTCATTTTTGAAAATCCACCCCCCCCCCCCCGTGGAGATTTTTCCCCAAACATTTGGGGATATTGTGTGGGGGGCGGACATGGGGACAAACCCCCCCCCCCCCCCCCCCGAAAAAGAGAGGGGGGGGGGAAGTGGTGGGAGGGGTGACTGCTGCAATATATTCTTTTACAGCGGTTTGTTCACCTAGGCACCCACTTTCTGTGGTATAAATTTCACGGTGTTTCGTGCAGTGAGTCAAAAGTTATTCCAGATGGAAGCCGAGAGGAGAGAAAAATTTTTGCACACCCACGTTGATAATCCAACGTTGTCCGCAATAAAAATCGCAAAAAACGTTGAAAATCGTCAAATCAACCGTGTATGATGTGCTCAAACGTTTTAGGGAGCGAAAGAGCGTGGATCGAGTGCCTCAAGGTACGTGTCGTAGTGGAACATATGACTGCAAGCTGCACCAGAAGGTGTTCAGAGCCGTCAGAGCAAACCCTGGACTATCAGATAATGAAGTCGCACAAAAATACGCTGCTACTCACAGTACCGTTCGAAGAATTCGTTTGCGAGCAGGATATCGTTCTTATCGAGCCAGCAGAGGACCAAACAGAACGTTGAAGCAAAGTTTCGCCACCAAAACTCGAGCTCGGAAATTGTACCAGCAGGTTTTGACGAAGTACCAAATGCCTGCTCGTCGACGATGAAACCTACGTCAAAATGGATTTCGGACAGCTTCCTGGCCGAAAATTCTACATGGCGACGGCACGAGAAGATGTTTCTGCGAAGTTTAAGTTTGCTTTTATTGACATATTTGCCAAAAAACTGATGATTTGGCAAGGGATATGCAGCTGCGGAGCAAAGACCAATGTGTTCGTGACGAATAAGAAGATGGACTCGAAGCTGTACAAGGAAGAATGCCTCAAAAACCGCGTACTACCTTTCATTAAAGCCCATAAAGGTCCCGTGAAGTTTTGGCCAGATTTGGCGAGTTGCCACTACAGCCAGAAAGTGATCCAGTGGTGCCGCGATAATAACGTAGATTTAATTTAACATAAATCCACCCAACTGCCCGCAATTCCGGCCCATCGAGAGATTTTGGGCAGTAATGAAGCGGAAGCTTAAGAAACGTGGAAAACGGCTCGGGACGCGACTCAGATGACCAAAATGTGGAACAAATGTGCCAAGGAAGTTGACTCAGGAGGTGTGCAGCGTTTGATGGGAGGAATAAAGAAGAAAGTGCGAATTTTCATTAGAAACGAAGAGAAATGATTTATATTGATATTTTTTCCTTAAAGTACAGTGAATTACCTTTGTTTTGATGTATTAAACTTATTTGTACGTCACTCCGTTACCGAGATACAGATGATTGTATTATTCCGGATTCTAAATGGACATAGCTTTAGCTTTCATCATTGTCTGTGCAGGCAGAGTCATGGTTTGGGAGTCGATGGCTTCCTCGGGAGTTTGAGAACTCGAATTTATTGCCAGAATAATTACAAAGGAGGTATATCTGGACATATTGAAGCGAACATTTTCAGCAAGTGCCCAAAAACTGAAGGTAGGCCGGAGATACACGTTCCAACAAGATGGGTATTTAAAGCACACATCAAAGTTGGTATCTCAATGGTCCAGTCTCCTGACATTAATCCGATAGAACATCTCTGGTGAAAATTAGGGGTCAGGAACACAACCATCAAGTATTCAGAAATTACGGCAAGTTATGAATGGAACTGAATGGGACAAAATCGAACCAGAAACGACTGCTAAACTCGTTGGGTCAATGCCACGACGACGTCAAGCTGTCATTGAAGCCAAGGGTGGTCACACGAAATATTGAAATATTATTAGCAATAAAGTGGATATACTTTTTTGCATTGTTTTTTATCGTTTCCATAAACACTGAAATAGATAAACTTTCTTCACATACTGTACCACTTACGGTTTGACGCAGGAAGGAAATAAAAGAAGCAAATCTTTCATTGGACAAACCTCTAAAATTCCGAGGGTCGTCGTTGGTATATATACCAACGACCCGGTTGAAATAGCTATTGCTAGAGGATCAAAACGAAAAGCATATACATTTAACTTACAGAAGACGAATTTACTGTTGAATTTAATTATCTGTTTTTAATCGACCTTAAACGACCTGCAGCATAGCTTTATCTTAATGCGTCACAAAACCGATATTTTTTTTAAACAGAAAAAGAAAAAGACACATCGCGAAACCAGTTTACCTGCAGCAGATAACTGTTATCAGCTTCGAACTCGTCAACCAGTTTGCAGTAGCCGTGTCAAGTTTGTCAATCGTTAAATTCCCATCAATGACGTTCCATCAGTAAGAAGCATCAAAATCCAAGTACAATTCGATGGTGCTGATTTCACGTGTCTACCAATTTGTTATCTTACTACTATGATTATTTCCACTCACCTTGAAACTCCTGGCATAGTATGTCTCACTAGAAACTGTTTTGTACGTTTCAACTTTGCCCCGATAGACGGACAGCGGCAGACCGGCTATAACCGTAGCTGGCAGGTGGAACTCCATTCGCATATCCGATAGGTAGGAGATATCCTGGTCGATGTACTTGTAGCTTGTATCGCGATTTTTCAGCGTAGCGTAGGCTAGAGTCGGCGATCCTAGACGTGTCGAGTTGGTCCATTTCTTGAAAACCATGTCACGGAGCTCGTATCTTTCAGGATACTTTTCGCCAAGAATCACCACTGGTCCAGACTAGTGAGTCAGAGTGAATGTAAGTAAGATTACGTGATGATAGCCTGCGTAATCATTGTGACTTACCATTTCTCCATCCCCATTCGAGCAAACCTCAGTAGAAGGATCATAGGTACAGAACCCGCTGAATTCTTCATCGAAGGCTGCTCTGCCGACATATTTCAAACCAGTATCCAACTCCGGTATGTTAGCGAAGTTATTAGACCGAATCCACAGAAGCAATCCATGGGTACCTTCCTTGCAAACATGTTCCAAACTGCGGTCACTGTGGTCTACATCGAGCGATTTCACCGTGACGCTCATCAACGGCGAACTGTTATCACAAATATCTGACAGGAACTTCTGGATAGGTTGAAATAAATAAACCAAATTAGATCACTCTGTGAGCAATGATTACTCACACTGCTTCCATCTAACCTTAACGTCAACTTCCTGCTGACTTCCTCCGAAAACACTACTTTCACCAAGAGTACAACCCAGCAGCATTAGCAGGACTACTGAAGCTATCGCCCATGTTCGAGATCTGATCTCCATAGTTACTTAGTAAAACGCCCGAATGGCTCTGCTCGCGGTAAATTACTGAATCAAGGTGTATGGAATCAGGCTTTGCGACTGCTTTGGATCGATTCAGCTCTGATATTAGGAGCTGATAAGCTGATATCGCTATAGCGCAACATGGTACAACCGGCGACGTGAGTTGCGATTTCGAAAAAGGGATCCGCATTGATTGGACCTGTATGCGCACTCGAATTCGGTTGGTGTATGTGTCACGGTGTCTCTAGTAGAATAACGTTCTCTGAAAAAAGAAAAAGAATCGGTATGGCAAACCACAAATAAAAATTTAAATACTGGCCAAACTAAGGATTTATGGAGGCTATCTTGATAGTTTGAACAAAGCAATGTTGACCACATGCTTAAGAGGCAAGTTTGTTATATCTATCATCATAAGCATCACCGTCGTCAAGCAGTTTTCTCGATTAATATAAAAACAATGTTCATGTCATCATACTATTCTCTGAACTCGATGTTTTAGGCTTGCTTCATGTTTTTAAATTATAGTTAGAATCAACTGGAAAGTTGTTATTAACTTTGAATCTGAAGAGTCAAACCTAATATAAGCGTTAAATATTTTTCTGAGTTAAGTTTCCATTTCGGAGCATCGCGTGATGTGCTCGTAAACCTATTATCTATACCTTTGCTGCAACTTTTGGAGTCGAGTGATTAATCTTTACAAGGTTTGATTTTAGTTTGCTGTTTGAGGAACTGTCTGATAAGGGAAGAACTTGAAAAAGTATGTCTCCACGAGTACGGAGTTAAAGTTTCTGTGGTTTGTGAATTTCTCCGGTGGGAAAATAAAAACAGAAGAGATGATGTAGGTGAATCCTGGGTATCAGTAAAAGTTGGCGATTTCAACATTCGCAGATAACTATAACTTTTTTGCCCCAAGGGCATCTTCAACGGCGGTTTTATATCAACTGTATACTTGATTTGCATCAGTGAAACTTGAATAGCTAAAATAGACTAACTTTGCGTTCCCCGCACCGGTGTTGTATTTCTTGTTGTTAAACCCGCCAACACCTGTCATGCTGTCGATCATTCAACATCAGAGATCAGAAGTTTTTTTTTCAGAGATCGCAGATTTTTCACAAACATTTTGCCATTGATTGGTTTGACCAAATAATTTTAATGCCAGTGCGTCGTTAGCTGACGACAAGAAATACTTGTTCTTTTGTTTGGCTGAAGGTGAGTGTGTGAATGCATGCATTTCATTAAAACGATATTTGATAATGCTGATTTGTAGTTTGGCAGCGAATAAACAAGTGTCGAAACGGAGAGGGTCACGTCCTGGATGACGCCCCAACGTCGACCGTGATTTTCGTTCCGGCCATCAGAAGCTTTTTCAGGACTACTTTAGCGACACGCAAAACTACAACGAGAAGCACTTTCTGCGTTTCCGCATGCCAAGGGAGGTGTTCCTGGACATTATGCGACAACTAGAGTAAACAAGAGGCTTCTCCAAAATGTATCTGTATGAGCTATTTGCAAGTGCTTATCATGACCAATCTATCAATAAACCCAATGTTTACTTTGAATGAAGTTTACTTTTCATTTCCGAGCAATCGAAATACTATTCGGAATCTCGGAGCCTCGCATTTCGATCTAGTCAGCGTTTTCCGGAAAATGCAGTGGCTATAAAAAAACTAAGGCAAGCATTTGTTATTTAGGAATGAAACGAAAAGGCAATTCACTAGCACCAGGAGCGACTTGAGGTAATTATCAGAATCCGAGGCGAGCAACACAACTTTTTGTCCGCTGCCAGCATCACACGCAGCAAACACGGTTACTTTTCGGCTCACAAATATACCTCAGAATATACTCAATAAAATAACTTTGCGCAGTGGCGATATCGTAACCAATGAGGTACAACCGAGGTGCGATTATTGCTTGTTGAAAACTAATACTCAATAAAATTGAGTTATTGTTTAGTAAAAGCTGAAATTTTGCTCAATAATTGGTATTATCAAGTAGCGTGTAGTGTTTTGGAACGATATTTTTCTTGTTCCAAATTGCTGCAAGAAGAGATCAAAACATATACCAGTTATAAAATGATGCAAAATAGATCCAGTATGAAACAAAATTTACAACACCGGTGCAGCGATGTTTTTGCGTTTGGTCTAAAAAAATAAATCCAATCCACGATTTGGATCGCCGTTGAAGATGCCCTAAGATAAAAATGTTCAATGGGTAATTTTTGTTCTGTATATATTGTATGTACTGTTTCCCGTGTCATCAAACGTCACAAAGAACGTCTGACCACCGATCGGAAAAAAAGGAAGTATACTAAAACATCCTCGAGCGCTAGTAGAAGTTTTCAGGCGCAAACCAAACGCTTCTGTCCGGGCTATTAAAAAAAGCTAAGCTAAGCAACAAAACCACGGGCACGCAGGAGATTCCAGGTCATCGGTTCTACACTGCAGGAAACATGTTCGATGTCCCTAAGCACCAACGTAAGCCAAAAATATCGATATTTGCCAAGAAATGCATGGCTTGGCAAGTGATTTGTACATGCGGGATGCGAAATGCTTCATTTGTAAGGACTTCAACCATGAACGTCTCCTTCCGTTACTGAGATCGCCCAAGAGCCTGTCAACTATTCTAAAATGGTGCTGGAATGGTATAAGGAAAATAATTCAAGTTCGTCCCCAAGGACCTTAATCCTCCAAGCACCCCAGAGTTGAGACCAATCGAAAAATCTTGGGCTGTTATTAAGTAGAAACTACGCAAACATCCTAAGACTGTCAAAACAGATCATGAATTGATGAAAGCATTGGTCAATGTGCACACATTTGTCGATTCTAATTTGTACAAAATGTCATGAAGAGTCTTAAGAAAAACGTAACGGTAATTTATATTTGAAGTGGAAATTGAATAATGTAATTATGGAAAAATTTAACGGTTTTATTTGATGCACCGCAAATTTCAAGACAATTGTTTAAAAGTTGGATTTTTTGCAAATCGCTTTGCGTGTTGCAATTCTAACGTGAACAACCTTTTAAATGTCGAGTATTAGTACACGACACTGAAGAAGTCTGCACATTGTAGACGAAATACGCGTATCTGTCAAGATAAACAATAAAGGTAGTTGTAATTAAATGGAAATTACTAATATTTCTTCTCATTTTCTAGTTTAAAAAGTGGAAAATTGTACTAAGTATGATGCTCGAAAGTTTTGTGTCTTTTGAATCTCAACAAATGGCGAAAAAGTAAATACAAATACAACATCAAACATAGTTATCTAAACTTAATTAGTAGTCACGCTATGATTCCTTGACATTAAATATAAAATTTTGTCGAAGTTCTTTTAACAAGGTACAGTTTCCCGGAAAATAATCAACCGGAACCAATTACAAAATCTCGACCTGTCATACTAGAAAATATGATTGTTGTATCTACTGATAACTCACAAAAGATTAACATACTTTATAGCATGGTATATGTGGATGTATTCTCTAGAAAATACTGGGTACCAATGAACTAAGTATGCTCCCCGAGCAGGAGACAACAACATATGAATACCAAATTTTGATCTTCATAACTGGCCTTGGTATTAAAGAGCTCAGATTAAGTATTAAGAGGTAAAATACCTAAACAAAATACCTAAGACTTGTAAGCAAAATATCTCTCGAATATCAAAACTTGTTATTTCGGATACCTGGGAATACCTGAGAGGTACTTTTTTGGTACACGCAAAAAAAACCGCAGTAGAAACTACCATTTCGAGGATTAAATTAAGCGCAAACACCAACAATTTTCAGCTGACTATAAATGCGTTTGATTTTACCATGCCTTCGATTAGATCGACCATGGTGCGGTTGATATAAATATGAGGTCTGTCATATATACCACAAACGTTGAAGGTTATACCATAAACGTAGTAAATTAGAAAGAAATTTCATGGTAGTTTTGAAAATAAGCATAGTCAGGTAAAATGGTAGTTTTTACTATAAGATTTGTTTCTGTGTATAGTCTTATCTCAATTTGGTCTTCGCCTAATAGGTATTTTACCTCTTAATCTGAGCTCTTGAATACCAAGGCCAGTTATCAAGTTATTCGTTCCTGCTCGGGTCGTAACGTTTGCATTAAAAAAATGTACTTTTTTCGGATGGTGATTTAAAAAAGCTAAGACAGATAATTGCTTTTGATAAATTTCCCATGGAAGGTAATTATTTAAACTTACTTGCAAAAAATATTCTACGCCCTTGCGAGTGGCTTTCCGGCAGTTAACCGGAACATTCGCCATGGCGGACGAAACCATGCGTGTAGGCATGTTTTTGAGTTCTTTCTTCGTGTTATTTATCAATTCCTCCTCAGTTTTCGCGACAAAATTGTTGGAGTAGACTTTACGCTTCAGGTTGGCCCAGAAATTCTCGATGGGATGCAGCTGGGGGACGTTGGGCAGGTTTGCCGACTTGGGTACCACATCGATATTCAGCCACTCCATCTCCTCCAACGATCGCTTCGAGTAGTGGGCCGACGCGTCCGGCCAGAACACCGCGTCTTCGCCCTTATGGAATTTCTCGATGAACGACGCAACTTCCGGCAGGCATTTCGTACTATAAATTTCCCCGTTCACGGCCAGTCCGGAGCGAAAGAAGAGCAGCTTTGACATTCCCGTCTCGCTAATTGTCAGCCACAGCAGCACCTTCTTGGGGGACTTGGTGTGTGAAATGAACTTCACATCGGAGCTCATTTTCTTCGTGGGGGGGGGGGGGGGGTAGAGTAAAATACGGAGTAAAATACGAAGTGCCCTGCTAGTCGTTGCCATCCAGGGTGAGATAGGTCTCGTCGTCCATCACCACCGCCACGTCGCGATTCGCCGGGAAAATAAAGTTGACCATCTTATTCAGCCGCTGCCCCTGCGTCATTGCCTGCAGCTCCGAAACCAGTTGGCGCGACTTCCGCTTCCTGACATGTATGTTCATGTGCGACAGATACTTTTTCAGAGTTTGGTAGGTTGAACCGACCTCCCGGCCAAGCGCCCGCAGCGATGTAGCCATTTTTCCCTCAGTCTTCCTCTTCAGCATCCTTTGGAGCTTCTTGTCGCTCAGGGTCGTCGGCCGTCCGGAACCGGGCTTTCTTTCGGTGTTCTGATTGTTGTCTTATAGTGCCAGGATGTTGCAGATGCCGGAACGAGCGTATCCGGTGTCCAAAAAGTGCTGTACGATGTCCTTTTTCGACGCGGCGGGGTGCCGTTCTTTGAACGCGCACACTTTTGAACGGAGTTGGTTCACTGTTTTTGCCATCACGTTTAGAGTTCGACTGATAGAGCTGTCAAATTTTGTCTGCTGACTCATGACTATGATTGAAGCTGCATGGGTAGTTTCGTCAGTGCGGATGAAGGTAAACCCATGAAAAATGGACAATTTTTGTCCATTTTTTTAAATGCAAACGTTAGTTACACCCACGCATCCTTTTTGATACTTATCTCGAAAGTGAAATTGGTGTGTAATTAATGTTTTATATGTGATTCTATCGGTCAACGATTTCTGCTGTACACAGAAGCTGTCTCCGTATCATACGGTCCAAGGGTGCACTTCGCGAATCTTGCAGTCAACTTCCGTTAAGGGCTTACGCTGAAGCATTCTTGACGGCAGCCATTTTCTCAAAATTTAGAATTGATATAACTCAGAATCTGTACTAGATATTGAATATTTCATCACATCAGTTTGTATGCTTACTTGTGAGCAATCTGATGGAGATCGATTGTATGTTCGTTTACTTACAATCGAGATTTATCAATTTGAAATAGCGAGGTAAGTTTGCGAGAGAGATAGGAAAAAATACATGGAGCAGCTATTCATCTTAATGACATCAATGATCCTCCGCAGACATAGACCATGGCTCGTGATTTTAGAGGACACATCATACCAATCAGGTAAAGGCTGAGGCGGCCTCTGCTGCATATAGAAGTTTTCTCCATTTTATTCGGTCCTTGGCTGCACTTCGCCAGACTTGCAATCTGTGAAAGGTCCGCTGGTCGTTTTCTACTTCATAGATCAAGCTTGTTCTTTGCGTGCCTCTTTTTCTTGTACCCGTCGGAGCGATATCGAGAATCATTTTAAATGGATTGTCGTCCTACATTCTTATGACATGCCCAACCCACCGTAGTCGACTGATTCTTGTGGTATGAATGATGGGAGGCTCTTCCAGCAGCAGATGCAATTCATGGTTCACTCGCCTCCTCCACGTTCCGTCTTCCATCTGCACTCCACCGTACATCGTACGCAATACCTTCCGTTCAAAAACACCAAGGCGTGTTGGTCCTCCACGAGCATTGTCCAAGTTCCGTGGCCGTAGAGGCCGTAGGGCCGTACCGGTTTAATAAATGTCTCGTAGATGGTCAACTTTGTAGTTCGGTGAACTTTGTTCGATCTTAGTGTCCTTCGGAGTCCAAACTAGGCATGATTGTCAGCCATAATGCGCCGTTGTATTTCTCTGCTGGTGTCATTACCTGTGGTCACCCATGAGCCCAGACACGCGAAATCTACCGCTTTGATTTCATTAGCGTCGATCTGAATTCGTGGTGGGAGGCTAACATTGTCTTCTTGTGAGCCTCTTCACCTAATGAATTTTGGCTTGAACGCATTAATGACAAGTCCAATCTTAATGGCTTTGGCCTTAAGTCTGATGTCAGTTTTTTTTCTAGAATTCTAGAAGATCTAATTTCTAGTTTATTCTAGAAGAAACAGCTGAATAGCTTCTCCAAATTTGCTTGAACAAGCTCTAATTCAACACCGATGTTTGTTGGGCGTCGTCTTGAAGTTGTGTGCTACGATAGCAAGGTCATCTGAAGCCGTGAAGCCAAACGTCTTCCTGAATATCGTACCACTCGTGTCTTTTTCCGCTCTTCGAGTCACACCCGCCAATGCAATAATCAATATCAAACACGACATTCTATTACCTTGCCATAACCCTCTACCAGATTCGAAGGGTCTCAGAGACACCGTGACTTGCTTTGACTAATCTCGTCAGTTTTTCTATATAGAACTCCATATTCGTGCATAATCTGCTGTTCTCAATCGATTGTGTCGTAAGTTGATATCTGGTCCGTAGTAGCGCTGGCACCCATAAATTCCGCTAGGTGACAGAAGGCGGTTGCTCGATAGTTGTAGCAGTACAGCTTTTCACCATTTTTATGGACGGGACACACGATACCTTCCATCCAATCCTTCGGTAAAAATTCTTCCTTCGAAATTTAGGTAATCACCCAGTGCAGCGCCCTAGGCAGTGATTCACCACCATATTTTAATAGCTCGCTTGGCAGTTGGTCAACACCGGCAGCTTTGTTGTTTTTTAACTGACTAATTTCCTCCTCAACTTCCTGGAGGGTTGGGGTCGGAATCCTATCATCTTCCGCGCGTGTCCATAGATTTATTAGCGTGCCACCTTCATTTGCTGTAACATTGCCATTCGGATGCTCGTCAAAGTACTGCTTCCGCCTTTCAATCACCTCACACTCATCTGTGTGAAAGTTACCTGGAAATAATCTATGCACATATCAGCTTCCGGTACGTAGCCTTTGCGCGAGCTGTTCAACTTCTCGTAGAATTTGTTTGTGTCGTAAATTCAAATCGTACAGTGCCTCTATTGTTTCGTGGTCTCGTTCTTCCATCTGGCGCTTTCTCCTTAGAAGAATAGAGTATTGTCAGCTCCATGCCTGTCTGTTGCGTTCAACGTTCGCTTTCGTACGATAATGCTGCATTCTCGTCCGTGCTATATTCTTCTCCTCTACTTACTGCTTGCTTTCGCCGTCAAACCAGTTATTTTTTTTCGATTCGGTGCAGAAGTACATAGTGCCGCTATTTCAGTGCTAGCAATGGCGGATCGAATATCGCTCCAGCAATCTTCCAGAGTAACTGCGCCAAGCGGCTTTTCCGTTTATAGGGTTGCTTCCAGCTGTTGCATGCATTAGTGGGCAATTTCTCATAGTAGCTCAATGTTAGGTCGCGGCGTCCGAATTCGATGCGTGTTGTACACCTTCGGAAGTTTTGAGCGCAGAACTATATCCGAGTCTATATTCGCAGAGAATTTACCTTCGATTTGATTCCCTGGCCGTTGGTCTCCAAATAGTTTTTTGATGTCTTTTCGGGGAACGAAGGTACTTCGATCTACTAAACCACGGGAGGCCGCAAAGTTCACGCTTCGTTGGCCGTTATCGTTCGATGCGGCATGCAGACTGTGAAGTGGATAATTTAGCTAAAATACGAAACAAGCTATTCACGCTGCTGAGGCAGCGCTAACCAAAATGGACATCAGCACAGTGTAAACGGGCACCAGAATATAGAATCCAGAAGTGTCTCAAGGTGTATAAAATTACTTCAAAACCCCTTACACGGAGAAAATCGGAAATGCTGAAAATCATATTATATATTCCTGCACAGAAGGTAAGATGCATTTGAGCATAGGATAACCAAAGTAATTTGGACCCTCCGAAAAATCACATTAATTTGGTTCATGAATTGGAATGCATATATTTATATAAATATGCATTGCAATGCATGCATTTGATTTATGTATTGCAATGCATATATTTAAAGAATGCATTGAAATGCATAAATTTGATAAATGCATTGAAATGCATAAATTTGATTTATTCTTATCAATGTATAAACCTGGTTTATTCATTCCAATGACTGGATATATCTAATATGGTTTTAGCATGGAATTTATGCTTTTTTGTATATTTGTTTTTCTCCGTGTAGGCTAGTGTTTCTATCAACGTGCTACACCCGCATAAAATAACCAACGTGTGACACAACAAAAATCAGAACACAAAAAGTAAAACCCAGAACCACTTCAACTAAAGTTTCGCGCAGAATGCTCAAGGAACAATCTTTGTGAACGTTTGAATGCATTCTTCAAAGAACTTTCCGGCCTACCTTATTAGTAGAATGAGTCCATCACGCAGAAAAAAATACCATCATTACAAACATATTCCAGGTAAATCCAAACATAAAATTTGTTTATTCTGGCCGCAAACATAAACTTACTTTATTTCAAACATATTCGATGTTTAAATCCAATTGATATCGATGTTTGAATAATTTTATTTAAATGTACATGTACAAATTTTGGATTTTAAATTTATTTTATTTATTCTATGAATCTTGGTTATCTTAATTCCGGATTTGGCTTGAATACTAACAGTTAGGTTCCAGGTTTAAGACATTTGCTCAGAGTTTCACTACTGGAATCGAGCAAATAACCTTCCAATAAATGTGACGGTTGGCTCATATTGCGAGCGTCGAAACTTTGCGTCGGCCTCACGTTCTGGAGAGGGAAGTACACGCTTAAATTCACCTACCCGATGAATGTATTGTTGAAATTAACACGCTTAAATTCACCTACCCGATGAATGTATTGTTGAAATTAACACGCTTAAATTCACCTACCCGATGAATGTATTGTTGAAATTAACATGCCTTGAATTTGATTCAAATACCGTTATTTTCGTTCGAAACATGCTTTCTATTTACTTTAAACAGTTCTTATGTTTTAAGTTGAATATCGATATTTTTAATTGAAATGGTCGAAATTTGTATCCGTGATTAGAGGAACGGATCATCACATGAGCAAAAACACCAATGATTGGTGTCATATTTTTTCATTCATTATGGTTCAAACACAATGATAACAAAACCTGAACGGCACCGGCAAACGGCAAAGCCCGATCTGAGTAAACCTTCTTGTCAGAAAGAAAACAGGCTAGATCCAAGCCGATTCTAATTGGACATATCGAAGTCATTTGCAACAACTGTCAAACTTGCCGTTTGCAGTTCCGTTTCCGTTATCATAGTGTTTGGGCGGTTACTCCGCTCTCTTTCTTTTGAGAGAACATGTTTCTCTATTCGAATGTGATGGTTTTGCGATTTGTTTCCATCCTTGGTACCAGTCTTGATAAAAGTCATGCTCGTTAGGTTCAAAAGCGTGGATTTTCAGGCAACATAACATTGACTAGCTATAAGTTCCATGCGAAAATCAAATGTAACTCGTGTTAACAAACGTGAACAGAAGAGTGAACGTTCGATTTTCAAAATGCTTTGATATTCATTTATGTAAACAGGTTTATTTTCAAAATGAATTTCAAAATGTCAGAAATGAAATTCAATAAACCACAATGAATATCAACTACCCGTCGGGATTGGAAAATATGCAAGGGCAGCCCAGTCCAGGGTATTCTTGCTCAACATTGCTAGCATGTATTCTTCTGGGACGATGATGACGGTCCTGGTTGTTCCATGTTCGTATTAGGATTCAAAATCACTTAATAATAAAAAAAAATCATCACAAGAGATGATATTCAGATTTCGTCAAATGAAACTCGTGCTTACCGATTTATAATCAAAACAACAGTGACAGCAGATTTTCGACCCGCACTTAGAGCCGACTTCATTCATTGCAGCTATGAAAATTCAGTTGGCATAGAAGTGACATCGGTAACCATGAAAACCGGGAAAGTTAACACCATCATTACACTGGGTTAATTTTTACTTCTCATGGATATTTTATGAAAATCCAAGGCACTGCTTGGTACACAGTATCCTGAAAGTCAATGAAGCTGGAAGGGTACAATGGGCTTGTTCTAAGAATGCTGGACAACAAACATAGTTTTTGTCTTGAGTCTGGCAAGAATATGATGCAGTGGGGTGATAATTAGACTATGGCGTGACGTTGGAAATGTGGACATTCGAGGAACTAAATCTCAACCTAGTTTTTTTGGCGGAGCATTGTGACGCAGGTCTTAAAATATGCAAAACATACAATCTGGTCATGCGAAATATTTCATTGCGGTACCCTTGGGGTAGGTTACGGGGAGATTACGCTGACAGAGATTTGTTTACAATGCTACATTCTTTGCGTACGTAATTTAAGCCATTGCACATTGGGGAAGCGCAGCAAACACAGTATGAAATGAAAGATGATTGTTGAAAATTGATTCTACTCACTCACGTGATGAATACGACGTGGTAGGTGCGAAACTCGCTCGACAATTGAGTATTACAGAAAACTACGGCTAACTCAATGTTGAAAACATTACAAATTTTATATTTTCAGAAAAAAAATAGACGTTACTATAAGAAAAGGGTTTTCGTATAACCAAACGTAGATCTACGTGTTAAAGCGTCTGACAGGAAAAAATGCGAAAATTTTTAAACTTTACTATTGGGTTTGTGTAACTATTGACTTATTTTTGTTGACAGTGTATTTGTTTATAATTACTTTCAAGTGCTGCATCAGAACATTGCACTTGTTTTATTGCAAAAAGGTGAAAATGTACGCCAGAGAAGTGATTACGAGTTTGCTGCTCGCCCGATTTGGGCCTATGCTAAAGCCGTTAAAGCACAAGCCTGTAACCAGGGGCCTGGCAATCCTATCCTAGTTACTAGCGATTGACAGTATGCAACATATCACGGGCCTTTTTTGAATAAGGCCCATCTGACGCTTGTTACTGCGGTTACGAACACCAGTATTGTTTACAAACAGTGAATATTTGATTTCGGGCCTTTGACTTGACTCCTGCCATCAAGGACAAGCTTCTCTCCTCTAGTTTTGTAAGTTTTTGTCCACTTCTGCTTGAGGTTTTGAACCGATTTTGACTCTCCCCCCATTTTCCGACAATCGCCTAATCCATTATTGCCCATTTTCGATCAGTCGGAGCTCTAGACAGTTTGGGGATTAATGTCACGAGGTATTACAAAGACATTATTTTCCTTGTACAATTTCTTCGTCAACGTTGAGTTGTGGCAAGATGCTAAATCGAGCCACAACAGGGTGTTTTGAGTATGCTGCTTTAGAAGTGGCAATGGCAATAGGCGTTTTGGAATGACTCTTTGGTGTAGATTTCACTGTTAATATTCCCGGGTGAGATGAATGGTTGGCTGATTCTACCGCACGTACAGATTTCGCAAATTTTTCTATCTTTCTATGCTTCCTCTGTTCTTCGTAGTGTAGAATTTATGAAAATTCTGATGTGTGAAAAGTCAGCCTTTACGTAGGTTTCATCGTCCTGTATGATACAACCTGTATGTTTGGTTAACAACGAATCATATAGCTTTCGGGTCCGACTTTTCGCATTTTCAAGCCTTTTATCATCTCGGTAAGGTTTCTTTAAATGACCGCAATCCACATCTCACTTCAATGTCCTGCACAGTTGACTTAGCTACATTCACTTTTTTGGCCGACATGTTGGGCTTTCTCTTGTATACTTTCACCACTTGTTTCTCATATTGTTTGTTGCGTGGTCCCCTTTCGACTGCTTAGTTGGCTTCCTCTGAACCGTTTTGACATTCGACACCGTTTGTCGTGTCACCCCGACCGAATTCGCGATTGTTTTCTGTGAACGGTTAGAATTTTCTAACCACTTGTCGAAAATAAGGTTTCTCAGCTCCTGTTGTCGAGGCGCCATATTCCAAACTTCAATTTAAAAGTAGATAATATGCACGTCGACGCGAAGGTGAAATGATATACTGACAGCTAAACCATACACTGTAAGAAATTCTTATGTTGACTCAGACCATTGACGCGACAAATTTACAAAAAATATGCCCGGACACGCTTCAAACATATGAACTCGAAAATGTTGATATTATTGCTTAAAGTAGTTGAAAATGGGATTCGAAAGAAATACCATAATTTTTTGCATTTTTTCCTGCCTCGCACACCTAGATTATTTCGACAGCTATCGAGCAAATAGTTTGCCTTTGCAATAAGTAATGTTTACGCAGATGAACTCTATGGCTTTCAGCTGATCAGATTTGAGATTCGATTTCAGGACACAGACTCCTGACAATTCGTAAAATTAGCTATATTACATGAAAGGTAACTAGTGCACTATGCACAAGTTAGTTAGCTGCGTGTGATCTATTTCCAAAACCAATTGAGGAAACGTGTGTTTGCTACTGAATGCCACATAAAGCCCTTGACATGAAGAATGAGTACCACCGTCCACTTGAATCTTGTGCAACTTTTTCAATTACGAACTGCACTCGATAATTCGATTAAAAATCAATTGCCGCAAGGCAGCAGCTCTACAGCTAAGCAAGTAAAAACAGACCAGGGACTATCCATGTCTCTATCTCTTTACTGGCCAGGAGATTGCTAGACAATTGAGATATGTAGGTAAATAAAATACTAGGGCGTTTTGCACTTCTGATAAGGGTCCGGATCATCGAGCAGAAATTGTAAAATGAAATAAAACCATTACCACTGATTGCCAGTTACGTGAGTTCTAAGGATACTTGCGTAAAATGACCGTATATACAATTAAAATTCCAAATTCTGCGAGGAATGATGGCGTTTTTGCTTATTGTCTATTTATTACAACTTAGTATTCAGAGACGAACCACAGGCTGAAAGTCTCTTTAATAAAAAAGCTAATCAACCAACCAACTTAGTGTTCTAGATGCATTGCCACAATTATTAATTGAGCGCTTTGTTGTAGTAGTTAGCATCAAATCCAGTCACCTCCATCATGCTCTTGCTTTGAAGCTGCGTTTTTACCGATCAAGATAGAGTGAGCCCCGAGCTCTTCAAGACAATATCCGACAAAGATTGTGCTTAATTTTCGACAAAAAATGTTACCCAGTAGTTAAATGTACAACATCGCTTAGTTATCCATTTTTCAACAACCTGTGTACTGTTAAGGAGTCCTAGCTTAGCCCAGTCATTTAAAGAGCATTTACAAAGCAACCCAATGGTGGAAGTGGCTAGGTAAAGCAAAACTTATCGAATCCCTGGACATAGAGTATGACAGTAATTGAGACACCATCATACTAATGCAAAAATGGTGCTTGGCATCGAGTGCTTTACTGCAAAAACTTAGAAGACATTTAGAACACTGTTGAAAAACAGTCAATAAGCTTATTATGATACGCAATAATCTTTTCTTTTTTTTAATTTTACGTCGGCCTATTTCCTCACATGGTGGCAATCACCGACGCCAGGAAGAGGACTCCACCACCTGGACCCTACCTAACAACTCATGAATATGAGCCGGGACCAACGGCTTTACTTCCCTTCCGAAGGAAGATGTGACCAGATTTTTTCGCCTCAGAAAAACCACCGACGTCGACTGGGATTGTACCCAGACCCACTGGGGTGCCAAGTAGCATTCACGCTTACCACTACACTACCGACGCCGGCTATGCAATAATCTTGAAATGACAAAAAAAACCGAAGGAGAAGTAGATCTAAAAATCAAAAAAATAATTTCTAAAGCTCGCCAACACCTGACTTAACCTTAATTCCCTCACCCTTGTTCAAGAACCAACAAAAACAAAACCGATTTGCGGTTGTCGATGATTTCAATTAGGAACTATAATAACTGCAGAATATCGAAAATAAAAACACAAAATAATCAAATTCTGCAACGGAAAGCGACACGGAATGACTGATAAGATAAAGAATCGAACAACATGTTGCACGTGTTTGCGATGCTGACCTAGAAATCGACATCCCTTTAAGACTGTTCACTAGCAATTAAAAATGAGGGGGTGGTTTGATACGAATCTAAACGCTCTTCCAAAATACTGGCTAATAGACTGCTCTTGTCTGCAGTGAAATGATCTACTTTCTGCATTTTTGTCATGCCGGAAATAATAACGAAGGTGTTTTGGACCATCAAAGAGGTGTGAGTGATGATTGGCGTAGATTTGTCATTTTCTCCACGGTTTGCCTGACACGCTACGGCCAATAGATAAGCTCTAGGTCAGTGGTATTGAGTCTATGAAATGTGTATCAAATCCCGAGTTGAAGAGTATATCAAATCAATAGCAATCAAAAAGCATTTCAGGATCCTTAAATTAATGTTCGTGGTCCTTCAAAAGCCGAGCCAATCTATTGTAGTTTGGAAATGTATGTAGTTTCAATTTGCACCAAAAAGTAAATTTTATTACAATGCCCCCGAGAAATGTCAAAACGCACCGGCAAATTGTTCCCCATATATGATATTGACTTCAAATGTACCGATTTATGGCTGTACAATTTTATAAGATTTCATTTTGTCTGGAATGATTTGAATTGAAGTGGCTTAAAAACAAGAACAGTGTAAATTTGCTCCCAGGGTCGACGCGGCACGCTTAAGACATACGATTTTGACAGTTAAGTTTTATTTAATGTTATTCCTTTACCGCGTAAAGTCGAATCAATCAAGTAGTAGGGGTAAAAAGAGACTCCACAAACGGGGTACTCTACCTTGACACGATTCCCGTGTGTTGAAGAGGCTTCGTAGCCTAAAGGAGACTTATCGGTTGGAGGAACTCGGAGAGAAAAACTAATTTAAAATTTTGTAAATCCACCGGAATCGGATTTCCGAGCTCCAAAAAAGTCTGCCTATATTGTACCTGAAGAATGACCGAGTTTTATCAGCGCAAACGAGCAAACATACGCATCGCGCAAATATTCCAGCGTGAACATCCAAAAGCCTGAGGGACCAAAATCAGACAGTTTAGAAGTGCTGCAAATCTCTTCGTCAATTCCGAAGTTACGATGCAAAGATACAGTCGTTTTGAACAGCGACTCCAAATTCGAGCAATGTATTCAGCCTTTCTGCTTCTGAGCATCTCCGTCGCACACTCCAAATCGTTGTAGCAGTTTTCTCCTCCAAATGCTTCCGTTCTAACGCTTGCTTCCCTTCTAGTAGCTACAGCTCAAGTGCCAGATCATCTCCTACTGGATTGATCGCCTGATTGGTACCACCGACCCGTCGAACTTGCATTTGGCACGACCCCAAGTGCTGCTTCTTTGCGCTGGCGAGCATCCACCCGTTCGCGAACTTTTCGCTCTGAATCCTCTATCTCCTTCTCGTATTTGTATCGTTGCTCTCGGAGATCCTTCCGACATTGTTCATCCTTCTCATTCATGACCGGCTCAAGCTCCTTAAGGCCTAAACACGGCAAAATTGCACCTTCCGTTGGGATACCCTCTATCCTGCACCGTCTTACATCGCCTTCTAGCCAAGAAATTGGATACTTCTCGTCTTCTATGAATCGGTTGACCACCTTCCGTGTAAACGCATCACACCGTTCAGAAGGCGTAATATTTTTTTTAACGCCGTTTTTGCACCTTCTATTGTCGGAAGTGCTGACAACGCCGCCTTGAATCGCCCATGCCTTCTTGTGTTAAATTGTTTGAACTGTTATAGAGGATTGTGTTGTTTATTGGATGTTGTTTTGCATTTTCATTTATTATGATAAAAAATGTTGGGGAAGTAGTGCAATGTTTTATTTATTTTAATTATTTCATTTGATTTTTATGCAATTTATTGCAACGAATTCATGACTTACTTTAATGAAGAAGGCCATTCCCGTGGCAGCTGCAGACCATTGGAATGGCTGAATGGAACGGTGACGACGTGATCGAGGTGGACAGGATGCAGTGAGAGGTCGATTTTCAATATTAAAAAGAGCGATTGCGAAGGAAAGAACAGTTTATTATTTAGCAAACATAAAAATGGAATTATTGACGAATATTATCGATGATTCATTTTAGAATTATGAGGTAAAGCTGGCTTCCGGTTGCTCAGCATCAGGGGGTGTAAATTGTCGCAGTCCCACTGCAATTTCATTGTTTTCAATGGCTGTCGGATCAGTTAGCAACTCGTCGTTCTCCTTGAATACAATAACCTTAGTGTGGCGACTCAAGTGTATTTTTTTTCAAATCGTTGCCCAAAACGAAGATACTCAGTCACTTAGTCTCGCCACAAAGTCAACCGATTTTTTTGATAACAAATTCGCGCCCAATTTGCGTTTGGAAGGGAGCAGTCGTGTTTCGGGAATAGTTTGCAAGTTGTTTTTTTTTTTTGGTGGCGGTGGGTGTTCAAAGTCAATATCCAAAACTTTTTATCCGCCGGGTTTTTTTTTATTTTCCACATCTTCCTTTTTTTATTTTTTTATTTTGTTGGTTGTATAGAAAAAAAAAATAATTTTTTGTAAATCGTGGGGGGAAAAAAAAAAAAAAAAAAATGAATGGGTGGGCGCCTCCTTCTGCTCTTTTTGTTTTCTTTTTTTTTTTTCTATCAGGGACCTGGCAACCCTATTCAATTTACTAGCGTTTGACAGTATGCAACATAACACGGGCCTTATTTGAATAAGGCCCGTCTGACTACGGGAAGGAACGCCAGTATTGTTTACAAACAATGAATCTTTTGACGTTTGGTTGTTAGAGATGTTGGCTACAGGAAAATCACTGCCCGCCAGGTCCCTGGTGTAAATGTAAACCAAAAATTGGACGGCCTGATAACAAGAAGGTGTGCAGACGGTGGAGCCCAACACGACATGATTGTACCAGCGGCTGGGAAGTCATGAAGAAAATGAATATATTTTTTTGGCTCAGGAAGTACTAGCACATCGGTCCTAAGCTTAATGGTTCGCCCGTAACCAACACACGCTCAAATATTCTGTCAAATTAACATAGCGAATCAAAAACAAAGATACTTGTACCGAAAGGTACCGAAAAGCGCAAGGGTATATAGCTAGGTGCAGACTGCAAGGTGTACTTCGGACCTAGGGGTTCCCTAATAAATTTCGTATGATTATTTTTCTTAACGACCTATTTGGGGTTTCATCCAAACCATTAAAGAAATGGTTGGAGGATTTGTGATATCGTTCATTTAAGGTAATTTTTTATCAGGGTCCTACAACAGTGAACCAATTTCAAATCGCTGATTTCATATTGATTGTTGATTGTACCTTCCGTGTGGACAACACGAAGGCGGTGCGTACTAGAAGGACCACATGAAGGTATCAAGAAGGTACTGACAAACTTCACCGAGGAGGTCTGGAATCAACCTGGATCTTTGGTTTTCTATCCGACAAGCAGGTATAGTCAGATTGGGCTCTTCCGCTGCTATTGCCGTTCCGCTTCCGTTATCACCAACAATCAATATGCAACTAGCGATTTGAAATTGGTTCACTGTTGTAGAACCCCTTGGTCCGAAGTTCACCTTGAAGCCAGCACCTAACTATACATATTTGTGCCTTTGTTTTGATTTGCTGTGTTATTTTGAGAGAATATTTGAGAGTGTGTTCGTGTGAGTTCATTATTAGGGGCGTTTTATTAAGCTTGGGACCGAGCTTGGGACCGATGTGATAGTACTGACTGAGCCAAGAAAAAAATTGTTCGTTTGTATTTGTTCGGGACCTACTGGTCTTAGAGTTAGTCTATGTTATCACTGCGTTCAAGCCTTTAGTATTGATAAAGTGATAATTTCAATGTTTACGTGATCTTTTTTTACAACAAATCTGTCGGTACTTGCATCCGTACTATGAGTGTAATATATAACAACTGTGGGGAATCGTTTTAGAATTAGTTTAAATTGTGGATGTTTTTTACATTCGTGTTATCGTGTTAACTGTTATATATGTATACTCCAAGGCGACTCTCCAATTTATTTCGTGGTACAACATGTTTACATTCTTCTTACATTCAGTAAAAATGGCGTCGAATCAAGTGGAAGTGCGCAAACGCTTTTTGTACGAACGGCAGCAAAATCCGAATTTATCGGTTGGCGATTCTTGGCGATCTTGCCAAGAAACTAAAACTACCGAAAAGTACCGTGTTTTGGGTTTGCAAATCATTTGACCTGCGCTTGACTGTGGATCGGAAGGTTGAAAGTGGAACAAATCGAAAAGTATGCTGCCGAGAAATGAACTAGAAGGTGGTAGCCATTATTAAGAAAAATCCCAATCTTTCTGTGCGAAATGTGGCTCGTAAAGTTGAGAAGTCAAAATCATACGTACAAAAAGTGAAGTAGAGGCAAGAACCTAAGGCGTACAAAGTGAAAAACGTGCCCAACCGTAATGACTAGCAAAATTTCTCTGCAATAAATCGTGCTAAGGAGCTTTACACCAATGTTTTGCAAACATCTTCTTGTATCACAATGGACGACGAAACATACGTACTCGAAGACTTTAAACAACTTCCGGGTCTGGCTTTTTATATCGCAACGCAAAGGAACGCCATTGCCGAGCATTTCCGGATAAAGAAGGTGTCCGAATTCCCGAAGAAGTATTTGATTTGGCAGGCCATATGTAGTTGTGCTCGTAAATCTAAAAGTTTCGTCTCTTCCGGCACTATCAATAAGGATGTACGAGAAAAAATGTCTGCAAAACCGGTTGCAATCGTTTATCAGAAGCCACGACTCTCCAGCTCTGTTTTGGCCTGATTTGGCCTCTTGTCACTATGCGAAATCCGTCGTGGAATGTTATATGGTACAAAAGGTCAAATTCGTGCCAAAAACAGGCAATCCCCCAAATCGTCCAGAACTTCGCTCAATAGAGAATTACTGGGCTCTAGTTAAGCGGAAACTCTTCAAAACGAAGAAGCAAGCAAATGGTACCGACGATTTCAAGAGAAGATGAAGAATCGTTACGGCGATCGTATCTGAGGATACCGTACGGAACCTAATGGCAGGTGTACCACAGATCATCCAGTCCGCATCGAGCTCTCATGCCGTGCGGTTCTATTTTCTTTTGCTGAAGGAAGTATTTTTGCTACCTAAAGCTATAACAAAATCAAACAGCACTTTTCAGTGCTTAACATTACCTGCACAATTTTTATTTTTTACCCTTATTCCTTTTCGATCCTTGTCTGGACCCTACGCGAGGTAATCCGACTTGGATATCGATTTGGAAAATTCCTCTTTGACCCTTCGGATTCTTGTAGAATCTGCTTGGAAGTTGATTAGGAGAAAACGTATAAATTCTAATCATTTTGGAGAAAATGGCGCCTAAACGCAAAAGAAAGGGACAATCTCTGGATTCCCCTTCTAACAATATTGATTTGAGCAATCAATTCGATATTCTGACTGATGATGAGAATGATCCATCAGTCAGGCAAAAATCTTCGAAGCATTCCCGAATTAATGCAGGGAAAGAAAAGGTTCCACCTATTGTGGTAACAACATCTGAAAATCTCATGGGCTCCGTAAGGAACTCACGAATTTCATAAAAGATTCGAAATTTTCCTTTCAAATTGGTCGTCGGGGTGAATGCCGTGTATTGGCTGAAACCTTGATCGGATTTAAACTTCTCGTGGAGTATCTTGCTCAAAGAGGCATCAAATTCTTTACACATGACACCAAAACTGAACGTCTGTTCAAGGTGGTCTTAAAAGGTCTAGCCAGTGGTGAATCCCTGGATGAGATCAAACAAGAAATTATCAAATTGCTTGGAGTTACACCAGTTCAAGTGATAAAGATGAAAAAGAGATCCCAACCTGGCGATTCTCGCAATGGGATTTCTAACGATTTTTATTTAGTTCATTTTAAATCAAATGAACTGAATAACCTCAAGGCATTGGAAAAAGCCAGCCTTATGCTCCATGTCAGAGTGAAGTGGGAACACTTCAGGAAGACTGGAGGAAATTCTCAACACCTCACCCAGTGCCGTAAATGCCAGGGATGGGGTCACGGGACGAAAAATTGTCACATGGATGCCAAATGCATGCATTGTGGCGATTCCTCTCACGCCAAGGACAACTGTCCTGTGAAGGATCCCAAAAATTTTAAATGTGCGAATTGTGGTGGAAACCACAAATCCAATTTTTGGGAATGCAAGACTCGCAAAGCGATCTTGAATTCTCGTGCTAAGCATCAGGTAGGGACCGCTTCAGGTTCCCGACCAGGTAATTATTCCTCGGCTGTTAACAACGGTCATCGAGGAGGAAATCCAACATTCGTACCGGAAGGTACGATCAATGCCCAACCGTCAAATTTTCCACTGCTATCTGCTGTTAACAATGGTCAGCGAAGTACAAATGTACCCGTAAGTACAAACAGAGCACAAGTTTTCAATGCTCAATTCTTACCTGCTGGTAGCAATGTACAGCTAGGTAATGGAGCTTCCTACGCTGCCGTTACAGCCGGTAGAAACCAAAATTCTACCAGAAATGTTGAAGATTTTGACTTAGGTAGCATAACCGCTCCAAAAATGGATTTTTTACAGAAATCATTAATCGATATGATTAATGGAATGTTAAATACAAACTCCATGTTTGATGCAATTCAAACTGGTATAAAATTTGCAAACAATATTGTCATGACCCTGAAATTCAGCAATGGGTATTAAGACACTGAATATTTTAAATTGGAATGCTCGATCTCTTAAAAATAATGAAGACGAGCTGTTTAACTTTTTACGAGTTCATAACGTGCATATTGCCGTTGTAACTGAAACTTTTCTTAAACCAGGTGATAAAATAAAAAGGGATCCTAATTATTTCGTACACCGCAATGATCGTCTTGAAAGTCCAGGTGGTGGCGTTGCCATAATTGTTCATAGGCGTATCAAACATCAAATTCTTTCTTCATTTGACACCAAAGTATTTGAAACTTTGGGGGTTTCTGTTGAAACGAAATTTGGTCAACTTACACTATTAGCTGCCTATTTACCATTCCAATGCGTGGGGCAGCAAAAGAATCTTCTCAAGGGTGACCTACAGAAGCTTACCCGTAATAGGTCAAAATAGGTTCTTCATTATTGGTGATTTTAATGCAAAACACCGATCGTGGAATAATGCTCAAAGTAATTCCAATGGTAATATACTATTTGATAATTGTTCTGCGGGTTATTACACTATTCAATACCCAAACAGCCCAACTTGCTTTTCTTCTGCCAGAAATCCCTCAACTATTGATTTGATCTTAACTGATTCATGTCAACTTTGTAGCCAATTGGTTACCCATGCTGACTTCGGTTCGGATCACCTTCCAGTAACTTTTGAAATATCTCAAGAAATAATTTCTAATCCCAACTGTTCTTTTTTTTATTATTAAAGAGGTTGTTGGGACCAATATTCAATCTTCATGGAAAATTATTTTGATCCTATTATTTTTTTGGAAAAAAAAAATGTTATCGATAAGGGCATCTTCAACGGCGATCCAAATCGTGGATTGGATTTATTTTTTTAAACCAAACGCAAAAACATCGCTGCAACGGTGTTGTAAATTTTGTTTTATACTGGATCTATTTTGCATCATTTTAAAACTGGTATATGTTTTGATCTATTCTTGCAGCAATTTGGAACAAGAAAAAGACCGTTCCAAAACACTACACGCTACTTGATAATACCAATTATTGAGTAAAATTTCAGCTTTTACTAAACAATAACTCAATTTTATTGAGTATATTCTGAAGTATATTTGTGAGCCGAAAAGTAACCGTGTTTGCTGCGTGTGATGCTCGCCTCGGATGCTAATAGTCACCTCAAGTTGGTCCCGGTGCTAGTGAATTGCCTTTTCGTTTTATTCCTTAATAACGAATGCTTGTCTTAGTTTTTTTTTACAGCCACTGAGTTTTCCGGATAACGCTGACTAGATCGAAATGCGGAGGTTCCGAGATTCCGAATAGTATTTCGATTGCTCGGAAATGAAAATTAATGAAGTCTTCAAAGTAATCAATCGGTTTATTGATAGATTAGTCATGCTAAACACTTGCAAATAGCTCATACAGATAAATTTTGGAGAAGCCTCTAGTTGACTCTAGTTGTCGCATAATGTCCAGGAATACCTCCCTTGGCATGCGGAAACGCAGAAAGTGCTTCTCGTTGTAGGTTTGCCTGTCGCTAAAGTAGTCCTGGAACAGCTTCTGATGACCGGAACGGAAATCACGGTCGACGTTGGGGCGTTATCTAGGATGTGACCCTCTCCATTTCGACTCTTGTTTATCCGCTGCCAAACTACAAATCAGCATTATCTAATATCGTTTTAATGAAATGCATGCATTGACACACTCACCTTCAGCCAAACGAAGGAACAAGTAATCTGCGATCTCTGGGAAAAAAAACTTCTGGAGCCGTATTGCGGATCTCGAAACGAAGAACTTTTTCTCACAAGCGTTCGTACAAAAAGTCGTTCGTTTCGAGCTACGCAATGCCACCCCTGATCTCTGATGTTGAATGATCGACAAGATGACAGGTGTTGGCGGGTTTAACAACAAGAAATACAACACCGGTGCGGGGGAACGCAAAGTTGGTCTATTTAAGACAGTTCTATTCAAGTTTCGCTGATGCAAATCAGGTATAAAGTTGATCTAAAAATAGACCGCCGCTGAAGATGCCCTAATGTCTTGACTCTCTGATATTCATAGTTGAATTAAGAGCGGGAAGAAGTAAAGTGGTGGAGAAAAGAGATTTGCAAAAACAAATTAAAAAACGCTTCTCTGCCCTAAGGAACAAACAATTCGAAAATAATGTGTCAAAATTAGAGCCGAGTTCCAAACCTTTTTGGAAGCTCTCCAAAATTTTAAAGAAACCTCAAAAGCCTATTCCAGCGCTCAAAGAAGGTGATAAAATATTGCTAACAAATGTGGAAAAAGCTCAAAAACTTGCTGAGCAGTTTGAGAGTTCCCATAATTTCAGTTTGGGTCTTACTAGTCCTATTGAGAATCAGGTTTCTCTTGATTATCTGAATATTTCCTCAAGGGAAAATAAAAAGTTAAAAAATATGAAGGCTCCAGGTGATGATGGAATTTTCTATATACTCATCAAAAAACTCCCAGTGAGTACCTTGTCTTTCATGGTAAAATTATTTAATAAATGTTTTCATTTGTCATACTTTCCTGGCAAATGGAAAAATGCCAAAGTTGTTCCAATTTTGAAGCCCGAGAAAGATCCAGCTGAAGCTTCTAGCTACAGACCAATAAGTTTACTTCCTTCAATCAGTAAACTTTTTGAAAAGCTAATTTTGAATAGAATGATGCTTCACATCAATACAAACTCATTTTTTGCAGATGAGCAATTTGGATTTCACCATGGCCATTCAACTACTCATCAACTTTTGAGAGTTACTAATTTAATTCGTTCAAACAAATCTGAAGGCTGCTCAACTGGAGTTGCTCTTCTAGACATAGAAAAAGCATTCGACAGTGTTTGGCATGAAGGTTTGATTGCTAAATTGAAAGACTTTAATTTTCCGCTCTATATTATAAAATTAATTCAAAATTATTTAACTGACAGAACTCTGCAGGTAAATTATCAGAATTCCAAATCTGATCGACTACCTGTTAGAGCTGGAGTTCCTCAGGGTAGCATTCTTGGGCCGATACTATATAACATTTTTACTTCCGACCTCCCTGATTTGCCTCAGGGTTGTCAGAAATCTTTGTTTGCTGATGACACAGGCATCTCCGCTAAAGGAAGAAGTCTTCGTGTCATTTGCAGGAGACTGCAGAAAAGTTTGGACATTTTCTCTTCTTATTTACAGAAATGGAAGATTTCTCCCAACGCTTCCAAAACTCAACTAATAATATTCCCACATAAACCTAGAGCTTTCTTTTTTGAAACCTAGTAGTAGTCACATCGTTACTATGAGCGGTGTTCCAATTTCCTGGTCAAGCGAAGTGAAATACCTTGGTCTATTACTTGATCAAAAATTAAATTTTAAAAATCACATTGAAGGCATTCAAGCCAAATGTAATAAATATATAAAATGTTTATATCCTCTTATAAACAGAAAATCCAAACTATGTCTGAAGAACTAACTACTAATATTTAAACAAATTTTTAGACCGGCCATGCTTTATGCTGTTCCAATATGGTCTAGTTGTTGTGCTACCAGGAAAAAAAATACTTCAAAGGATTCAGAACAAAGTTCTGAAGATGATTTTGAAACTGCCTTCTTGGTACAGTACTAACGAAGTACATAGAATTTCGAATGTTGAGACTTTAGAACAAATGTCCAACAAAATAATTAATAATTTCAGACAAAAATCGTTGCAATCTTCTATTGCAATGATTAATTCCCTTTATGCTTAGTTAAGATTAATTTTAGTTTGTTTTTAGTTTTAAGATTATTATTGTTATACTGACACACAGGAATAAAAACCTGTTTAAAATACTGAACTGCTAAGGCATGAACAATGTAAACAAAATTAGATACATATTTTAACAATTAAGGTTGATACGTTACGGTAGTAGCTGGAGCACCTAGATTAACATGAAATGTAAATATGAATAAATTTGGAACAAATAAAGAGTTAAAAAAAAAAAAATCGATCATCGGGTAGCCCGGAGTTCATCATCAAATCTCTGGCTTCCAACATCCGGGAGTTCGTCTACGATCCAGATAACGGTCTCGTTTTCGACCGGTGGTACCGGAAGTATGAAGACCTCTTCCTCAAGGACGGAGCGAAGTTGGACTATGCGGCAAAAGTGCGGTTACGTCAACTTCGTGCTCCCAAAGCACCCTCGTGAGTTTTCGTTCGAAGAAGCGGTGAAAAAGCTGAAAGAGCTGTTCAGCGTGCGGATCTCCTTGTTCAGCAAGCGGTACCTGTGCTTCCAGCTGGCCAAAAATGATGCAGACAATTTTTTGTCGTACACTGGAACGGTGAACAGGTGCTGTGAAGACTTTGAGCTCAACAACATCACGACGGATCAGTTCAAAAGCCTGATTTTCATCTAACGCGGAAGGTGAATGCACCCTAGAATCGCTCATAACAGAGTGTCATCGCCTTCAAAACCTCAAGCACGATGCTGCCATGGTGGAACAGAAGAAACCGGTTAGCTCAATCTGTGCAGTCAAGCAGAACAAGCCTCCACCGGTCAAATCCGTTACCAAGGAAAGCAAGAAGACGAAGCTTGATGGTCCCAAAACACTCTGTTGACAGTGCGGTGCAATGCACTACATTCGCGACTGCACCTACACGAAGCATGTTTGTCGGGGTTGCAAGCAAACCAGCCACAAGGAGGGTTATTGAGGCAGTTACACTTCAAAGGCGGCGCAAAAGAAAAAGAAGAAGGTCAACGGAATATTCTGCATCAACCAGGTTAGCTGCTCTTCAAGACGGAAGTTCCTGGCGGTGGACATCAACGGGTCTCAAGTCACCCTTCAGTTGGACACCGCGTCAGATGTCTCAATCATTTCGAAAAAGCAGTGGAGTAAAAATCTGGGGTCGCCATCATTGACTCCTACTACACGGACAATCAACACTCATCGAGGTCTCTTGCGTTTCAACCGGCTCGCACCTAGGGTAAAATCTGCTCCCGGGGCATTCCAGCAGCTGATGAACAGCATGATCACCGGCCTTAAAGGAGTGGATTCATTCCTGGACGACATCTTGGTTTCCAGCAAAACCAAAAAGGAGCATCACGAGTACCTCAACGCTTTGTTTCAACTGCTTCAAGCTTACGGTTTCGTTCTACGGGAAGAAAAATGCAACATTCTTCAGCCGCAGATCAAATATCTTGGACACATCGTTGATGCCAAAGGTCTCCGTCCTGACCCATCCAAGGTAGAAGCTATCGTCAAGATTCCACCTCCCAAAGATGTCACAACTCTACGTTCATTCCTTGGTGCAGTGAATTTCTACGGAAAGTTTGTCCAGGAGATGCACCAGCTACGACGCCCACTCGACGCACTGCTCAAGAAGGATGCCAAATTTGTTTGGAATCAGGAGTGCCAGAAATCGTTCCAGCGGTTCAAGGAGGTATTTCAATCGGATTTGATGTTGACGCATTACGATCCTGAATTAAACATCATCGTTGCTGCCAAAGCCATCGCTCACGCATCCCGCTCTCTCACTCCCGCGGAGGCAAACTGTGGACAGATCGAGAAAGAAGGTCGTGCGTTGGTGTTCGCCGTGACAAAATTCCATCGCATGCTGCTAGGACGCAGGTTTACTCTCCAAAGGGATCATCAACCACTACTGCGGATCTTCGGACAGAAGAACGGAATTCCGGTTCACACGGCCAACCGCTTTCAACGTTGGGCACCGACATTTCTGTGCTACAATTTTGGAATCGAGTACGTGTCCACTACGCAATTTGGTTATGCCGACGTACTATCTCGCCTTATCAACAGTTACGTTAAACCGGATGAGGATTTCATCATCGCCTCCATCGAACTGGAAGATGACGTCGAGGTTCCACTCCAAGAAGCCATTACCTCGCTATCCGTGGATATCCTGCCAAACTCGACAGCATCGCCAACACTGCCGTACGCCCTTTCTTCGCTCATCGAGATGCATTGTCGGTAGTGAAGGGCTGCATCATGATGTCCAACCGTCTGGTGATTCCGGAAAATTTTCATCGGAGAATGCTCCAGCAACTCTACAGAGGACATCCTGGAATGGAGCGGATGAAAGCTGTTGCACATGTACTGGCCGAGAATTGATGAAAACATTGCTTACTTCGTGACCGGTTGAAGAGATGTGACAGTGGTGCTACACATTCCAAGTCACCACCCAAGGCTCCGTTGCATTCGTGGCCACTCACACAATCTCCTTGGGAACGAACTCACATCGACTTTGCTGGCCCACTCAACGGTCTATACTTCCTGGTAGTTATGGACGCTTTCTCAAAGTGGCCAGAAATTTGCATCGTACGATCCCCGACCCCAGTAGTAATCGAGTTACTGAATGAACTATGTGCACGCTTTGGTATTCCCAACGTAATTGTCTCCGAATTAACGGCTTTATTCAGAAAGAACGGCATTCAACACTTCCGAATCTCGCCGTATCATCCACCAATGGTCAGGCGGAAAGATTTGTGGACACCTTGAAGAGGTCACTGCACAAAATCAACGAGGGAGAAAACATCATGGAAGCGCTCCAGACTTTCCTCCAGGTATACAAGACTACTCCCAGTTGTGTTCTGAATGGCAAGACACCTTCGCAGCAGATGCTTGGCCGAAACATGAAGACAGTCCTGGATCTCCTTCACCACAATCAACCGAAGCCTGTACTCCTCAATCATCGCCAGGACGAGCAATTCCATCGGAAGCACGGCGCAACTCCTCGTGATTTGCGTAAAGGTGACAACAAGTGGCAGTGGGCTCCCGGCGTGATCATTGACGTCATTTGTCGTGTCAACCACAATGTGCTGCTGGACGAGTGGCATGGACGAAGGAAGCTTATCAGATCACACGACAAACAACTCAAGATGCGTTTCAGTGAAGAGGAAACAAGTGCAGCAAATTTGACACCACTGGATATGCTGGTGGACATGATTGGTCTACAATCCTCAAAAACATCTGAGTCGCACTCCCAGCAACGTCTAAATCAAGTCGAACAGGACCCCATTGCATCAACCTCAAACGTTCATTCCGAGACGCAACCACGGCCTGAAATTGAAATTGAAGAATTGCCAGTGGACCCACAATACGAAGAAGATTCCAGTCAACATGAACGAGCTGAAGTCATTTCCGAACCAGAAGTAGGTCCCAGCCAGATCAAACAATCTGAATTGGAACAAGAAGAAGATGTCCAACCATCAACCGATCTTGTTCAAGAAATACCATCGCTCCGGCCGTAGAGGATGATTCGGATGCCTTCAAGATTTGAACCATACCTGTTCTGGAAATAAGAAGGGAAGAATGTTGGACACTATCATAGCAGTCGGACAAAAAGCAACTACAGTTCCCGTGGACGGCCTGGCAACGCGTAGCAACCGGACATATAAAAGGCAGTCAACAAACTGCCAATGTTTCAGTTCACACAGTCAATTTGAACAAGCGACACGTTCGGTCGTGTTTTTCGCTCTATCGATACGAAGTTTGTTTTTTCCCGTTTTCCCGATTGCGCGTCCGGTTCGCGAGCTATCGCCTGCGCTTGCTAAGGTATTAGCAATAGCAAGCCAGAAGAAAACGCTGCAAGGTTGTGAAAATTTTCTCACTCGACCTGTTGCCTTGGCAATGGGTCGAAAAAATCAACAAGTGGTGACATCCACACCAGCGACATCTGCTCTTGAAGCCAGACCGAAACCGAGCAGCTGCAAGCGGCTACGGCATGACGACACCGGTCCATCGGACCCCAACGCCCAACTACTAGCGAGCAATCGGTTTGCTGCGCTCCCGGTACAGGAGACACCGAAAAAGGTGAAGATCCCGCCACTATTCACCACGCCAAGAAACATCGCTGCACTAAGAACGGAGCTTGCAACAATTAAAGTTAATCCGCTCTACAAGCTGTGCAGTACCAGCACAAAAATCATGTGCTCAACGGAAACCGACTACCGTGCTGTTGGAGCTCACTTAGTCGCAAAGCGATACGAGTTTTATACGCACGATGCACCCGGAAACAAGCCGCTGAAGGTGATTCTGCGTGGCCTTCCGGAATTCACTCCGGAGGAAATAATTAATGAGCTGCATAGGATGCATGAGCCCTATAGGACGACAGCAACAGGGAAATCATCGGGACCCACTCTATCTGGTCCATCTGGAGAAGGGTTCCGTTACGATGGTGGAATTAATGAAAACACGGGCCCTCTTCAACGTCATTGTCGAGTGGGACCGGTATCGCCCGAGACAGCACGACGTGACGCAGTGTGGCAACTGCCTTGTGTTCGGCCACGGAACCCGAAACTGCCACATGAAACCGCGGTGTGGCAAGTGTGCCGGAGCACACGCCACCAAGGATTGTGCCCCGATGGACGAAGGTGCCCCTTCAAAGTACGCCAACTGTGGCGATAATCATGAAGGCAGCAATCGAACCTGTCCCAAACGTGCGGAGTTTCTGGCGATCCTCAAGCAGGCGTCCACCAAGTCCCGACCTGGCCAACGTCGTCCTCCCCCACGGATCAACGAGAAAAATTTCCCAACGCTTCGGTACCAAGTGCCAAATCTATAGTTTTTCGGTATACCGCCGTTGCAATTAAACCCCCGCCATGCCAACCGCCCGTCAGCATCCGTTCAGCAACGATTCGCGGCAGCCGCCGCCACCCCCATGCCAGCTCTTCCTCCAGGCTAAAAGTCGCCACATCCATGACGATGACGTTCATCTTTAGGTATGGACCGTAAACGCACCATCAACATTCTCAATTGCAATGCTTGTTCCATCCGGAACAAAGTAATATAATTCGGTGACTTCCTTAACAGGAAGGACCCCGATATCGCCGTCGTCACGGAGACGCACTTCAAGCCCGAACTTAGCGTTTCCATTCCTGACTATCGGATTGTGCGACTGGATCGTTGTGGCTCTGATGGAGGAGGAGTCGCGATCACCCTGCGTAACAACATCAACTGCCCTGACCTGCGTAACAACATCGACCTTGAGGTCGAATTTGCCGTCGGCCCTATCACCATCATCGCGGCCTTTTGTCCAAAGCAAGCCAGCACCGCTAACGGAACAACAACGGTTCTACAAAACGACATCCGCAAGCTATCTTGAAGGCAGGAACAGTTTATCATCGCCGGCGACCTGAATGCGAAACACGAAACCTGGGAGAACACCCGGCGCAATCGAAATGGCATGATTCTACAGGAGGACCTGGAAGAGGCTCATTACACCGTCCTGGGCCCGGATACTCCCACCTGGTTGAGCAGATCTGGGGGCCCCTCAACAATCGACATCTTCCTCACCAAAATGGGGAACAACATCGCCCAGCCGGTCGTACACCAGGAGCTCAGCTTGGACCACTATCCTGTGGTGGCCAAAGTTGACTCCTAGATCAACCGGCATCAAATCACCAGACGGAACTACCATCGCGCCAGATGGGAGAGGTTCCGACAACAAGTTGACGACAAGATCGATTTCAACATGCACCTTGAGTCGGTTGATGACATCGAATGGCAGCTGCAGAGCATCAAGCAAGCAATCTCCCAGGCCCGGGAGCAACATGTCCCAGTGATAGATCATGTGATCAACACTGTATCCATTGATAGACCCCCTAAAGAACTGACACAATTGCGCAATACCATCCGTAGGCAATACCAGTGAACTGGTTTGCTTACCTTAAAAAGTCATTGCAATCGGATGACCAAAATTAATAAGAATGGTGAACCTCAGAAATAACAATGTTTCCGACAAAATCCGGTCTCTCCCAGATTGTGCAAAGCCGTTTTGGAAGTTGGCAAAAATATTAAAATCAGTGGGGTTGTGTTTAACACACGACCGGTAGACGAAGACTACGTTAATCCGTTTGATTAGTTTTGTAGTGTACTGTTCTAATGGGACGTTGGGTTAGCATAAATAAGTGAGAAAGTATACTAGAACATGCTATGATTCGCTTCTTAGAAATTATTTGGCAGCCCTGGAAAGGGACCTTTGGTTTGAATGTTAGTATGATGAAAGGGCAACAATTGTGCTGCCTGTAGTGATTGTGTTGATATGATCGACCAGCTGGAGACCATTATTCATATCGCGTAATCTCGAAAATCTATCGATAAATGATAAAGCTTTAAGAGTTCACACTGTTTCAGTTATTTTTAAATGTTGATTTGACCTCTACCCTTGCCGTAAGGCCTAGTCTGATAAAAATAGCGTTGATGTTTGTCCTCAAAGATCGTTAGACCAGCATTAGATAGTAAGTATGTTAGCAAAATCTATTGTACATTCTTTAGAAAGCATTTGCACCACTTGATTTTATTTCCCACCTCAAGTTTTAGGCCCTTCTCTAGCTTGCCAACCAGTTGTTAGCAACGCATTACCTCTGGTTGCTTCCAGTTTCGCCCGATAAGTTTCGAGTTCGCTCGGCATCGGTACATGGTCAATTCGGAGGATTTTTCGAATGTTCGATCTTAACGCGCTTCCGAAATTTGTGCAAACGGTTGGCATCAAAACGAATAGGCATTGCACTTATTCACCCTTTCACTGTTTCTCAAAACTTATTTCTTCCTGAAAGTAAAACGCCATCCAACGCGAATCGTTAACACAACAGAATAACTATTCATAACAGTACTCATTGAAATGTGCATGTTCGAGAATCAAAACATTGTCCGTGATAGGGAATTTCTTGAAACATGCCAGAACGCAACATTCTTTAAAATTTTCAAACACCGTTTGATGAATATGTATGCGAAATAGATTAATCTATTATTTGTAAAACTTTATATACCTGAGAAAATAGAATTGCAATCGTATAAATTTCTTGATTAGAGCAGTCTCAAAAATAAATCAATCAAGTAACAATCGAATTCTTAGCGTCTGGTGTTTAAATTTTTCGTGGCGGTAGCCATTTTTAAATTGTACAAAATGCTCAAGTTATGCAACCAGGTATGGCCCCAGGTTTCGAAAAAAAAAATCAACTTGGAGCTCAAGCAACTGAGCCCCCAGTTCTATGTACATCTGGCGTTGATTTTCAATTTTTTTTTTGCGACGTATCGACCCCACGTGTTGGAAGTCAGTCAAAGTCATCCACATCCAGAAACCTAGGAAAGACCCCTCCTCTTCCAAGAGCTCTACAGGCAAATCAGCCTTCTCTCAGGATTATCCAAGCTGTTTGAGAAAGTGATCTACCGTCGGTTTCTTTTATATGCCGACGAGCTCAACATCTTGCTCGACGAACTAAGGAGTGTATCGAATATAAGCTATCCACATACATTTGCGTTGTACGCATGTATTTGTGGTGGTTTTTTATGCTCTGAACACTGCATGCTGTGCGTTTGACTGTCAGCTTTCTTTTGTTTACTTGTTTGTGCGGTTCAAATTCTGCGTTTTCAAAATGTCGCGTATTGAAAAGGAAGTGAAAATTAAGGTTCTGGGCACATGGCTAAGTGAGAAGGGTATTACTATGCGAAAATTGAGGAAGCGGTGTTTCTTAATCATCTGGCATGGCACTTCTCGACATCGAGAAGGCCTTCGATAACGTGTGGCACGATGGCCTGGTGTATAACCTAAAAAGATACAATCTTCCTATCTTCCTGGTGAAGGTGTAAGGTGCAGTTTCCGATGCACAGGAGATCTCCGCCGGTGTTCCGCAGGGAAGTAAGGTCTTTATCCACATTAATCCGGACACCTTCAAATCATTGTAACTTTTGAATTATTGCACGTAGGAATGAAAAATTTCACTGTGGTATAGCTGAGAGTCTATGATGAAAAATACTATGATTGATGTTTAAATTTCATGTTTAGTGTTCAAGATGGCGACGAAAGAAGAACAAGTGCGCGAGCGAATTTTGTACGGGCGTACGGCAAATCCTGATTGTAAACGGGACTGGAAAAAAAATTGGGTTTGCAAACTGTTGGGGGGGAATTTTTGGGGGTGGGGGGGGGAAGGAAAAAGGAAGGAAAAAAAAAGGGGGGGGGGGTGGTGGGGGGGGGGGGGGGAAAAAAAATAAAAAAAAAAAACCTTCTCTTGGGGGGGGGGGGGGAAAAAGGGGGGGGGTAAAAAAAAAAAGGGGAGGAAAAAAAAAAAAAAAAAAAAAAAAAGGGGAGAAAGGGGGGGGGGGTGGGGGATTTGGGGGTTTGGGG
The DNA here is from genome assembly GCA_024533555.2 of Aedes koreicus. Taxonomy (NCBI): domain Eukaryota; kingdom Metazoa; phylum Arthropoda; class Insecta; order Diptera; family Culicidae; genus Aedes; species Aedes koreicus. The sequence goes on from JAHHFK020005422.1 coordinate 89,159, forward strand.
GGTGGGGGGGGGGATGTGGTGGGGGAAGGGTTTTGACGTAGGACTACGTCTGTGTTTTCAATACTGGGGTACACGTTCGAATTGCGAAAATTTGGAGCGTCACGAAAAATATATAGGTTTTGAACGTTAATAACTAAGTCATTCCACGATTGATTTCCAAAATGTTTGCACCAATCGATCGGAACATTTTCTACGCTTCGATTTAAATATTTCAAACTATTGATTTTTAACATGCAACTAATAAAATTAACGCAAATATGAAGTGATGTCTTATAATATCGATTTTTCATAGTAAATTTACCGAATACACAGTACTTTCCGCGCACAGACTTCATATTTAAGTAAGGAACGTCTCCTAGGCAGCCATGAATGTTATAAAAGGGGTACACCTTCGCATTTTGATTTAGTTTTCCGGCGGTCGTGGAGCTGTGCAGAGTAGGATCTGCAGATGGACGAGCAGTCGCTGCCCAGAGAGGCGTTGGTGCAGTTGGCTGTTGTTGCCGATGCTCCCGTCAACTTCGCTGCGAGAAAGATGGCTGCTGAAGCCTACAAGTTGGCGGGAAAAAGCCGCCCGTGACAACGAGACAAGAATCAATCATCCCACGTCACCTGCAGATGGCCACCCGCAATGAAGATGAGATGAACCAAGAAAGAAAGTCCAAGTTCAATCGCGAACTGTTTCTCCCCCGTCAACTAAATCCGTCCTTTTCAGGACGACCAAATTAGTTTGCCAACTAAAGAGTTTATTTGGTTGAAATTTTCTCTTGTGATGTTTGAAATTAATTTCAATTACCGCGCCCCGGCTGAACATAGCATTCATTAAACGTCGGGTCCCGTAGTAAATGACAAAGAAGGTTGAACAACCAACGAACGGAATTCGAGCCGAACTGCGTCACTTCAGACCGACCATGTGGTTGAGTTCGTTGTAGTTCCTAGCTATGCATAGCGGATTAGTTGCTGGCGGTGGCAAGCAAATTAGGAAAGGTTCGGTTAAGAAAATCATCCGTCTTACGTGTAATAATTAAAACTAATTATTGTGGCGCAATAATTGAAGTTCGTCCCCTTTGATGCTATTTGTAACACATTGCCTTCGTTGGTACCGCCTTCTTTCGTGCACTAGCATCCGATGCTTTTACCTAACAGCTTTTAGCAGAACGTTTTGATTTAGTCTTACGACAGTCGTTAAGGCTGTAGGATCACAGTTTGCGGCGGCGAGCAGTCGTTGCCCAGAGAGGCGTTGGTGCAGTTGGCTGTTGTTGCCGATGCTCCCGTCAACCTTGCTGCGAGAAACATGGCTGCTGAAGCCTACGAGTTGGCGGGAAAAAGCCGCCCGTGACAACGAGACAAGAATCAATCATCCCACGTCACCTGCGTCATGGCCACCCGCAATGAAGATGAGATGAACCAAGAAAGAAAGTCCAAGTTCATTCGCGAACTGTTTCTCCCTCGTCAACTAAATCCGTCCTTTTCAGGACGACCAAACCAATTTTCCAATTAAAGAATTTGTTTGGTGAAAATTTTCTCTTGTGCTGTTTCAAATTAATTTCAATCACCGCGCCCCGGCTGAACATAGCATTAATTAAACGCCGCTTCCCGTAGTAAATGACAAAGAACGTTGAACAACCAACGAACGAAATTCTAGAACGGATAATTCGAACCGAACTGCGACACTTCAGACCAACCATGTGGTTGAGTTCGTTGTAGTTCCTAGTTGTGCATAGCGGATTAGTTGCTGGCGGTGGCAAGCAAATTAGAAATGTTTCGATTAAGAAAATCATCCGTCTAGCGTGCCGTAATTAAAACTAATTATTGTGGCGCAATAACTGAATTTCGTCCCCTTTGGTGCAATTGGTATCACATTGCCTTCGTTGGTACCGCCTTCTTTCGTGCACTAGCATCCGACCCCTATACCTCATAGCTTTAGGGTTGGGGGGGGGGTGAAAAAGAAAAAAGGGGGGGGGAAAAAATTTTGGGTTGTCTTAGCAGAACATTTTGATCCAGTCTTACGACAGTCGTTAAGCTGTGCAGTGGTCTTAGGATCGCAGTTGGCGGCGGCGAGCAGTCGTTGCCCAGAGAGACGTTGTTGCAGTTGGCTGTTGTTGCCGATGCTCCCGTCAACCTCGCTGTGAGAAACATGGCTGCTGAAGCCTACAATTTGGCGGGAAAAAGCCGCCCGTGACAACGAGACAAGAATCAATCATCCCACGAGATGAACCAAGAAAGAAAGCCCAAGTTCAATCGCGAACTGTTTCTCCCCCTTCAACTAAATCCGTCCTTTTCAGGACGACCGAATCAATTTTCCAATTAAAGAGTTTATTTGGTTAACATTTTCTCTTGGGCTGTTTGAAATTTCCATTACCGCGCCCGGCTGAACATGGCATTGCTTTAAACGCCGCGTCCCGGAATAAATAGCAAAGCGCGTTGAACAACCAATGAATCAACAGATCCATAACTATCTTCTACGCGTTAGAGATAGTGGCCCTCTCAACCATCGTAGAAAATACAACTGGGGCCGTATCATAATTAAGAGCCACCAAATGCTTTCTAAGGAGTGTACAATAGAATTTTCTTGGCCCTTTTCAGAACTGACTTAAATCAATTAGCGGATGGCCCTGACGTGTATGTATGTATGTATGTATGTATGGTAGCCACCATCCCTTCATGCCCTTGGCTTGGATGCAGCTCCACTTAATAGCAAGATCAAATTGAGCCACCGATCTGAATTCACAATATCGCTGTATGAAGGGCCAAAAACGGAGGGGTGGACCCGTAAGCAGAGACACTCACGCGAAATCCACGGGAAATTAAGAATCTCCTTCCAACGATACGATCCAACAATTCGAATAACCCAATTCGCAATACTTATTAAGCTTTCTACAGGATGGCTTGTTAAGAAGGGCGCGTCACTCTCACTGAAACTGTTGGAGTAGAATTCGCAGCATCACAATCGAATCGGTAGGATAAAGAAAATGATAATGCTCGTTCCCTCCTAGACTCAGGCAGTCAATCAAACCATCGTCCAATTTCAGCTTGAATGATACCCTGATGCTCCTTCCCAACCCAGTATTTATTATATATAATGTACATAATATGTCATAATATGCAATAAATGTAGTATGTAATAGAGCAATGAAATATACTATAATATTTAATTAAAATATGCCATGGTTGGAATTCGTCATCCTGTAATTTAAATATGGTTATAAATAAAATAATATGATGAAATAGTTAAAATTGTAATAATAGGCATATGATAATCATATGCAGCTTGGTGCATCTTTACAGCTCAATCAGTGGCAGATGAATATAACTCTGGAATGTGAAGGTCTTATTGCAACTAAATAAAATATAAACCATTTAATTATACATGAATCAAAAAAATATGTATTTATTCATGACATATAGATATACATAATCAGCAGAATTGAAGAGCATTTATTAATTTTAATAATATTCAATGATTTAAATTCATAGAAAAACACCTTTACATACAATGAAATAAAATATCTGTACATACTATCTGGAATCAATTTCCTTGTAAACTTGAAGCAAATGAAATTTAATTATTATTATTAATCTTTTAGTAAATATTTTCAATATGATATACTAATATATATAATGATGATATGATGAAAACAATACGATGTTGTAATAGTATACACATAAAAATTAAATGCACCTATTTGTCTTTTCTGCTGTGATGTTAGATGATTGAAACTCTGAAATGGCGAAAATTTCCAAAGTGATATAATGAAAGAAAGTTGATCACCGGGCAGCCAAGCAGAATAGCAAAGAAAATTTAAGCAAACAATTAGCCGAAATAACTTTCATATGATTATGATTACTGCCCAAAAACGGAAGCTTAATAAATCCACAAAAAAGAAAAAACAAACAGAGAGAAAAAATGAAATTTGAATTCTCCGATAACTCTTGCTTTCTACTGGGCCCATAAATAATTCTTTATATCTGTGCAATAGAAAATGAGAGATCATAAACAATTTTAGTTTTTGAATTATTAAACTTTTCTTGAAATTTTATTTAGTAGAATTTGTCGTATGATCCTTTCTAAACAAAAACGTCAAAAACCATCCTATCTTTTCAAATACATATCGTGGGTTAGGTCGGCTAAAACTTACGACGATGCATAAATGCGAACCTGAAAATAGCTTTAAAAATATTGTGAAGGGATGTTATAATATAAAATGATAGTAACAATTATATTTGTACTGTCTGCATGTCTGTAGACTGATGTCCAGCTGCAATTGTAGACGTACTTGCATTATCATTGCCACGAAGGAAACAAAAAAATTAAAATTATTAAACAACACTTGGGAATTCCATAGATGATCTGAAATTATACACCGTATAAAGAATACTTCCATTTTTTGTGGTAGGGTAAGATTTCAGCATGCCACCTTCCTACATCGCGTTGGTGGAACTGCTTCCTAAGGTATAGCTGACGCGATACAGCGTTTATTACTCAACCGCTGGATGCCAGGAGCTGTTTGAGCTGCACCTCCTTGGTGGACAGACGCTCGGAACGCACCTCCTCAATCTAGCTGAAGTCAGAAGGACAACAGTGCCCAGGCTGCACTACCAGCTAAGTACGCAACCCTTAGCTGGCGGTCTTTGTCATCTCTTGACCCGTGGAAGCATGAGGTAGGAACTTGTGAGGACCAGTGCTATGTTGCGGGGACGTACGCTCCATCCCAGTTGTCTACTCACCATTTTGCAGCCCCCGCTTTGGAGCGAATGTTTTCCTCCAAAGATTTGTGTCAATTTGCGAAACTTTTGTCATCGCCAATTACGGTTCACCCGGAAAAGTTCGTACACAATTCCATCACCAAACCACAACGGTTATTGCAAACTCTCCATTGTTCCTTGTTATCACTGCGCGTAATTTGATTTCAACCAAATCCATTAAATAGACGATAAAAAAAATTGACCCGGAAGAAATAATGGCCCCGCAAAAAGAAGAACAAAAGACCATTCTTTCACTTTGAAAACTCAATCAACCGCTTACGCTGGTTTTTCCCGGGGGCTAAAGGTAGGCTCAGACATCTTTCTTCCATCTTGTCCAACGCACACAGAGCCAATTACCTGTTCGCCCTCAGCCAGCGACGAAATCAGGGAAACTTTCAATCTTCCTTGCTGATCCCCGTGGCCGACTGTTGGTTGGTAGCAGCACCTAGCCTAACGACTAGCAAATCCAATCCGGAAAACAACTGAAACTAACTCATGGCCGGCGGTCGACTTCACTGCGCTGGTCCCGAAACAAGGTCATCGTGGGAAAAAGAAATGCCTGGAATGAAATTGATGTTAATTGCCAAAACTTTTGTCGGAGGAAATTTTATTATTTCGTCTTTTTTTTGTTGGTAACCCTCATCGGTACACCATCGTCGACGGGGTCTCTGAGCTTTGGGAATTGAACGGGATGGCCTATGTCACTGTCGTTGTGGCTATTGTTGTCCTGGCCTACCACGAATTTCCGTTTTCGAATGGTTTTATCACCTGACGATACCGTTGTCACTGCCCTACTCGGTTGTCTTTGCAGACATGGCGGCGAAAGTGACAAATTGCTAATGACGTTTCGGAATGGATTGTGGCCACGGGTTTCTTAAATCATATTACTGAATCGAGGAAAAATAAGATTTATTTGTGGAACTGACAGTATGTTAAAAATAGGCAGTTTTTCGGCCGAAAATATGGCGAGAAATCACAGAGAGATAATCCTGTGCTAAATTTAACGTGCTGCGATGATTGAGAGGCATTGCTGTTTGACAAAAAGTAAATCAAATATTTTTTTTCGGGTTTTTTGTTTAGGGGTAGAAAAAAATATTGGTGTTCTTGTTTATCAATCTTATGGGATTTATGGGGGGAGTGGAAAAAAAATTTTTTTTCACTTCACAGTTTTATTTTTAATTTTTTGTGGGGTTTTTTTTTTTTTTAAATTTTGTTTTTTGTTATTGTTTTTTCCCCCTTTTTGTGGGAAAAAGGGGGAAAAAAAAGGGGGGGGGTTTTTGCATGTTTTGGGTGGGGTTGTTAAGGTAGTTATTGGATCCTTTTTTTTTAAGTAGTTTCTTTCTGGTTTTTTTTTTTTTTTTTTTTATTTATTATTGTTTTTTATTTATTTTTTTTTATTTTTTTTTTTTTTTTTTTTTTTTTTGTTTGTTTTCAAAAACTGTTCTTTCGCAAACTTAACAGGGACAAAATTTCGTCGGATAACGCGCACTCGAATAACTTTAACTCGCACCTTAAATGAATTAGTTTTAAGAGTCTTTATTTGGTACTACTAGGTATAAAGCAATGCACGACGTATAGAAAAAACGCAGTGTTGTTCGAACGGTTTATTGCAGACTGATTATAATAAAGTTTCTATCCTACTTGCTGACCGCGTGCGATGTTTTTGGACATCGGTTTGCTACCTACGGTCGGCTCTCTTATCGATCGTTAAGCGATCGGTTTGATCTAATAGTGTGTATCTCATATAAACATCTGTTAGTGACCGATCTAGTGATTTTGTAGTAGTGGCTAAAGGGGATGAAAGTGTATCGAGCTCATTGGTGTTTAATACACTATTAGATACCCTAATAGAAATAGCAATAGGCGATCGGCGTTAACATACCGGCCGCCTTGAAATAACTTATTTCAAATGAATTCAAGTAACAGATGTATAAAACTACTTGTAAACTCCTAACAGCTTATTTCCTAGTAAATTGTAACGACATTCTAATGCTCTGGCAATGTGGCAGTTGTAGATTGTTGAGGTGTTCATCGATCGACTATCGATGTTAACGAAGGTAGACTGCATCTAAAGGAAGTGGTTCATCTTCTTCTCTCTATCGGCATCGTGGCATCACTCAGCCCGTCTGCATGGCATCGATCAGTTGAAGTATGGGGTTCCTCTACGGCATCCTCTTCGAATCGTCTCGGCTGCATATCCAATCGACCTCGGTTGAGGGATTCATCGATGGTAGACTTTGAATAAGATGAGAGGCGATTTTTTAAAAGTAAAAAAGAAACATAAAACGACTTCCCTGGGTCGCGGAGGCCGTCCGCCTCCGCAGGCGCCTATGCGCCACCGACGATTCCTGGTAAATTCCTTGGATAGGTTGTGTGTGTACAGGAGCGATTCTCCAATACGACATCTCACTTCTTGACTTCAGCACGGACGGTGTAATTCATCGGACTTCTGGGCATCGAAACAGGATGGCAAACGGATGAGCGGCTCCGGCCGCGTTGGAGGCTATGGATTACAAACATTCTCTAAGCTTTTTGACCATGATATGAAAAACAAAAACTTAACTGGGACGCGGAGACCCGAGGGCCTCCGCCGCGCCGATGGGCGCTTGATGAAGAAAGAGCTAATGCTCTCCGTCAGTAGATGCTGTAGTCGCTTCGTTGTCCCGTATGGGCAGGACACACACTTTAGAAATCGCCCGAAGAAATTCTCCATCCTTCGTGCGAACCTTGACAACACGGATGTTCCCGTCCTTCCCTGGGTGAATCTCAATGACTCGACCCATTCGCCACTTGAGAGGAGGCATGTTGTCCTCACATAACAGCACCATGGTTCCAACGAACAGATTGTTCCGTTGTCTGGTCCACTTTGTGCGAGCGTGCAAATTCGACAGGTACTGGGTTGACCAACGATTCCAAATGAGTTGGAGAAAGTTCTGCACTCTCTGCCATTTTGAAAGCCTTGATTGATTGAGATCCTGCAGTGATGGTTCTGGTATCGCTGTAAGTGGCCTCCCGATCAGGAAGTGACCGGGGGTCAAGATTTCTAAGTCGTCTGCACCGGATGATAGTGGCGTGATTGGCCTCAAGTTGAGGCAAGCTTCAATTTGAGCTACCAAAGTGGCCATTTCGTCTGAAACGAGAACTGTACTGCCTAGCGTACGCTTTAGATGCTGTTTCATGGATTTTACGGCGGCCTCCCAAAGGCCACCGAAGTTTGGCGACTTCGCCGGGATGAATTTGAAGTTGATGTTCTCCCTTGAAGTTTCTTCAATTACCCTTTTCACGAATTCTTGGTTGTTGAACAGTTTTCGTAGCTCATCCAACTCACGCCGGGCACCAACAAAGTTTTGTGCGTTGTCGCACATGAGAATTTCTGGACGACCGCGTCTGGAGACAAACCTTCTCAGTGCGCCGATGAATGCTTGAGTCGTGAGGTCACCTACGACCTCTAAATGTACAGCCTTTACGACAAGGCACACGAACACGGCAACATAGCATTTGATTTGTCCACTCTTGCGATAAGGATACTGAATGTAGAATGGACCGCAATAATCCACTCCTACGCGCATAAATGGTGGTGCTGGAGTGACACGTTCCTCCGGCAAATCAGCCATAAGTTGCTCGTGAGCCTTCGGTCGTGCACGAAAACATTTGACGCAGCGATGTATAACCTTCCGTGTTAGACTGCGAACTGATAATGGCCAGTACCTTTCCCGCAGGCTAGAAATTAGAAGTTGCTGTCCAGCATGTAGATGCTTCTGATGGTAGTGAGTGGCAATAAGAAGCGTAAGTGGGTGTTGGTTATCTAAAATGACGGGATGTTTCCGTCCAGCTGAAATGTTAGCATTCTGCAAGCGGCCACCGACGAGAATTAATCCATTCAGCAAGCGAGGAACTAGTTGTCTTAATCGTGATGTGGGCTTGACTTCGCCGGTTTTATGCAGTGAGACGAGATCTTCTGGAAAACTTTCCTGCTGTGCTAGTACCAGTAGCTGATGCAATGCTTCGGATCGCTCTTCATGCTGTATAAAACCAGTTTTGCGGCTTCCACGGTTTTGGCAGTTGTGGATAAATCTCCGAATTAAGGATATGATACGAATCAAATCTTGCAGTGACGATCGTATACCAAATATCGGGCTGGGTTCGATGACTTGAGCTGCTGCAGATACCGTTATTCGTTCCTCGAGTAGCGAAGGATCAAGGTCCTTCGGATCAATGCTAACGGTTCTTGGCCAGGAAGACTTGTCTGAACGTAACCAAGGTGGTCCGTGCCACCATATATCGTGGTTCTTCAGTTGATCAACAGCCAATCCTCTTGACAGGACGTCCGCTGGGTTTTCTAAACCAGCGATGTGATTCCAGATCCCTCCACGGGTGATATGCTGGATTTCAGACACTCTATTGGCCACGAATATGGTCCAGCGTGATGGAGGGGCAGCGATCCAACACTTAACGATCATAGAGTCAGTCCAAAAATACGGTTGTGCAGTAATTTTGATACTTTGGGCGACCTTTTCGAACAGATATACTCCGGTAAGCGCAGACGAAAGCTCTAGGCGAGGGATAGATGTTTGTTTTCGTTTCTTCTCTAGATCTTCGAGTGGAGCCACTCGGGATTTTGCAGTGAGCAGCATGGATGTGATTGTGCCATCGAACGAAGTGCACCTCAAATAAATACAGGCACCATATGCCTTCTTTGATGCGTCACAAAACATGTGAAGTTCGGTGGAAATCGTGTCGCGGCCAAATGCAACCCAACGAGGAACTTGCAAATGGGTTAGGTTCCCCAAGCCTTTTCGAAATTCTCTCCACCAAGCTTGTAACTCATCGGGAAGAATATCGTTCCACGAACACTTTGTTCTCCAAAGGTCCTGCAGAAATACCTTAGCTGGAACCAAGCTAGGTCCAACAAGACCTAACGGGTCGAAAAGTTTCGCAAAATCAGAAAGGATGATTCTCTTGGTGATCTCCGTAGCAGGGTTCCACTGAGGCACAGTGAACCGAAAGATGTCCGATCGAGGTTCCCATTTTATTCCGAGGGTTTTAACGGTGGGATTTGAACGTTCAAGGTCCAATAATGAGCGTTCCTCTCGAAGATACGGTGGTATCTGATCCAAAAAGTCTCGGGAATTCGAAGTCCACTTCCTCAAAGTGAGTCCAGCAGTACCAAGAACGTGAATCAGATCTTTCGAAAGCTGCCCTGCTTCTTCAAGGCTGTCAACACTTTTTAGCATGTCGTCTACGTAGAAATCGTAAAGAATCGTATCAGTGGCAATAGGAAAATTATGTTTTTCATCCTCTGCCAACCTCTTCAAACAGCGCGTGGCCAAATATGGCGCCGACGAAGTACCGTAGGTGACGGTTGTCAGCATGAAAATTCGTATCGGTTTGGTAGAATCGTCTCTCCACAAAATGCACTGGAGTGGGTGATCCATAGGATGCATTTTGATCATCCTATACATTTTCTCGACGTCTGCTGTCATCGCATACTTCCGTAGTCGAAACCGCAGAGTGATGGATGTCAAGTCCTCTTGTACTACAGGACCAACCATAAGAGTGTCGTTTAAGGACACTCCTGAGGTGCTTGCGCATGATGCGTCAAACACGACCCGTAATTTTGTTGTCGTGCTGTCGGGCTTAAGTACAGCATGGTGTGGTAAGAAGTAGATTACCGGAAAGGTGGTTAGCTCTTGTGGTGAAATTTCTCGCATATGTTGCATCCTTAGGTACTCGTCGATAAATTCAGTGTACATTTTCTTGACGGCAGGATCAGCGTTCAATCTTCGCTCCAGTGCCATGAAGCGACGAGTTGCAATGGTCTGTGTATCTCCGAGTCGATCGATCATGCACTGTTTCTTAGGTAATTGAACGACGAAATGACCATTTGCGTCTCTCACCGTTGTTCTCTCGAAATATGCCTCGCACGCTGACTCCTCCAGTGATAATGTGCTAGTGGTGCGACATGATTCTAGCTCAAAGAATCGCGCCAGTCTTTCTTCAATCTTCTCGGTTGCACATGCCGAAATTGATGGAAGAGTAGCAGACTCATCCGGAATACCTCCCGAGACAATCCAACCAAGCAGAGTGTTCTGCAAAATCGGACCGGAATCTCCCAATTTGATTTGACGCTCAGCGATCATCAGCTCCAAGTACACTTCAGCTCCTAATATCAAGTCGACTGCTCCAGATTCGTGAAACGTTGGATCGGCTAAGATTAACTTCTTCGGCATATTCCAGGAACTAATATCGACACTTTGTGATGGAAGATCAACGGTAACTCGTGGTAACACATGGAACTTGAGGTTTGTAACGTATTTCGTGACGAGAGAATGAACTTCTGCGAAAACTGCTTGGGTCGATGCACTCCGTGATCCACCAATTCCAACGATTGGTAAGTGTTCACGAGTCCGTTTGAACTTCAGTCGTTGAGATAACGTTTCAGACATATAGCATCGCTGGGACCCTGAGTCCAGCAACGCTCGAGCGAGCAAAGAGTTACCGAACTGATCGTACAGATTAACGACAGCGGTAGAAAGTAAAACGGTGTGAGGAACGTGTCGTATAGTGGCGAGTGGAGTACTGTGAAGGCTTGTACTAGGGCTGTCTGTGGCGGAAATGTGTGAATGAGTATTATCTGCCTGTGTGGAATTCTGTGGATTTGTGTGCCCATTTTGAATTGGCTGGGTGTATGTTGAGTGATCAATTTGTGTAGGCTTAGCTTGTGGTGGTTGCGTGTTCTGTCCTTGTGTTTTTCTTATCGGCTGATTCCCAGATGGCTGTCCAGATTTAGCTGATGAATTCGCGATGGTCGATGAGTTCGCGTGAAGTAACGAGTGGTGACGTTGACCACAATGGAAGCACGATCCACGAGTACAAAATCGTGCGATGTGTCCTGACGACAGACAATTCAAACAAAGTGAATGTTTCTTCACGGCATCGACCCTTTCGGAAATCCGCATCTTCGAAAACTTCATGCATTTAAAGGCGGAATGAGCAGATTCTCCGCAAAATGGGCAGCTACCTGTTGGCTGGATCCCAGCATGGCTACTAGATGGACGAACAGACTTCTTTGTTTCGGCCTGAAACTGCTTTCCAGGAGTGATGGACTGTAATACTGAACAATAGTCTTTCAGGAATTTAATCATATCTCTGTAGTTGGGAACCTCCTTGGAGTTGTAATGAGATTCCCACTGTCTCAACGTTGAGGAATGCAGACGCTTGCAGAGCATGTACTGCAGCAGCGTACTCCAGCCTTCCGTATTTTCTCCAATCTTGGTGAGCATTTGGAGGTTCTTCTCAAAACCGTTGACTAGCTTGCTCAACGTTTCGAAGGTCTCTTGGCGGAGTGGCTCAAGAGCGAACAAAGAATCTAAATGAGTCATCACCAACAGTTTTTTGTTTTCGAAAGCGCCTTCCAATGTGTCCCACGCAATCGCATAATTGACTGAGGAAATCTCTATCGCTGCTATTTCCTGCAGTGCATCCCCGGTGAGGGATGTTCGAAGATAAGTAAACTTATCCATATTGGAGAGACTATTATCATTGTGGATTAGATTCTTGAAGGTGTCTCGGAATGTAACCCAATCAGATATCCTTCCGTTAAAGATTGGAAGTTTCAATTCTGGGAGCTTTACCTTGGACTGTGATACACCAACCGGTTGTTGCTGTTGCACCTGCAACGAACGAGTTGACTCTGCAGGAAGTAATCCGAGCATGGTTTTCTTCAGTTGGTAGATTGTATCCTCGAAGTCCTTAATGACCTTCGCATTTTCAAGGTCGCGCTGCTTCTGTTGATTGAATAGTCGTTGCTGCTTGACCTCCTCTGTTGTTTTGGTATCGGATGAAATAGCATCATCTTCAGCATCATCAGTCAGTAACTCGATTCGCATCCGTATGTCGACAAATTTCTCCCAGATTTCATCCAGCCTTTTTAAGCGTAAATCCAGGTCCTGTCGATCTACATCGTGTGGGTTAGCTAACACAAAGTCCCTTAAATTATCCAGAGAAATTCGTAGCATGCGTTCCTGCTTACAAAGCAATCGAAGATTATCGTTTACTGGCATAATTAATTAGTGTAAGCGCTTTCCTCAAAGCGAAACTCAAATCGACCACGCGGTTCTGAACTGGACAATGGCGCTATTATATGGGAATAGAACAAAGCAAACCGACCTACAAAGCAGACAAAGCGCGCAGAGATGGCGGACTGATCAGGGCTCAACTCAGCAAGAATAATATGGACGACACAATTTTCTCATGCAAGCAGTTTGAGAAATCTTTATTAAAATGATCCACATGCAATAGGCTCAACTCACTTTAATCGGCGGCGATCTCACATGCAACTAAGATCCACGCCACAGACAAACCTGCCCTCAGTACTTATCCTGATCCGCAAATCTGTTCAATCCCGTCTGGAAACGCCGATGCAGCTTCAAATCCGTCACGTCATCCAGCAGGAACGATGATCACTAAGAGGTGAGTGCAGCAGCACTCAAATGATGACGCCCGTGTCCTATTCTTCTCCCTCGTGGAGAATAATCAGCGACCACGCAGCCTTCACTTCACTTTCGCGTTTCCCGACTATCCGGCTCGAATCGGACCAAAAATGTTCTTTCGCGAACTAAATTGGGACATAAAGTCATCGGATAACGCGCACTGGATACACTTTAACTCGCAACTTAAAAGTCTTTATTTTGCACTACTTCAGACAAAATACCCGACGTATAGAAAATTAACGTACTTGTACGAATGGTTTATTGCAGACTGATTATAATAAAATTTCTATCCTACTTGCTGACCGCGTGCGATGTTTTTGGACATCGGTTTGCTACCTACGGTCGGCTCTATTATCGATCGTTAAGCGATCGGTTTGATCTAATAGTGTGTATCTCATATAAACATCTGTTAGTGACCGATCTAGTGATTTTGTAGTAGTGGCTAAAGGGGATGAAAGTGTATCGAGCTCATTGGTGTTTAATACACTATTAGATACCCTAATAGAAATAGCAATAGGCGATCGGCGTTAACACTATTTAAGCGATTGGACGCTTATTTACGGAGATAAACGCATTTAAAAGGTTTCCAGAGCCCACCTGATGGAAAATTTAGGTTCTAGTAATTTTTTTCGGACCAAAACTCGGGTTTTCGAAAAATCGACGATTTGAAACACCC
>JAHHFK020005423.1:0-61177 GCA_024533555.2 Aedes koreicus
AAAAGCTTCAATATGTCTCTAAAGTTAAATATTATAAAACCCATTAAATTTGTTTTTCCCAATAGTAATCGGTTATTCGGAGGTCATAGACGGTTACCTGCAGAAATAACTGCGGAACTTCAGAAACACTTTTTGGAGGAGTTCCAGAAATTATTACAGTTACTCCTGCTGAAGAAACACCAGGAATTTCTATCCAAGAATCTTAAGGAATTCATCATGGAGAAACCAGAAATTTAATCAGAAGAAACTCCAGGAAATCTTCCTCTTAGTCTCAAGAAATTATTCCTTAAGGAACTCCGGGAATTCATGATGAAGAAAATTAATGAATTCCTTCAGAAAGAACTCCACGAAATCCTCCTCCGAAAATTCTTTGTTGAAGGATTTTAGGAACTCCACTGAAGGAAATTGGGGTTTTTTTAAAGAGGAATATCTGGAGTTCCCGCAAGGAGAAATTTTTGAAGGAGCTCCTGCGAAAACATGGAGGAACTTCAGGAACAATTTCCGGAAGAATTCGGAAAATGGAAAAAGGTGGGGGCGGTTGGATTGAATTAATGGTTTTTGTTTGTTTATTAGAAGTATACATCAACAGACCAAGTTTAGGTCCTAATGATGTTAAATAGGAAAAAATTACAATAAGAAACGAGTACATAACCTCTTAAGTGGAGTCAAGACACAAACATAAATAAGTAAAAATAAAATAATTAAAGCTATACACTATCTTAACTACGTGCGTCAATTGATCTAAAAACGGTAGAAAATCTCCGACGAAGTGCGTTCCGCGTCAGATGGAAATCGAAAATGGACGCCACCCTATTGAAGGTTCGCTGCAACCCGTGAATAGCGCTATTCAACCCATAGTTGGTGCGGCGAAAAGGAAGCCTGAGCATGGAGTTGTGACGCATTGGCCTTGGCTGTACGTTGATGCTAATCTGTTGAAGGATCCTTCCGCAGTCGATTCTTCCTTGTAGCACATCTGCAACAGTTAAAGCTCTACAGACATCTCTACGGACCCGCAGAGGCTCCATGTCAACCAACTGACACCGACTTTCGTAGCTAGGAAGACGAAAAGGGTCGCTCCAAGGAAGTCTACGAAGTGCGAACCGAAGAAAACGGCGTTGAATAGATTCGATTCGCTCGGCGCCATTATCATAGCATGGACTCCAGACCGCTGAACAGTACTCCAGTGTCGAACGAACGAGAGAATAATAGAGCGATTTTAGGCAGTGAATGTCGCTGAAGTTCTTCGCAACCTTGAATATAAAACCGAGTGTCCTTGAAGCTTTGTCAACAACATACGATAAATGTTGCGTGTACGTCAGTTTCGAATCCAGCTGAACACCTAGGTCTTTAACGCACTGCGTTCGTTCGATGGTCGTTCCGAGAAGATGGTAGTTGAACAGAATTGGTTGTTTCTGACGTGAGAAGGTTATCACTGAGCACTTGGCAGGGTTGACCACCAACCGATTTAGAGTACACCAATCAGCAAAGGCATCAACCTGCGCTTGGAGTAAAAGACAGTTGGCGGTTGAACAGATTCGCATAAAGATTTTCAGGTCATCAGCAAACGACAGGCGGGGCCCTCCGATAACATAGTGTACGTCGTTGAAGTATAAAAGAAATATCAACGGTCCCAGATGGCTACCCTGCGGTATCCCGGACGTGGCGCAGAAACTCCTTGAACGAAGGTCACCCAAGGCAACTGTCAATTGACGCCCTGTGAGATATGATCGAAACCATCTTAAAAGATTACCACCAACTCCTAGTCTGTCAAGTTTAGCGATCGCGATATCATGATTCAACTTGTCGAAAGCTGCCGTTAAATCTGTGTAGATCACGTCCGTTTGGCATCGAGCGATCATACCATCAGTGATGTACGACGTAAGGCACAATAGGTTTGTAGTTGTGGAACGCCCTGGTGAAAATCCGTGCTGGTCGTCACTTAACAACTGCTTGCAATGTGTAAAAAGTGAGTTCTTAACGACCAGTTCAAAAAGCTTCGATACAGCGCTTAACGATGTGATTCCTCGGTAGTTGTTCACGTCCCGCTTGCTTCCTTTTTTATATACCGGAAACATGTCCGCCATTTTCCAGCAATAAGGAAATGTACCGCTAGAGAGGGACATCTGGAATATCTGATGAAGTGGATACAGAAGACAAGCCATGTTCTGTTTCAGAAAAACCGACGGAACCCCATCGGGTCCGGGCTTAAGCGATGTTTTAAGGTGTAATGCCGCGTTCGAGATTGATTCTGAATCCACATCAACTAGGCTGAGTGTTTGATTTGCCAAGGGAACATTGTCGGCGGCAGCGTGAACAGAATGACTGGTTAGTCTCTCGTCTTCATAAACACTGGCAAATTTTACCGAGAACAGATCGCAAATTTCCTGTTGAGTGCCAGCAGTCTCGCCATTATAGAACATGGATGAAGGTAAGCCCACTTCCTTACGTTGTTGATTAACATAGCTCCAAAAAGATTTCGGATGAGATTTGAGACGCCGTTGAACCCCACTCAGATAACGTTGAAAATGCGCACGACTGATCCGTTTATATTCGTAGTTGAGCCTGCTATAGTGGCGTTTAAGCGACATGGTGCGGTGTTTCGTGAATCTTTTAAGAGCCGCTCTTTTAATCCGTTTTAGCGAGCGAAGAGCGTTCGTCATCCAAGGGACCCGAGAGTCAGTCTGAACAATCTTTTTTGGGACGTGTCTGTCAATGACATAAGCCAAGACGTGGGAAAAAGTTTGAGCAGCGATGTTAACGTCGGTCGAATCAAGAATGCTCTGCCAATCCAAACTAGATAAAACATCACCAATACTGCGATAGTCGGCTCTACGGAAGTCATATGACACAGTAGCAGGAGTGTCGACGAAGTCTCGAGCTACAACGTCCTCGACAGCAACTATTAGAGAAGGATGGTGAGGGACATCCTTAACTAGAGGCACGGAAGCTGTAGAGATGACGGGAGCAATATCTCGGCCACTCACGAAGCAGAGATCTAGAGAGCGATTATTCTCGATGCTACTGTTGATCCTGGTCCAGCGACGGTCATCAGATTGCCATGAGCATCACATGCGATGTTATTCGATCGGCTTCGTGACTCGCGAGAGTTTCCGATGCTGATCCTCTCGAAAGTAAACTCACCACTGCAGACGCTTATGGGTGACAACGTTGTTGCTCTGAGCAGATAGATTGCGCAGCAGAGATACTTCGGCATCTAATCTCTCGCTCAAGATACTCGTCTGCGGAAGATCCAGGCCATTGTGTTACACTGATAACAATGCTGTTGTTGATGGTTTAGCTTTGCGGGATCCATATTTGCAGTGACTGAGGGTCCTGTTAGGGTGACTGGGGGTGCAATCAGACATCCTCACCCACCCAGGAATTGGTATGATTTCTGAAATGAAAGAAAATCCTCTTCGGCAGGAATGGGAAAGGAAGGGTCTTCAATTTCGCTCTGTTGACTGCTGATCAGGCTGCGGATCTGGAAATGGTAGGAGGCACAGCTTCTCCACAGCTCTTTTTAGATCTCCAGTGCTGGTTTTTAAGGTAACTACGCGGACAACCCCGTCAGTCCCTGGGTGTAGCTTGGAAATCCTTCCCATCTTCCACTTCATAGGAGGCACATTTTCGTCGCGAATAACTACCAGTTGTCCTTCTTCAACTTTAACTGGACATTTCCAGCGTTTGGTTCTACCTTGAAGCTGGACATAGGTACCTCAAAACGCCAGCGTTTCCAAAAATCCTGAAGAAAACTTTGCAGCAATTGGATACCGATCCAACCTGTTCATTGGAACTGGATTCCAGTTTCTGTTGTGGTAGTGCATGCAGAGAGGTGCCAACAAGGAAGTGTGCCGGTGTTAACGGTTCCAAATCATTTGGATCATCAGACGACATTGCAATGAGGGGTCTTGGAATTCAGACACCCCTCGACTTGAATTAGAAGTGTGTTCAAATCTTCTACCGATGGAGATGTTTCTCCCATGATCTTAAGCAAATGATTTTTAAGCTGAACGTACAGCCGCCTCCCACAGTCCTCCGAAGTGGGGTGAACCGGGTGGGCTAAAATGCCATTGAATTCCATTATCGGTACATTCCCTTGCAACGTTTTCGCGATGATCGGAGTTCTTCAGCAACTGTAGTAGGTCCCCTTATCTTATTTCTAGCCCCAACAAAGTTGGTTCCATTGTCGGAGAAGATGTCCTGACATTTACCTCTCCTGGCAACGAAACGACGAAGGGCTTGAAGGAAGAGATCGGTGGTTAGATCCGTCACCAACTCTAAATGTACGGCCTTTGTGCAGAGACATACGAAGATAGCTACGTACACCTTATTTATCGGTTTGCGTGGCGCTGGTCTAATGTACAGTGGACCGAAATAATCTACACCGGTTTGTGAGAAAGGCCTTGATACGGTGACACGCGGTGAAGGCAGCTCTCCCATGAACTGCTGAATTGAAGAAGGTTTCGACCGAAAAACACTTCATGCACTGATGTATAATATGTCTTGCTACGTTTCGTCCACCTAGAGGCCAGAATCTAAGCCTGACTACCCCGAGTAGCAATTGCGGACCGGCATGCAGAAGTTTCAAGTGGTAATGTTTCAAAATCATCCGAGTAAACGAATGTCGAGCTGGTAGTACCATAGGATGTTTTTTATCATACGATTCGGTTGAATGTTCCAGTCGACCACCAACGCGGATGACGTTATCGTCGGATATATAAGGATTGAACCAACGAAGTGGGGATCGCCTGGAAACTGTTTCGTGCCTTGCTAAAGCCTTCCACTCATGAATGAAGGCCTCCTTCTGGACGCGTCGGACGATGGTTAATTCTGCCGCTTTCAGTTCTTCATTCGAAAGTGGATCTCTTGCTGCTCGATCTCGTGCCTTAAGAAGACGCATTAGGCGCAACCAATACGCAGTTCGTCTAATTAGATCTGAGTAGGATGAAAACTTTCCCAAATACCATTCATTGAATTCTGCGTCTAACGAAACTGTACAAGCTACCATGGTTCGACGTCGCTCCTGATCTACATCCTCCGCAGGTAGTTCTGTTGATGAGTGCGGCCAGTATTTACGATCTTGCTTTAACCAATCTGGTCCTTCCCACCAAAAGGTATTTTTCACAATGTTTCCTGGCAAAATTCCTCTAGAGATCAAATCGGCCGGGTTCTCCTTACCCGAAACATGTAGCCACTGTGATGGTTTAGTAATAGCCTGTATTTTAGCAACACGATTCGCTACAAACGTAGTCCATACATTTGGCGCTGCCTGGATCCATCGCAAAACACAGGTTGAGTCTACCCAGAAAAACGATTGAACAGGAATTTTTATCGATTCACAAACCTTCTCGAACAGTTGTACAGTCAAGAGTGCTCCACACAGTTCCAACCTTGGAATGGACTGCGTCTTTAATGGCGCTACCTCGGATTTTGAAGATAACAGCCGAACCTTCAGTCTTCCTTCTGCATTCTGACTCCTGATGTATACACAACCACCAAATGCCTTGGTGGATGCATCGGAGAAGCAATGGATTTCGATCAACGTTGCTTCCGGAATCATCACACAACGATCGATGCGAACATTGTTCAATAAAGGAAGTTGGTCGTAATAGGCTCTCCACATCTCACCCACCATCGAAGGCAGAGGATGATCCCAATCCAACGCCTGGTTGTTTTCGTTCCGAATTTTCCAGAGAAGCTGCATAATTACCTTGGCTGTAGTGATTGCTGCGCCGATTAGACCTAGTGGATCGAAGAGAGTGGCTATCACCGATAGAACTTGTCGTTTGGATACTTGTTCATTATTGGTGACAGGTGGAATATTAAATTGGAAGCCCAGCTGATCGCTATTTTGCATCCATGTCAATCCAAGGGTTTTAACAGCTGAATCAGGGTCCAAATTAATTCCTTCTGACGTCCGAATTGCAAGATTGTCTTTGGAAACTCCTTCCAGCACTGCCGGGTGATTTGATGTCCATTTTCTGAGCCGAAATCCTCCTTTAGCAGTCATTTCCGCTAGTTGCCTGCGAAGTTCACATGCCTCTTGTACTGTGTCGGCTCCCGTTATCACGTCGTCCATATATGTATCTTCGGTGACTGCCCTTGCAGCTAGTGGGTAATGCAGTTGTTCGTCCATTGCCAGCTGGTTTAAGGTGCGTGTTGCTAGAAAAGGCGCTGGCTTCGTTCCATATGTGACTGTGTTGAGCTCATACATGTTAACTGGATCCGCAGAGTTGAAACGCCATAGTATACATTGAAGATGTCGGTCATCCTGTAGAATGGAGATTTGCCGGAACATCTTCTCAACATCGGCCACCAACATTATTTGCTTCATGCGACTCCGAAGCATGATTGACCGTAGATCCTCTTGAACAATTGGACCAACTAGTAGAGCATCGTTGAGCGATACTCCAGACGACGTCTTACACGACGCGTCAAAAACCACCCGGACCTTAGTAGTGGTACTAGCTTCTTTGATCACGGGATGGTGTGGTAGAAAGCAGCGTTTCTTGGATCTCGTAGTATCCTCTACCTTGGTCATGTGTCCCAATTGCAAGTATTCTGCCATAAACTGGTGATACTGATTGCGCAAACCAGTGTCCCTATCCAATCGGCGTTCCGTACCTTGAAGACGCCGAAATGCAATGTCCCGTGACTCTCCCAGCCTGGAAACTTTGTCTGCATCCTTTGGCAATGAAACGGAGTATCGTCCGTTGGAATCTCTGTGAAGCGACTTCTGGAAAAAATCTTCACACCTGTTTTCCTCCGGTGCAAGAACTCTCAAACTGCCAACCTCTTCAGAAGTCCAAAACCGAGTGATGAGCTGTTCCAAAGCTGATGTAGTTGCCATATTGCAATTGATGCGTGGAGCTTCCGATGGTTTAGTTAGACCTCCGCATACCACCCATCCGAACACCGATTCATTTAGTGTCGGCATTTGGTTTCCGATATGAATTTTTCGACCGGACTCGAAGAAATCGAAGAAGAACTCGATGCCTAACACCATGTCCACAGTAGTAGGGCTGAAAAAACCGGGATCGGCTAGGCTGATTCCATCCGGCATCATCCAGTCAACCGTATTTACCCTTGCCGTAGGCAAATCCACTGTAACCTTTGGTAGTACGAGAAAACTTATGTCTCGGGCGTATTCCGTAATTCGTGAGCACACCATTGCCTGGATCCTGTGCTTCACCTTCATTGCCGATTGGCCAATACCCAGCACTGAGATGTCCACCTTCTCTCGATGCGTCATTATGCGTTGGCTCATCCGTTCGGTAATGAAATTGCATTCAGAGCCGGAGTCCAGGAGAGCACGAGCTGGGAGCTGGCTACCCTCGTCATCTTCCACGATAACGACCGCAGTAGCCAGAAGAACTTGGGAGGAAAATTGTTGAGCTGCTCCAGAAACCGATGATTCGGTAGCAACCATGTTTACCACCTGGGTAGATGTAGGACCAGAAGGCTCAACAGATTCCGATGGTGCATGAAGATTATTACTTCCAGTAGCAGTATTGACGGTCGTTGATCCATCCTTCTCCGACTTGAAGCATACGAGCGTATGATGACGACGCTTGCAGCTACGACATGAGTACTTAGATTGGCATTCTCTTGCTTGATGACCAGATCTGAAGCAATTTCGACACAATGAATTAGTTTTCAGCACCGCATCCCTATCTCGCACTGACAACTGTTGAAAAGAAGAGCATTGATAAAGTGCATGGTTCTCCTGACAAATAGCACACCGCCTCGCAGACGACTGCACCGATCCGCAGCTCGCCTTCACCACTGAAGATTTCTGCTTAACTGGTAGATGAGGTTGATGCGTTCCCTTAGTGTCCGATATCCTTGCTGGCAGCGATTCCAAGATCTGAATCCGTCTATGCATGAAATCGGTGAGATCTGCCAACGTATCCTGGTTCTTCGTAGAGGAGTATTCCTCCCATCCTCTGCGAGTGATTGGATCCAATCGTGTTGTCAGTAGGTTGACAAGAAGAAGGTCCTTGTACTCTTCAAGTTTGATCACCTGATCCAAACCTTGGACAACTCTCTCGAATCCATCCATCAGAGAGTGCAAGTCCACTACTGACTCCTTGGACAGCGTTGGCAGGTTGAACAAGGCCTGCACCTGACGCTTTCTCAACTGTTTGCTGTTGTCATACCTCTTTAGCAGCATGTCCCATGCTACTTGGTAATTTGACTTGGTTATCTTCAAGGGATCAACTAGGCTTTTTGGTTCACCTTGAAGACAACCCTTTAAATAGTGGAACTTCTCCACTTCCGGAAGGTCCGCCTTTCTATGGATAAGGGAAGTATACAAATCTCGAAAGCTGATCCATTCGTCGATGTTGCCATTGAATACTTGGAGCTTGATTTGGGGCAAACGAACATGATCCAGTGTACTATGCCCGTGTGACAGTGTGTCGTTTCCTCGCATTGATTGATCAGCTTCATCAGGTCCCTGCAGCTCCTTAGCTTTATCCATAAGGAAAGATTTACAATCGTAGTACCTATCGCTATAGATTAACCTATCCCCATCATATTTCCCTTCCTCATCCTCAAATTCGTCATGAGCTTGAATCTCGTCTAAAATCGCACCATATTTCTCCCACAATTCGTCAGTCTTGTTTAGGCGTACATTCACCGCACTAGCAGCACAGGCCGGTTGGAAATTCTGAATGAATCTCCAGATGTCGTCCAGGGATGTCTGTATATTCTTGAGCTGGACTCTCAATAGCTTAAACGTTGTCGGCTTCTTATCCCGGGGAGCCATGGTTGATGAACGTCACTCGTGGTCCGATAAGAAAGAAAAGGGATGGTGTAGTGATCGAAAAATCCGAGGCTTCGGCGAACATATACTGTAAAAGCCTACCTAGGGCAATAATGTGCTACGCAGAAATCGACTACACCTCATCCAATAAATCACGCCACGACAAATCGCCTCACGATTGGGATCAGCTCACATAGAATCCGCTTACAGCAACACAGCAACCAGTTCAATTGATGGGAGAAGAGGGAATACTCATATGTAGAATCCGAAAGTCCTAGCTTCGACAGACATATACTGTAGAACTCACCTACGAGAACTAACAGCCTTCCAATTGTATTCCAGCCCGTTGCAAATTCCAAGCCTTAATAACAGCAAACTTGTCAAACAGCACTCAACAACGATTATTTGTGGGATATTCAAGAAGAGGAAATAGGCATGTAGTATGCATAGATTGAAGCCTCGACTGGGCATATACTGCTCAACTAACCCGGGAAACCTTAACCAGCATCAATCCAAAGCAAATCGTGGAAAGCAAGTGCAAATAAGTCGTTCGTTATGGTTACGAGCAGTTGAACTCAAGGATTTGTAGTCAATAAATTGAAGAGGATGGATTTAATTACAATGTGTATATTTCTGTGTCCCGCTTCGGTGACACATACTATTCAAAGCACTCACCCATGCAGGAGATATACGTTGCTGCCTCTTCAATCGCTACAAATTAATCCGATGCTCCGAGGTGCCACAACGCCAGAAATCCAATATGATTAATCACCAGTAATAGAGAAATCGTGTTGATGGCTCGTGTTGATGGCACAAATGACGACGTCGTCCGTCTCGATGATTATGTAGTCCATATGGTCGTGATAACCACCAAAATCCAAGGAAAGAACATCGAAAAATGGGTGTTAGTTTCACGTTATCCTGACGATGGCTGGACATATACTGAGGCTTTTAATATTTACCTGGGAAACCAGATTTGATGCTGGTCCAATATTCCAAAGTCCGATTAATTCCAACCATGCAACTCAATCGACGAACCCTCCAGTGTAATCATCGAGGTCCAAAATAATTCATCAATTTATCCTATGTTAAGGATCCATTCGATGGATGTCCAAGCAAACCGACGCTATCGCTTTGATCCTTTATCAATTGTAGTGATGGCGATTTCCTAATTGTCCGTGGATTCGATGGCGACCGCGCAATTGTCCTCGAGTATGATGGCGATCGCTAATTGTATCCAAGAAGGGTGTTGACTAGCGGCATGCAATGGCGTCAAAATCTCGTAGGGTCTCCGCATCCGATTCCAACTTCCTTCCGTGCTTACCCGGTCCGACCGCATCCGGTTCGAAGGACCAAAATGTTGGGACGCAGGAAAAACTTACATCGATGACTCGGGTTGCGCTCCACCAACACTCGAATTGGGTTGACCTTGTCCAAGGTCGTTGGGCTAGAAGTTTATGGCTCCTGATTTTAAGTACGGCCGGAGGTTTCCGTGTTTCTTCATCAATCACATTAAAAACACTCGCGGTTAGATTGAAACATACGGACGATTAACACTACATTTATTTATTCTTAAACTAACACACATTTTTAAAACACTTTAAAATATATCCGCGTGAACGGTCCCACGTTCACGTTTTCCTTCGACCTGTCGAGATGCTACTGTTGATCCTGGTCCAGCGACGGTCATCAGATTGCCATGAGCATCACATGCGATGTTATTCGATCGGCTTCGTGACTCGCGAGAGTTTCCGATGCTGATCCTCTCGAAAGTAAACTCACCACTACAGACGCTTATGGGTGACAACGTTGTTGCTCTGAGCAGATAGATTGCGCAGCAGAGATACTTCGGCATCTAATCTCTCGCTCAAGATACTCGTCTGCGGAAGATCCAGGCCATTGTGTTACACTGATAACAATGCTGTTGTTGATGGTTTAGCTTTGCGGGATCCATATTTGCAGTGACTGAGGGTCCTGTTAGGGTGACTGGGGGTGCAATCAGACAGTCACTAAGCCTAATGTTATTTTGACAGAATATTTGAGGATGTGTTGGTGTGAGTAACTTTATTGGGGGTGAATCATCTAGCTTGGGACCGCTGTTTTAGTATTTCCTGAGCCAAAAGATATATTCATTTTCTTCATGACTATCCAGCCGCTGGATGTACCAACAATCAATGTGCAACTAGCGATTTGAAATTTGTTCCCCGCATAATTACAAACCATTCCTGGACCATTTCCTTTATTGTTGACGACCATTTCCATTATTGTTACGTCATTTACTCTTATAGTTGACAACTATAAACTAACAACCTTTTATATAGTTTTAACAATATGTCAGATGGTAGAAGGCCAAATAACAATATGCTGAATAGGCGGTTAAGTTAGGTTACCATAAAAAAAATGGCAATTTTCACGAACAAATTTTTTTGCTGTACTCTATGCCAAAAAGTTGGTGTATAATCCAGACCGTGTGCAGACTATAAAAAACCTTTCTATGACAATATGGCATACATTAACAATATGTGTTAATGTAGAGGTGGTATGGTGAAAATGAGATTAAGCTATTCGATAACAATAACATAAAATGTGATAATATATCTTACATTCGAAATATAGTTTTGACTATATAGCAAATTGTTTTTCGTTATGCGGGTCATTATTGTAGAACCCCTTAGTACGAAATCCACCTTGCAGGTTGCACCTTGCAATACACTCTTGCGATTTTCGGTACCTTTCGGACCACAAAAAAAAAAAAATTAGAAAAAAAAACAAAATTTCCCCCAGGGGGGCGACTCTAACCCAAATGCCAGATTTTTTTTTGTGGTGTTGGGGGGGGGGGGGGAAAAAATTTATTTTATTTTAAATTTAAATTGATAATTTGTTTTGTGGTGTTTTTTTTTTTTTTTGTCCCTTTACACGAAAAGAAAATTCCATATTGTATGTATTAAGAAAACCCCATAGATTTTTGCCAATGTTATTTTTGCATGATGTTTATGCGTCATACACATAAGGTTTACTAACCGTGTCGAATCAACTTCATAACATAGACTTATACATTTCATGAGCAATTGAAAATACTCTTTATCTATCACCAAATAGTTTTCATTGCAAATCTCTGGGCAAATCTAAATGTAGATCTAAAGTAGAAAATAGATGAATGAATCCAAATATTATTGTTATGATTTATTTATCTGCGTTTTTTTTTTTTTCGAACATAAAAAAACAACAATTAAGGTTAAAGGCAATAATATCGTTTTATATTTTCATTGAATCTTATTCACCTTTTCAACCCGTTATTTATCATGCAGTTTGTCGATATTCTGCAGAAGGTTAATTCTCAAATCTGAGTTCTCCGAGTACTTTCCCGAGAGAAATTCGTTTCCTTCTGCAGGACATCAAGGTGGCTATAGACCAAATCAGTCAAAGTCCAGTCGCATTCCGATAGCTAAAACTCAGAGGTCACACTACTTCAAATCAGTCCCTACCAACAAAAGATTCATTTCAAAATTCTGCGATATTTAAACAAAAATCCCTTCTTTTCCCCATTTTCGGTTACCTGTTTCGTTCTTCCGTCAGCTTCTGCAGCTAATCGTTGACGGTCTGCTTGATTTGAGCGTAATCTTTCCTCAGTGTGTCCAGTTCATGTTCATGTACGACTTTTACTGTTTGCTCGTTCAGATGTTGCACCTCAGTTTTGTGATCCTTTTGCTACTGTTGTCATTGAGCTTCCAAATCGCCTCTCATGCCACCTTCCTTGGCCAGTTTTTCCTTCATTCACTCGACAATCTTATCCAGCTGTTGGACCTCTTTCTTTTCACCATTAAGGGGAAACTGGAGGGACTCCTTTTTCCATATGATTTATAGGTTAGGTTAATTATCAATTCACATTTTTGAGACTAAAAATCACAAACAAAACAAAACAAAACAAACAACGCTCAAATTGCTAACCAATGGATGCTCCAGCGCAGCAAAGATTCTTGAAAATTTCACGACTGAAATCCTAATAGTATTTGAGGTTTGTGCTCAGAAAACTTCGAAGTGATAGGGACTTGATCCCGTATGTCCTTCATCTGTCCCTGGGATTGCACCAACTTTGTCTCATACTTTGTACACATCGCACATGAAGTTACCATATCGGACTTGACCTGATTTGGCGAACCACTCACTTCTACCGGCGCTGGAGTTGGGTCCTTCTTTGTTGCCTCTTTTAACATTCCAGCTAGAGCCGATTATGGAGGTATTCTAGCTTTTTCTCATGGGTGTCTCTCCAATTCTTTGTAAGCATCGCGTAGTTTTTCCTTCAGCGTTTTAATCTCCTCTTCCAGTGAAACTACCAAGGAATTGCGCACCTCCACATCCTCCTGAGTCTTTTATTCACATTATAACCCTGTTATAAACCCCTGTATAAATCAGTTTTAAATACTATAAATATAATCCACATAAACTAAATGGTAATCAATTTGCGTGTAATTAAAAAAAATCTTACCTTGAACATATACCTTAGCACCTGATGTGATTTGACGACCGAAAAGATCCCAAGCGCCCATGATGAACGAAAATATTTTTAATTTCATTTCTAATCAAAAGTATAAGTCAAACCTTATAACTTTCAGCCATAAGGCAAGCCTTATACTTTTTAGGTCGGTATCGTGTTAAAAAGTAATTTCTTTTTCTATCCCAAACCCATGTTAAATTCCGTTTACTGAAACGGAAAAGTAAAGAATCGAAAAGAAATTTCTGCAGCAGGACCGACCTGAAAAGAACGAAAAAAGAAATTGGAATTTGTAAGGTTTCCACGCAAACTAATAGGAGCTGTCACTTTCACTTTCGGAAAAATATTCCGCTCGATTATTCCGTCAGTGAAGGTGACATTTCGTTCCATGCAGATCAATTGTCAAAATTCCGCTTGGTAATATTGAACAAAATTCCGTAACCTCTTTACCTTTTAGGTCGATACTGGCCTTTTATTGGTAATCCGCATTGAAGCTATGCGAGGTATTTTAATGACAAGTATTGATCAATCAGACATGAACATTAACAAGTAATATGAATGAAACTATTATTTAAAATTGTTTGAGTGTATCTTTACAACTACCATGAAATTTCAGTCAAATTTACTACGTTTATGGTAAAACCTTCAACATTTGTGGGATATTTGACAGATGTCATATTGATATCAACCGCACCATGGTCGATCTAATCGCAGGCATGGTAAAATCAAACGCGTTTATAGCAACAATCAATGTGCAACTAGCGATTTGAAATTGGTTCACTGTTGTACACTCAACCAAATTACCTTAGGATAATCATAAGTTTAACCTTATGAAATATAGAAGAACGATCAATTTTCATTTTCATTTTGTTAATTTTTTGTAGGTTTTCGAGTCCATAATTTACTTTAATTGCTCCATACCACTTACAGGCACCTCGGACACGTTAAATTTTAAACTGGACAATAGACACTAGAAACTGTACGCAAAAACCAAATTCCCTTCCACCGTTGTTGATTGAATGGCGATCACAAATTTTCAGCCAAAACAAAGTGACAGCCCAACACTACGATTTGGATAGTTTCGCGAAAGGCGCTTCTCACGTAAATTGAAAACTTACTTCTCTTAAAATACCTTGCTGTGGGTAAAATTTACTTTTTCAATCATACTTCGGGGTTGAGTCAAAACTACCTACCAGTGTGAACAAAATTATATCCAAAATAGTTGTCCTATCAGAGTACTTAGTTTTGAGTACTGTCACACTTGATTTGGGATAGTTTGGTTTCTCCGTGTATGTTATTTTGACAGAATATTTGGGAGTGTATTGGTGTGAGTTACGCTCTTAGTGGCAAATCATTAAGCTTGGGACCGGTGTGCTAGTACTTCCTGAGCCAAAAAAATATTCGTTTTCTTCATGACTATCCACCCGCTGGTACTAGTATCTTTGTTTTTGTTTTGATTCGCTATGTTATTTTGACAGAATATATGAAGGTGTGTTGGTGTGAGTTACACGGTTGTTTGCAAAAACCCATTGATGGGTAAAAAAAAACCAATTTTCAAATAGCCTGCCTATTAGCAAAGATGGTAAAAAAAAAAAACCCCCCCACTAAAAAAAAAAAAAAAAAAAAAAAATAATAATTAAAAAATTTTTTTTTTTTTGTTACCGTCACATATATTCCATATCAAATCAAATAATTTATATTTGTGTTGCACTTGCAACGTATTATTTTGATACATATTTTCTATTTTCAAACTCAATGAAAAGTATGTATCTCACCTTATAACTAATAGTTATTAGATTTGACACATACTTTTGATTTGGTTTTGGATTGAAAAAAAGTCAAAATGGCGCTCGAATGTTTTTGATCACTGCATGAAATGAATTTAAGTGGTTTATCAGGTATATATGGTATGTTACTTGATGTATGTAATTGTTGAATGAGCTATTTATTTATAGAATGTGGTATATATTTAGCAGAACTCCAGAAAGAGGAATGTGGATGGAATATTCCAGCGTTTGATCAACTGGAGATGAGACTAAGTGAGTGTAAATATTTGGTAAATCTGCTATATATAATAAATATATAATCTATTGCAGGGATAACGGTTTATGGGATTCGAAGCGGTTGAATTCATTGATCTCTTCACGGATAAAAAAATAAAATATAAATAAAACAAAAATAAAACAATTATAACATATGTATAAACTTTAACAGGTAGTTCCAACAAAAATTATAAAAAAAATTGGATGGTGTTGATCCAAATGTCTTTTTTTTTTAATCAGTTCGTTTATTTATTAGGCTCAGGCGTGTGTAACACTTTGCGGAGCCGATATTCAATATTGTAATTAACAATTTTTCTATTTCGATTTTAGTAAAGAGGGGTGCCAATTACTCGTGGCTAGCTCGAGGTTAATGGGTCACATTATTGTTTGGAAGGGGCTAGGCAGGTAACTTATTTCAGGTATTTGTTGCTGCTCATGGTTGCGACATCTTCCAAATCCTCGGTCTCTGTAGTCCCTTACAGGAACTAAGCTGCAGATGGGTGACCACAGCTTGCTGGGCAGGTACAAGTAGCACGGAAACAAAAGGATAATATAACTGGGACACAATGGCAGGGAATTTACTAGAGTGAAAGGGAGGGGGTGATGACATTACACTCTTAGATCAGACAAACAAAGGAATTCGTAAATCGCTTGCATGTAGGGAAGATCACGCATTCCCAAAACATCTCTTACTTCGCGGAAGGGTTGTCTACCTCGGGCCACAAGGGTATCCAATAGTCGTGCTCTGGAGGCATCATTACCCGGGCAATGCCAAACTGCGTGATCGATGTCATCATAACCGGTTCCGCACCTACATACATTGCTATCGACGAGGTTAATTCTGTAAAGATGTGCGTCTAGCGAGTAGTGGTTGGACATAAGTCTTGACATCACACGAATGAAACCGCGACTTACATCCAGACCTTTGAACCACGATCTTGACGAAACATTTGGAATAATGGAATGTAACCACCGCCCAAGAGAATTACTTGTCCAATCGTTTTGCCAACTTTGAAGAGAACTCTGACGTACTAATGGGAAAAATTCATCATGTGAAATTCTTCTTTCAAAAATCTCGCCTTCTTGTGCGCCCACCTTTGCTAGAGAGTCCGCCTTCTCATTGCCTGGAATTGAGCAATGTGAGGGGACCCATGCAAAGGTAATTCTAAATGATCTTTCGACCAACGCACACATCTGCTCCCTTATTTTTGAAAGAAAGTAAGATGAGTGCTTAACTGTTTTCATCGACTGGAGGGCCTCAATAGAACTGAGACTATCCGAGAAGATGAAATAATGGTCTATGGGATGTCGGAAATTATCCCCAATGCGAAATTGATTGCTGCCAGCTCAGCAACATATACGGAACAAGGTTCCTGAAGTTTCCGGAAGGCAGATGAGTATTCATTGTAAACACCGAAACCAGTGGATCCATCAATGCGCGACCCATCAGTGAAAATTCTTCTATTGCAATTGACATGTTGGTACTTGATGAAAATATGGGGAATTAAAATAGGTCGAAGTTGATCTGGAACTCCTTGAATAGCCTGTTTCATGGAGAGATCATAATCAATGGAGGAACTGTGATAAGGAAAGCGTACACTAGGAGGGTTATAGCATGGAAGACTAATATCGGATGACATATAGTTAATATAGATTCGTAAGAATCTTGACTGGGTACTCAATTCGAGCATTTCTTCGAAGTTTTCAATCACAAGGTTGTTACTGATTCCACACTTGATCAGTATTCTAGATGAGAGCTCCCAGAAGCGGTACTGTAAGGGTTTTACTCCTGCCAGAACCTCCAGGCTCATATTATGCGTTGAATGCATACAGCCAAGGGCAATACGTAGACAACGATATTGAATGCGTTCCAATTTGATGAGGTGGCTATTTCTTGCCGAGAGGAAACAAAAAGAGCCATATTCGAGAACTGAAAGAATAGTTGTTTTATAGAGTTTAATAAGGTCTTCCGGGTGAGCACCCCAACATGTCCCGGATATTGATCTTAGAAAATTGATCCTTTGTTGACATTTCTGTTTTAAATACGCAAAGTGATTACTCCAAGTGCATTTTGAATCAAACATGACTCCAAGGTATTTGAAGGTCAAAGATTGGGTAATGTCTCTTCCCAACAGCTTGAGACGCAGTTGGACAGGGAACCGTTTTCTAGTAAACACTACCAATTCGGTTTTATGCTGTGAAAACTCGATCCCCAAATTTCTGGCCCAGATGGACAGATTATCTAGGGAATTTTGCAATGGTCTTTGCAAGATTTCTGCACGTGGACCTCTAAAGGAGATCACAGCGTCGTCTGCAAGTTGTCTTAGCGTGCATCTATTTTCCAAGCAGTTATCAATATCTTTAACATAAAAATTATAAAGCAAGGGACTTAAACATGAGCCTTGGGGTAAGCCCATGTAGCTAATTCTGGAAGTTGACAGTTGACCTAGATTAAAGGTCATTTGTTTTTCTGACAGTAAATTATACAAAAAGTTATTTAAAATTCCTGGTAAACCACTACTGTGCAGACTATCTGCCAGTATATCTATGGAAACTGAATCAAATGCGCCCTTAATATCCAGAAATACTGAAGCCAATTGCTCCTTGTGTGCAAAGGCCAGTTGTATATCAGATGAAAGCAACGCTAAACAATCGTTTGTTCCTTTGCTCTTTCTGAAACCAAATTGCGTATTTGATAGCAGGTTGTTTGATTCAACCCAACGGTCAAGTCTTGATAGGATCATTTTTTCTAACAATTTCCTTAAACATGATAGCATAGAGATCGGACGGTAAGAATTGTAATCAGACGCTGGTTTCCCAGGCTTTTGAATAGCTATTACTTTAACCTGCCTCCATGCGGGTGGAACTATATTTAATTCCATGAGAGTGTTATACAGGTTAAGTAATCGTCTTTTAGCGATATCAGGAAGATTTTTTAGAAGGTTGAATTTAATCATATCGCTTCCCGGAGCAGAGTTATTCGATGAAAGAAGTGCCATTGAAAATTCCAACATTGTGAATGGTTCGGCCAGAGAACCGTTATTTCGGGTAGTATCCCGTAAATTCGGTTGTGTTGGGACAGAGTCTGGACAAACCTTTTTAGCGAAGTCGAATATCCATTGCATGGAGTATTCTTCACTCTCATTGGAGGATGAGCGGTTTCGCATGTAACGAGCCTTTCTCCAAAGCGTTGTCATCGAGGTTTCTCTAGATAGTCCCTCTACAAACGAACGCCAGTAATTGCGTTTCTTTGCTTTGAGTAAGTGTTTAAGCTTTTTTCAAGCTTGAGGTACTTGTCAAAAAGCTCGCATGTTTCATGTCTACGATAATCTTTAAACGCATCGGATTTCTCAAGATACAACTTAGTGCATTCGTCATCCCATCCAGGGGTGGCGGGTCTTCTTTTGAGGGATGCACTTGAAACACGTCGTTTCTGAGCTTCTAATGCACTTTTGTACATCAGGTCGGAAAGGAAACGATACTCTTCTAATGGTGGAAGAGGATCGGTAGAATCAATACCAAGGGTTACCGCCGATGCAAAATGTTGCCAATCGATATGCCTCGTGAGGTCATAAGGAACATGGATTGGCTGGTCTGTTTTGTGAAAACTATTTGTGATTGAGATAATAATTGGTAAGTGATCACCAAGGATGGTTCCAATCGTATCATAAATCACTCGTTGCACGCTCTTCTTTGGTTCAATAGACGCACACAATGGGGAGTTCTGGTTTACCTTTCAAATAAAACGGGGGGGGCAAAAGAAATATTGAATGAAAAAAGTATGCTTCGGCGGGTGTGTTTGTGTGTGTTTTTTTGTTGGTTGGGAATTATTTTGTTGGTTGGTTGGGGTGGTGTTGTGGTTTTTTTTTTTTGTGTTGTGGTGTGTGGGGGGGTGGGGGGGGTCGGGGGGTTGGGTGGTGTG
Organism: Aedes koreicus; assembly: GCA_024533555.2. NCBI lineage: Eukaryota > Metazoa > Arthropoda > Insecta > Diptera > Culicidae > Aedes > Aedes koreicus. The sequence continues at coordinate 19,224 of JAHHFK020005423.1, forward strand.
GGGTGGCGGGAGAGAAAAAAAAAGGGGGGGGGGGGGTGGGGGAAAAGAAAGGGAAAAAAAAAAAAAATAAATAAAAATAAAAATTTTATTGTATTTGTGGGTTTGTTTTGGTTGTTTTTTGTTTGTGGGGTGGGGGGTTAAGGCAGCATTCATTAATTATGTCACGCTTTTAGGGGGGAGGGGGTTCAGAAAACCGTGACATTTTGTGACAAACGAGGGAGGGGGGGTAAGCTGAATCGTGACATCACATTTTTGAAAAAAAAACAAAAACAAAATGATATTCTTATGCAATATCGCCTACTACTACTATCCCTACTGTTCACGCCCCTTCGTAAACGAACAGCAACAGCAGTAATCATGCAGCACTCACACACCGCTCGCATTAACTATGCCACGCCCTGTTCTGCAACTTTCCATCGTTCTGGAACTTTCCATGTTCTGGAACTTTCCATTGTTTTGGAACTTTCCATCGTTCTGGAACTTTCCATGTTCTGGAACTTTCCATTGTTCTGGAACTTTCCATGTTCTGGAACTTCTAGCAGTAGCGGCACAATATAAAAACGGCACCGCAGTGGCGCAGTCATTCAGTCATTATATCAATTCTAAGGTGTTAAGATCAAAAGGAAAAAGCAATAAAGGATAAGTGAATAGAAGCAGTAGTTTTTCTATCAATATCTTCTGGATCCATTATCCGGTGCAACAGCCCAGTGTTATACAGTGTTGAATACAGTCCACCCTACGACTAGAGTGTTTGCTGTCAACGGCCTTGGAACCCAACCCGGCCTTTTCAGGGTAAGAAGAGTTGAATTTTCCACCCATGAGCCAAGACAGAGCACTCGTTTTACCCGACAGTTGCTAGTTTGAGCGACACCTATTTCCTTTCCTACCGTGTTAGGACACGTTTGAGTTCTGTCGCAAGAGAGCTAGCAAGCTACTTCAAGTACCCTACGGATCCGGTGTTTGGCTCCGACACCTACCATACCTAACACGCTAACTTGAAAGTACCCATTAATGAGTCGAAAAGTACGCATTTTGAAGAAAAGTGGCTTAACTCATTATTAGGAGTATATTTTCCTCATTAATTGAGTATTCGTTACCCATTAATGATTAATTGATACTCATAAATGAGTAAGCAATACTCAGAAATGAGGAAAGTATACTCTTAATAATGAGTTAAGCCACTTTTCTTCAAAATGCGTACTTTTCGACTCATTAATGGGTACTTTCAAGTTAGAGTGAATACTATTCCACCGTTCATGAATGACAGCTGCAGCTCATTCAGTGTGCGTCAGTGAATAAAGTCCAGTGTTTATTGGTGAAAAATTGGTTCGCGCAGTTAGTGTATTTTGGAAAATGAATCGTGGAGAACTTTTTAATACGCTGTACAATGCGTATGTAAAGGCTTACCCGGATAAGAAGAAAAGGGAGTGCCAATTGGATGCTACTAATTTCTGGAATGAACGGAAGGGCAATGACAACACCGCACTTGAAGAGCAAGTCAATAACAAAATAAAAGAGCTTCATGCCTTGCAGCTAAAGAAAAAAGGTAAACTTCTTCAACTATGGGGAAAGTCTATGAGTGCTCCTAAGGAATCAGCGCCGACAGTGAAACCCGCGCAACCCATCAAGGAAATTGAGTATATGGCTCAGCCGTCATCATCAAATAAACGCCCTGCACCAGTACAGGAACAACTTAAAGCTGAGCTAAATAATCTGAACTCTGAGGTAGTGCTTCTGATTGACAAGAAGTCTGCTGGACTATTGACGGATGATGATCAGTCGAGACTCGAAGGGCTAAAAATTAAAAAGATCAAACTTGAAAAGAATCTCAAAATCAAGGAAGACGAGCAAGAGCGGCAGCAGAAGCATCATGAGAAAATGAAGCAGGCTAAACAACTGTTCATTCGGGACATCCCAGAGGCTGGTAAATATGATATATTAACTAGTTTGTTTGCACAGTAGATATAAATATCAAATTTCAGGAAATTATCTTTCATTCCGAAATTCTCCTGGCCGCCCTCGTGTTGAAGAGCAGCAACCGGAGCTGCTCAAGGCAATATGCGATATCGCACTTCATGGATCTGCGGCCCACGAAAAGCGCAGTGATGAGAGCGTCAGAAGCGTTAAAACTTTAGATGAGTTGACTTCTGCAATACAAGGCAAGGGATTCAATATCAAAAGAACAGCAACATATCTGCGGTTAATCCCAAAACGAGCCAATTCCCATCAAGGTAAATGTCACGTAAATACTGTACCAGTGAAGTTGATGCGCGCAAGTAATGCAAAACACAACGATCATCCCGATGGCCGATTCTGTACAGCGACCATAAGATCATTGGAAGAACTGGCATCTGTGCTAGGGCCCAATGAAGTAGGATTTATCAGTCAGGATGATAAGGCGAGAGTGGCGATAGGCCTAACGGCTGCCAATAAGCAGTCTCCCATGCTTATGCATGTGGAGTACAAAATCACGCTTCCTGACCACGATTGGATAGTTGCAAATAAGCATAAACTAATTCCGTCCGTGTACGCTGGAATCGAAATCAAACCGAATGGTCTTGGCAAACCGGAGGCTGTTGGTTTTTCGGGCCCCACTTACATTGCAATTCGGTCAGGCAAACACGCTTCGTCAACGGCATTTTCTCATGCGTTAGACATCAAGCGGCTTCTAACTCTTGAATCGTTTGATGGTATTTTTAAGTTTGATGGATTGGTCAAACCAGTCCTAATCTTTACCGTCGACGGTGGACCTGATGAAAATCCGAGATATCGCAAGGTAATACAGATAGCAATACACCATTTTAAAGAGTACAACCTTGACACGCTGTTCATTGCAACGAACGCTCCGGGAAGGAGTGCTTTCAATAGAGTGGAGCGACGTATGTCACCCTTGAGTAAGGAGCTTTCTGGATTGATAATACCACACGACCAGTTTGGTAGTCATCTGGATTCCCAATTGCGTACAACTGATTCAGCTTTGGAGAAGCAAAATTTCCAGTACGCTGGTGAAGTTTTGGCAGAAGTCTGGAATGATGTGGTCATCGACGGTCATCCGACGTTGGCTGAATATATCGATCCTGATGCTTCTGAAATAGATCCGAAGTCAATTCGTGACTATGACCAACACTGGTTTGGAACTCATGTGCGAACCAGCCAATATTTACTCCAGATACGGAAATGCACAGATAGGTAAAATTTTGAGATGCATTTGATGGTCAAATAATTGTTATATGTGCATAAATTTATATTTTTACAGGAAATGCTGCTCACCACTGCGAAGTAGCATCGATCACGTTATCTGCAATGGATTTTTGCCTCCACCAATCTCTCTGACGCAAACATCTCGAGGATTGATTGGGTCATCGAAGGACGAACCACAGCATTTCCCATCAATGTTCGTATTGAACTCATTACAAGCTCAACAGATTCTACCTAAATCGATGTCCGGATATGGAACGATTCCGTATGATCTTTACTGTCCTTCAATTAAAAACTCATTGAACGAACGAGTGTGTTCCAGCTGTGGCCTATACTTTGCATCTTTAGTCATGCTTCGCGAGCACATAAAGATGCACAAGCATAAAGGGTGATACGGTCAAAATTTGGTGAAGGGAAAACGCGTGTATAGGGGAAATATCTTTTTTAAAAAAATCAAATTAAATTTCTTTTTCAAGTTCAATTAGTATAAAATTCAGGAAAAATATTCAGTTAGGCTTCCGCTTTTCCAAATCCGAATTGCCGGGCCTTACGCTTGACCCCTGCCATCAGATTTTGTACAGCCACCTTGTCTACCTTCTTCGCCGCAGAAAGCCAGTTTGCCTTGAACTGCTGCTCGTCCTTAGCAGTTTTTTTGGTCTTCTTTAGGTTCCGCTTGACAATAGCCCAGTATTTCTCAATTGGGCGGAGCTCTGGTGTGTTGGGAGGGTTCTTGTCCTTGGGAACCACCTGCACGTTGTTGGCGGCGTACCACTCCATGGCCTTTTTACCGTAATGGCAAGATGCCAAATCCGGCCAAAACAGTACGGAACAACCGTGTTTCTTCAGGAAAGGCAGCAGACGTTTATTCAAACACTCTTTCACGTAAATTTCTTGGTTGACAGTCCCGGAAGCTATGAAAATGCTGCTTTTCAAGCCACAGGTACTGATGGCTTAACGGGTGTCCACTAAATAATGAGAACGAAAGAATGGGTCAGGAAAAAAATACCAGTGAAGTTTTGTTCAAACTGATTTATTTTATTAAAAGGGTCAACTTAAATCTTCAAACTAAGTTTAGTGAATATTGTCATATGGTCCGTGGTCCACCGTGCGGCGCAGTTTAGTCGTTATGCTGGAACATGACCGCTGGACGGCAGCCACATCGATTTTTCGGATGCAGCTTTTGATCCTGTTGGTAAGTTGCTTCGGTGTTCTTGGCCTTCCAATTATCCTTGTATACCATGGAGCTCAAAAGACTGAAGAAATCCCTGATAGGACGGCACTGTGGCAAATTTGTCGGATTCCGGTCTTTTAAGACATACGGTATATTTTGGCTCTCCAAAAACGTTAGCGTTTTTTTTGCGTAGTGCGATGATGCCTTGTCCGGCCTAAACACGTATTTGCCATCCGAGTGATGTTGTTTAAGAAATGGGATGAGTATTTTCTGCAAACACTCTCTTTGGTACACCTCCTGGTTGATGGCCAAACCGCTTGGTTTGAACCACGGCTTCGAAATACCCTTATCGGAGATTACATGATGTATAACATAACCTTCGATTCAAATTTGTGGCTGAACTCATACATTACTTTTGGAGGAGTAGTAGATTTGTCCTTAGTGTAGAATCGGTCGTTTCCCGGTATCTGAGATTTCGAAAAGAGGAAAGTATAATGCCTGGTCCAGAACGAAAGATTTTCCGCCGTAATTCCGAGTCATCCAGCGGCATTGGGATTTCACGAAGCTCGAATCTGCTCATCTGTGTACTCTGGGGATTTGGTTTTCTTTCTACACACTATTCCTTCTTTCTTTACGGTGTTCCGCAGATGAGTGACTTCGAACAATGGAACTTTCGGGCTGCTTCCCGTTGACTTACCGAATCCTTGTTGTTGAACATGCTGCGCAGCGAGCGGAGCGTTTTCTCATCTATGATGCTCGCTGGACGGCCGCAACCTTTTCTTCCGGGTTATGCTCATGCATGCCAGGATACGGTATACGGTGGATACCGGAACTTTTTCACGACAAAAATGGTCCACCGTGTATTTTTTTCCGGATGATCTTCGTTCGCGTCAGAAAGAATTGTACAACGCGCGCGCGCAGTTCTTTCTGTTTCGACGGCATGCTGAACACGACTTGACATGTTAGAGTGAAATAAGAGGGTATGAAAATTTTCTGGAGAGTGCAACGATTCATTCATCTAAAGTGACATTTCTATGCGGCCGTTTTTGTTCTGATGGAAAAGTATTGAAATCAGTCTTTATTTTTTAGTGGACACCCGTTAATCGCTTTAATGAAATGTACGTCAATGTCAAAATAGGGGTTTTCATCATTTGCAAGCTCTCCGGCCAAGGCAATGTAAACTATTGACTATCACAGGAACACATAATGTTTGCGTTTGCACTACGCATGAAAATGTCAATTTAATTCTACATAGCTTAAAAAAATACAATGTCTTGAATGATCTAAAAACATTAACCAATAGATTACTTTGCGAAAATAAGACAACTCATTGCCATCTACGAAGATGTAAAAACTGCCCAGATACCTCAGTTTTAGAAGACAGTTTATTGAAACAACTGGAAGAAAACTTTGTTGAAAAGCTTTCATTCGAACAATGGGTTACCACTGACAGATGTGATTTAGAAACTATTGTAAAGCAAACCGATGAGTTTGTTTCATTTTTCAGCTCAAAATTAGAAAGTTTGATTCCGCATGATTTTGTAAAAACCGAACAATCCAATTTTTTGAAAACTACAAAACAAAACTTGCAAGATGGTGAATTTTTAGCTATTTGTGACTTTTCTGAAAATTACAGCTTCATTTTGCAGGATGAAGTTCAATCACACCATTGGAACGTGCAACAGGTCACAATCCATCCTTTCGTAATATATTATACTGAAAATATGCAAATTAAACATTTTAGCTTCATTATAATTTCTGAAGAACTAAGACATGATTCAGTCGCTGTTAATTTGTTTATTGATAAAATGATAAACTTTTTACAAATTGATCAAAATAAAAACATAAAAAAAAATTATTTTATGTCAGATGGTGCTGCTTCACAGTATAAAAACCGAAAAAACTTTTCTAGCCTTTGTAAATTTAAGTCAAAGTATGGTATTGACGCTGAATGGCATTTCTTCGCAACATCGCACGGAAAAGGTCCATGCGATGCTATTGGAGGTACGATAAAACGCATGGCTACCAGAGCAAGTTTAGCCAAAGAACGCGAACACCCGATAAAGACTGCAAGAGAGTTGTTTAATTGGGCAAACAAACGAAAAGAAGAAGAACTTACAAAGTTGTCATTTTGTTATTCTACTACAGAAGAATACGAAAATATGTCTTTGCAGCTAAATAATCAATAATAATAATGCAAAAACAATTCAAGGAACTCAAAAATTCCACTCATTTCTTCCTCTATCAGAAAATACAATAAAGGCAAAGCTTTATTCAAACTGTCCTGACAATGATGCCAAAATATTCGATATTGTTAAGAAAGTTGTGTAAACAATAATTTTATAAAAATACAGGAATAAAAATAAACTGATGATATCCAACATATAATGTTATTTTTTATTGCGCACAATCACCATCCCTGAAAAATAAGCTTAATTCGCTCTTTTGAATCTTGCTAATTGAGGAGCTTGCATTTGCAGTTCTCAAAGAGGTGTATCTCGAAATCGAGTTGTCTCATCGGTTTGATGTCTGTGGCGATGTTCGGCAATAGAGAGAAAATATGCACAGTATAAACACATCCAGTTTAAATGGATTAAACTGTTAGGCGATATGCAAGAGTTGAATGCACATTTTCAACACAAAACACCAAAAATAACTGGAAGAAATCATTGTTCCTGATAGTGGGATTTTGTAACTTGTTTTTCAAAATACTTTTAAGGCAGAGAATTTCACTCGAATCTTTAAGCTGTCAGTGTCATTATAACTCAAAATTTTTCAATTTTTCCGAAAAAAATACTTTTGAAACTGGAAAAACACGGAGTACATCCGAAAAGGGCCAAAACTTATTAAGTTATCAAAAAAATCAATATTAAATCAGTAATATCTTCTAAACGGTGCATCTTAGAAAAATGTTATTGAAGTACTTTTTGCTTGCAAATTTGATGTTCTTTCATAAAATTAGGGTGACAAACTTTTTTGACTTTTTTTTTAATAGCTTTTTTGAAAATTGTAATTTTTTTAAAAAATTTTTTTTTTCATTGTAACCTATTTTTCTCCAGAACAACCCACTGTGCACTAGATAGAATTTTCAGTCAGCTATAACATAAGGATAATTAAAAAATTATTGACATGTAACTTTTAAGGGAAAATCTATATTTTAGTTCAAAACACAAAAAACAAACTTTTTTTTACCGTGCATATTTTCTTCATATAGCATCAACAATTGTCTAAAACTTCGCCGAAGACACCAAACCAATCGGACAAACCGTTTCCGAGATACAATTTTTTGAAGATATCATGTGCATTTTTCATAGGCCCTTCTCATAAGTAAGGCTAGATTCAAAATGGCGAACCAAGTATGCAAAACGGCGTTTTTCTTCCCCAAAAACTTGTATGCAAGGTTTCATGCAAATCAAAAAATATGAAAATTACTCGTAGCTGAAATGATATGGAACCGCTCCTTTGTGTATTTTGCATTTAATCGCATGTACCGGAGAGCATGTCTTCATCAGCTCTCTCTCACAACTATGCTTGTTGCCTGAATGTGATGTTGAACAATGAGTTAAATTGATTACATATTTAGATAATCTGAAATCGCTATTTATTTCATGTTTCTTCCAGTCATTGGAGGTTGATCTATGCTTATGTTTATATTGTCCATCATCTGGCACTATCATTTGCAATAAAAAATATGTTTTGGAGCTGTCCAATAGTACCCAACGCAAAATAATGCTTCGCTGCTGAGCGGCAGCTTTGGCATCACTGTTGCTTTTGAGAGTGCCCATGTTTCCTCTCTTCTTTGTTAGCCATGGATATAGCAAACCGGCAATGTAACGTGAAACCTACTGTCTCTTACATTTCGACAAAGATTTTTCATTAGGGCCTAACTGACAAACGTAAACAATGGCTTCTTCCATGAATTTCTCGTGGCATAAAGGCTACCCATGTAAGCCTCCAATTCTATCGGATAGGTGAACTCTCCCTCTTCGAGGTGAACGTGGTGGATTGATTAGGCGAGTTTTCAATGACGAGAAATTCGCGTAAAAAGCCATTGTTTACGTTTGTCAGTTAGGCCCTAATGAAAAATCTTTGTCGATTTGTTTGTTTGTCGTCACAGTCGCTTTAGCTAACATTTGCGTGAGAGTAAATGAAAGAAGAAATACACATTGCCAATCAAAAGATCAATGACAAACTAAAAGTTTGGTCGTGTAGGTCTGTCTCATAACCAGCAAATCGTAGCAATCGACATGTTTTGGTTAATTGTTTTCGAGAGCGGAAGGGTAAAACGAAGGAGCGGGTTGAGAAAATTGACGTTTGCAGCAAATCATGAACTGGCCTATTTCATTTCGCCTTCGCACACATGCACAGAATCGCACTCATACAATATTGTTAGTTTATGTACAGATTGAAGAGCTGAAGAAAACATTTTTTTAATCGGTAAGCAATCCGCATGCTTTTAAAAAGTCCCTGCAATTGGGAACTTTATTCTATGGCTATGAAATTTTCTGAGCCTAATGCTCGTTGCTGAAGGTATGTTCTGATAGACCAGACGTAAGCAGAGAGATCAATGTCTAAATATTGGCAGTTCTAATTATAGATTACATACAGCTTCATCGAATGTCTCAGGTGCTGACTAAACTGCTTAAAACCCGTCCCGTACCCTATGTTACGGGTGCAATCTATTGGATTCAACAAAAACTAATAAAATATGCCTTTTTCCTGACTCGCATTTCTCATTTTCGGGACATTTTAGTAGAAACAACACGCTCCGAATTCATTTGTTATAATATACATCATTTATTAAACGTACTTGTCTCATTTGTTTTGTAACTGATTCCTATTTGTTTGATTCACTTCATCATCCGCTTCGACGAAGGTTCCCATTCTGTTGCTTTTGATTCGATTTATATACAATTTCACTAGAAATACTTCATTTTTTATCAACTTTATCCCCATTCATCGGCGACAACCCATTTAATCTGATGTCACTACAATATCGACTAAGATGTTCTTCTCCCTCGTCCGCACTGTGTGCCCATCCCATTCAATGATGACCCTACGAACTTACTAACTGAGAAATGAAAGGAAGTAGAACAAATCAACACTCGCTATGCTTCCACCCACTCCCACCGGCCCCTACGCTGGCGTCTGCCGGCCGATCAGGTGAAAACTTTTCTCCTTCGGCTTCCGGCCGATCAGCAGAAGCAGCAGAAAAAACGTTATCCAGGGCAGATAGATTTGAAAGAAGCGAAAAAACGACAAACAGGACAGGGCCGTCATAACCAGAATGGTCATGAGGCGTTCCTCGCCGGAGGACAGCAACAGCGAGCTGCAGGAAGACGATCCATCTCCGCCGCCGGCACCACCGTTGGCCTGATGGCCACCGTGGCCGTGGTTCGACGGGGAGGACTTGGAGTACGCCGTCAGCTGGGGGTAGTTGAAGTATGTCTCCCCATTCGCTCCGTACTCGACGTACGACGGCGGATTGGTAACGTACTCGAAGACAAAGTCCGTCGGGGGATGCGGCGCCGCTTCCGGTACTCCTCCTGTAGAAAAAGATGGAGAGAAGCAGAGAAATCGAATCATTGAACGCCATAACGGTGACAGATAGAAGGGCACTCAATTCAACGGCCGGAGCAAAAAGACTTACGGTGTGACATTAAAGTGGTCCTCCGTTCCGGCATCGTAGTAGGCGGCTCCGTCGTTGTGGTCGTCGTCGTCGTCGTTGTTGTTGTAGTTGTTGTCGTTGTAGTCGTCGTAGTTGGCCGTTTTATCTCTGTGGATTTGGGATGGAGGGATAGAGAGAGAGAGAGAGAAAAAGAAAACAAAGAGTCGATTTTATTACACCCGAATTGTACAGTGAATTTGCAACCAAGTGCTACAAATGGTGCCATAAAATGTGTAAGGGAAGATCCCTTAGGTGAGGGATATTGATAAATCTTGCTCGAGAAATACGTTTGTTTGTTTCGGATTTCGATGTGGAGTGTCGTAGAAACTGTGGAAAACAATCAAATTTTATGACGCACTTGTTTACGATGCAGCATGCAAAGCTGTATTCAATGGGTCTTATCCCAAAAAGAGCAGATTAGGCACATTGTTTGCATCTGTCTGCTGAGAACGGAATTTGCGGTGGTGCATTATAGTCAATTAAACGAAGGTATATTTAAGCCACAAATGGCAGTTAGTAAGTCGCCTATACATTCCTCTTAATTGAAAGTTCAATCTCTGTTAGGAAGTACATTGATTTATTTTTCAAAAGGACCCGGTTTCAATCACGTGTAATTTTCAAATTGTTTGCTGTGTAGCATGGAAAACATTTTGAAAGTGGAAAATCTACCTCATGGCTTACTGAGAACTTGAGAACTTAAGGAGTTATGAGAACAACTGGCCAGAAGTCATTGAAGTCACAGATTGCAAAATCTCCCTCTATACTTACCTTGATTTTAACTATTTCTAGCTACAAGATTCGGTTTCACTCTATGACACTCTATGGTATGCTGCCCATCTATTTTTTTTTATAAATATTCCATTTCCCTGAGATCCCAGATAACCCACCAAGCGTGGTCAGCTGTGACCTTTTCTTCAAGCCATCTTATAACTATAGAAGCATAAGCACAGGAAAAGGCACAGGGTGAGTATAAAAACCCTTATTTACGACGTCATATCGCAGGCATGTGTGTTTGTGTGCGTCGGAAGAAAAAAAAAACTTGGATTGCTTGAGAAAATTCCAAAGCTTCATTTTTATCAATCTTTAATACCACCGAAACCGTTCCTCCTGAGTGAGGCCCCGATGGTATCAGCAGCAGCAGCAGCAACATCAACAACAAAAACAGCAGGCAAGAGCGAAACTCTGTTAGCTGATTTTATGGCGGCTTTTATGAGCAGCAATTTTGATGCTCTGATCCTCCAATATTTAAGTGCCGTTGAATGCTTTCCGAAGCGGCACAACCGAAAACAAAACTGCAATTTGGCACCAAATTTTCAATTTCATTTTATGGACTTTCCACTGCCATAAAACTATGAAATAAACAAACCCCCTTAAAAAGGACAGACTATCGTAGGGAAGGAAGAGACTCACCATAAACCCTAATGGTTTTGTTCGCCTTGCCAAAGGCGTTCGATGATATGCACATGTAACTGCCGGCGTCGATGGCGCTGAATCGCTGAATCCGGAGGCCGGTCCGGCTGGAGTACAGGTTGGTATACTGATCCCGGATGTCAATCCTTTCACTCTTGAGCATAATCTCCTGCCGGTGGTCGGAATGGACCGAACTACCACTGCTGCTGCTGGCGGAAACCTTCGTCCAATAGTTGACGGATCTGGGAAACGATTCGACGGAACACTCCAGCTCGACGTCCGAGTCCTCGTAGACACCCAGCAGGGTCTTTCCCGTGGTGATGTTGGGAGCAACTTTGAGAGAAGAAATAGAGGATGTTTTGAGGTTAGGTTATCATGTCATATAATATGAAATGTTGTACTAAAAGCCTGAAAAATTACAAAGATACAAAGTTGGAGTATAGGCATTTTAATGTTTCAAATGGATTTATTTGCTATGTTAAATCACCTGTATGCACAGGTGCGAGAAGAAGGCTTATCGCGTTTTGTTTACATAAGCCGATGGGCACTTTTCTTCATGATGAATAAACCTTGAAAAATGAGCGGCTTCTGAAATAACCAAGATTTCCGACGTAGACTACGTCTTACGGCAAGGGCAGGGTGTCAAATGAAAATCTGGAAATAACGAACGTCACGAAGAATTGAAACAAATGAAACACTAATAACTCAATTAATCCACGATTGATTTTCAAGATGTCTTCATAAATCCGTTGGAAATTTCTCAATTCAATTATCGAAAACCATCCTTCAACAATTGTAAACTATTGAAAGTAACGGGGTATGACTAAAAAATGAGAATGATTTTAACTCCCTCATTCCAAACCACAGACGTGCACAGAGAAAAGAGAAATTATGTAAATCAATGCTTTCTGAGCTCCGCAACATAATCGCATGTTTTGTTTGGTTGCTAAACTTGTTCAGTTGTGTTCAAAACTGTTGTGTTTCTTGAAGCAAGAAACATTACGCGAGTGGATTGCACAGTTCTATCAAACGAACATAAATCACGGGAAAAAATGCACTGTGAACCATTTTAAAACCGAGAATGTTTCAGTTTCAACTTTCAATCATCTATCCTATCCTGGCATCCTCAGGAACAGCTCGTAGGAGTGGTAGTCTGGAGATCGGCTAAAATAATGGACAAGAAATGACTTAGATTGCTCCATAGTTCTTTTAATGAAGAAGGATTCGATTAGTCAACTGAAATGTCTTTTTTTGCGACATTTGCGCATGGTGCACCTACCAAACAAAGAAAATTGGCTTCTTCTAATCGCAGCCTACTATGACAGGAATTGTTGCTTACGTGCACGCAAAGAAAACCAAGGCATTGGATGCACAGGTGAAACGGGAACCTTATTTTTACTATGGTGCAAACATTATCACGCATTCGGAAATGCACCCATCCCAGGTAGTTCAGGACCTATGGTTTGACGTTAATCTTCTCAACTACGTCACTCAAAATGATCTACAATAACATGGCTCGGGTGCAACCAGTTTTTCTCTTTGACTCATTTCAGAGAGTGAACAATGGCGCCTAGGCTCATCAGCCAGGACACAAGGTGGAAATACCTTTATCTTTCTTTCAGATGACAGGACAAATGAAGTTGTCCCCGCTTCCTCTTTCTTACGATCTGAAAATATTGGTTGATTAACTTATTCATCAAATGGTTTTTTTTTATTGCTGTTTACTTTTGAATCTTCTCTTACCCCGAACGCTTCACACAGCCTGTATAAATATGTTAGTCGTTTTACAAATATGCCACAACTATTAACGTTGCTAAGAAAAATACTGGTTATAGTATATTCCAGGATACTTTTGATAACCTGGCTGTGTAAGTGTTATAATAGAATAGAATAGACGGAGTAGAGTTGACTCTCACATTGAGTTCAATGTGTGGCCGCGCACTCCATATTAACATCGTGTTGTGCGACAAAAGATTCTGTACCTTCATTCGTCATAACACATCGGTCAATAAGTCCCACGCCTAACTACCAGATGGTGCCACCTAATAAAATATCCAATATGATTTTTTCAAGAAAGTAACTCAACCTTCAAAAGATTACTTTCCAAAAATTTCCTGACGTTTGGTTTATTATTTATCGAGTTACAGTGGTTTAAGTGACGCTACTTTTGTGATTCTTAAAAACGATGGATTCAAAGCAATTTCGTGTGTTGATACATCATTGCTTTTTGATAGGAAAAAACATCGATCAAGTCCAAGCTTGGCTTGAAAAAGGTTATCCAGATTCCGTTTGATTTATCGAAATGTAACCATCAAACGATCATAGGCGTAGCCAAGGGGGGGGGCAGGGGAGGGCCGTTGCCCCCCCCCCTAACTTTTGATTTTATTTTTAAATTTTTTATGTTTGTTTCAATTGTATATTATTTATTTTTAATGTTTGTGTTATTCCCCCTTTGCCTCAATGAAAAAGCGCGAAGTCGCCTCGATTTTGCGATAAGTTATAGCAAAAAAGCGCCAAAAGTGGACATCCATGAGCTATATTTTTAAAAAGGAAAGGCTACCAATTTTATTACAGTTTTTTTCCCTCTAATCAAGAACCCTAGCAAACCTAACGTATAAAAAAAATATCTCTAACCTGTTATTAGGCAAGCATTTATTGCTTTTTTTCCCACGAGCCGATAGTTTAAAAAGCTATGCTCAATTCAACTTTCAGTTCTTGGCAATCATAAAACTTAATATTTAAACCAATGTTACAGCTTTCGGAAGCCAAATATTACCAGATTAAAAAACACAGTTAATAGCTAGAAAGTGTATCAACGAAAAATGGTTATTTGAACTATCAATGATATGGGCAAACCTGACCCGTTTTACGGTACTGTAGTTTCGTATTATTGAGAATATATGTTAGTCATATCTTACATGCAAGACACGAGCATGATTGAACGCCCGAGATTGCTACTCCGTTGCTGTCAGATCAGCTGTTATTACACAGAGAACTAACAGATGATGTTTAGCATACATCCTCAATGAGCATGAGCATGAGCATGATTGACCGCCCACGGATGCAATTCCGTTATTGCCAGATCAGCTGTATTTACACAAAGAACCAACAGATGATGTTTGGGACTAACATACACCTTCAATGTGTAAAAACTGGTGACCCAATATAAAGCAATACCGGCGCCGGCCGTGCCCGAATGCTGGTCAAGTAGGGAATGGGAAGGACCGTGTTGACATGATACTCGCTTTGAAGGAAGCCGAGAAATCCTCTGCACTTCCACGAGAAATCACTGGGATGTTGGATAGTTGGGGAAAGGTTAGCAGCAGGGTTCGTTTTGGTTAACGATACGCTGAAAGTATGTAGCACTATCCGCCAAATACAATGGACCGCTCCAATGTGACTGAAAAGAGACAAGCATAACGAAAAACAAAACAAAACAAAATAGACAAAATAAAATAAAACAGGATATTAGATATTGTCTTCAAAATTTGGTAGAAATAAATTATTTATTGCTTTGCAAACCAGCTCTTCTCGATGTCCTAGATGGCCAAGTCCTGCTGGACCCGCAGCTGCTGCCATGGGCACTCGACCACATCAACCCAGCCGTCGCCTACGTGTCGGAAACCTTCCGGTAGTAACATGATATCTGTGTCTAATACACTCTTCTTGCACCGATTAATTTACAAACTAAGCCTGCACACCGAATCAAAATTCCCTTAGGCACGGTTGTGGTATTATCCTTTAAAATCTAGTTCTAGATATTGGCACTTGGTTGCAGGAAACAGAATTAAAAAGACAAATAAACTCGCTTATGACCTCTAACATTACACGGTTGCTAAACAATACACACTATCTTCCTCCACAATACCCGCGAACGACGACACTTTGGACCTGAGCTCGCTCGAGGAAAAATCACCAACACATAACAGCGCAATTGATTGTATGCAGTTTTTTTTTAATGAATCGCGAGCAAGGCGCGATCCCGCAATACGCAACACTCTTCTAACTTCAGCTCACCGGAACCAATTGCACACGCACACTAGTAATCCGCGACGCAGAACAACGCGACGCGCGACGAGGTGCTACCGTGCTACTCATGTTTAGCATACATCCTCAATGTGTAAAAACTGGTGATCCCAAACTAAGGCAATAATCAGCACCTGCCTCGCCCTCATGCAGGTCAAATAAGTAAAAAGTAGGAATGTGTGAGACTCGTTTGATTGAAAGCCGAGACCGCCTCTTCCACGAGAAATCGCTGGGATATTGGATAACAGGATTGGGTGGCAGCAGGGTTCTTTTTAGTAAACGATAAGCTGAATTCAAGCGGCGTTTAGTAAAACATTTAAATATTAGTACCGATTTCTGATTTGAACCTATTTATACTAACAGTAAGGATGCTATTGGAATCACTCACAATATGAGATAACTTACAAACATCAGCGTCGAATAACCGCTTGTTCAAACACGTTTGAAGAAGTTATTCAGTTTCTAGAAGAAATAGCAGAACAATTTCTCCAAATTTGTCTGAACAAATAGCTATCCAGCTAGTGATTTATTTGCTCTGGGATATGGTGGCACGGCGAGCTTGCCTACCAATATTATGGATCACAATTAATTGTGATCCCAACCGCCGATCCACCACCCTGTCGAACCACCACATCTCACCAGGAAACATTTTTGTTATATTTTTTCTGTGCTCACTGGATCACTCGCATCGCCGAATTATAAATAACCGAAACAATACAAAACGCGCCATGCCTGATAGCAAAATAGTGCGTAATAAAGCATCGGCATAACCTTTCACTGCCGATGCTCGAAACAAACACTTTCTTCGTAAACTTTCATTTTTTACAACTGTATCAATCAAGTAGAAACTTCTTATGAACAATCAATGTGAATCCAGTGTGCGTAGATGCCTTTCGTGCCTTCTGGCAACTTTATGCTTCTATTGATGTACAGGCTCATCTGTTTTAGGATATATTGGACGGATTATTATAATTTGAGATATCTCAGTGCTGACATCTTCCAAATTTAGCAGATCGGCAGGCAATCGATGAAAACCCACCTTGTACCTCATAGCAAGATGCTTAGAGGCGGACCGGAAGCTTCGATGAGCTACCTCAAAACTTTTTTCCTTTTCTGTGGGAGAAAAACGCTGAAACCGCCGAATTTATGTGCGATGGCTCGGCGCGTATTCATGAATAAGAGAATGCTTGTAACAAAACGGATCACCATATAACATACATACATTACTGTTTTGCATGACAATTGCAGAAAACAAGTATAAGTTATATAGGTTCAGGAATTTCCACCAATCAAATACATTCCACAACAAGTCGAGAACACACGTATGAACCAAGAAGAAAGCTACTATCAATGTAAATGCTCATTACTTTTCATTCTAAATTTGTTTCGAAAAAGTTACTCCGCTAGTAAATTTAGAGCACATTGTGTGAATTGCGCAATGTTTTTTTTTTTTTTAAATATTGGCAGTTTAAAGCAGTTCTTTGATTCATTGTTATTTAATAGTACCATACCATCGAAAGTTTTTTTTAAAAGTAATTAAGTAAGATATTATTCCAGCATGTAATTAAAAGAAACAAACGAACGAAACTAAATGAATGATCTTGTTGCCAAAATCGGCCGGATATTGTAAAATACTTTGGGTTAGAGTTGAGAAGAAAGGTAATCCTCTCTCTCTCTCTCTCTCTCTCTCTCTCTCTCTCTCTCTCTCTCTCTCTTAAAAAAATAAGCTTGCCCTCCCCTACTTCAAATCCTGGCTACGCCTTCGTCAAAAGTGGAGTCACTCATATATGAGTGAATGTGACTGGGATTGACAAGTCGACATATCTAATACACGGACCTTAATCAGATCGATGTTTTAGATATGTCGACTTATCAATCCCAGTCAAATTTACTCATAAATGAGTGACTCCACTTTTGACGAAAGTGAGTCAAAAACGATTCAAAATTGAGTTAAATTGTCACGCCGTGCACTTGCAAGATCGGTGGTGAAAATAAACAAAATAGAAGCGCTCGCGTTGGGGTGGGAAGAGTGTGGAGAGCATATTTCACTTCACTTCTCCACACAGAGGATACGGACATCATTGCTTCTTTCAATGTCAAATCCAATAATCAAAATAATTTCTCTTCATTTAAGGTGTTGCCACACGGTGGCTATTTGTAGTATATAGTAGGCTATATGCTAGATAGTTATGTAATAGTTCATAGGAACACCTCAACTATGTGGTGATAGCTCATAGTTTTGACTTGCAAGCGATAGTTGTACGCTATGATATAGAGCCGTGCCCGTTTTCGTGTGTATACTCTAGCAATAGTTTCTTTGTAATAGTAGTAGGCTATGAACTATTCCATCCGGACGGAATAGTTCATAGTTCGTTGGTCGAAGTTTTTTGACAGTTTGATAAAATTGTTTGCTAGTTTGAGTGTTTTGGACCAAAAAAAATGGACCAGGAAAATAAATTCTACTTGATTAAGCTGTGGGAGCAACATCCGGTGTTGTGGGACCCAACTAATCCCGATCACCTGTGGTAGTGTATACTTCAAAGTGAGTGTATTACTCTGCTTTTCAGTTCCTCATCCTAAGAAAGTCTAGACCAGGGGATATAGATACCTAGCTAAGTGCTAAGTATTTTCAAGATGATAACGTTGAGAGGCAGATTAAGATTCTACCAGTTCCGAAGTTCAACCTTTTTGATCCCTGACCAGTGCTGTTAAAAGTCATTTCGTGCAATTGGATAAATTTACCAATAATTTGGTTCAACAGCGGAATTTATGAATATAGTGTATGATTAAATTGTAACTCTTGACAAATTCTCCAACTTTGTCTAACAGTGCATTGCTCTAACTGGTATATAGAAAGTGTTATATTCACTGTAATATTCAAATGATATTCAACGATGAATATCATTTGAATATTCAGATATTTCGCTCTCACGTCTTAGATTTTGCAGTTAGAAAAATACATTGTAAACCAAATTTATGGAAATAATCAAGCACTGCAAATTTTTCTTACGTGCTATTGTGAAAATCAGCTTCTGGAACGAGTTGTTATCAAATTCAGCCGATTGCGTGGAAATGAATATTTACAACACTGTCCCTGACTCCAACACGTACAAGCACCCCTATTTGAAACTTGAAAATCCGCAAATTGAAGCTTAAAAAGTCATTATATGATGAGATGGCGCTTCTCTCGAACTGCGTCGAAATCGTGTCCGAACCCACGGAACGTAAAAAAACCAAAAAATCGGGTCACTATTCTGGGTAAATCGACCAACGCTTTGCTGGAGACGTTTTGGGCTGAAGACTGCCTTGTATAAGAAATTTGAGCAGTCCTATGAAGGGAAAATGATTTTCAGAATGTCTCCAGAGCAGCTTATTGTCCACGCGTCAGATGAACCATACAACTTGCCCACTATCGGAGCCGGAGCCGGATCCCAGCATTCACCATACCCATTAGAATTACTCTGAACTGCTCTTTATAATTCAAAAAAATACTGACGCTTTATGCAGAGGCTTTTACACTAACGTGCATTCTGTCTAACGCTCCTACACAATTGGAAAATGGCCATTTTTCTTCAAAATCACGTGAAATTGACAGCCAATCCTCTTGTGAATAATATACGAATTTGAAATAAAACTGTCATTTTAATTTCATTTAATGTTGCTGCTCTAAGAACCGGTACGAGTAAGTTGAAAGCTCAACTGACGCGATTGATCAAAGCAACGATGGATCGAGTGATGTGTGTCGTCCGAGTATCAGGGACGCTCTCGAGTTCCTTCGAATCTCGGAGAGGGTTACGGCAAGGTGATGGATTGTCGTGTTTGTTGTTTAACATTGCATTGGAGGGTGTGATTCGAAGAGCTGGGATAGACACGAGTGGCACGATCTTCAGGAAGTCTGTCCAACTATTTGGCTTCGCCGACGACGTTGATATCGTAGCACGTAACTTTGAGACGATGGCGGAAACGTACATCAGACTTAAGGCTGAAGCTGGTAGGATTGGGCTTGTGATTAATGCGTTCAAAACAAAATACATGAAAGGAAGAGGCTCACGAGAAGAAAATGTTAGCCTCCTAGCACGAGTTCAGATCGACGGTGATGAAATCGAGGTAGTAGACGAATTCGTGTACCTGGGCTCATTGGTGACTGCCGATAACGACACCAGCAGAGAACTACAAAGGTGCATTGTGGCTGGCAATCGTGCCTACTTTGGACTCGAAGGACGCTAAGATCGAACAAAGTTCGCCGAACCACAAAGTTGACCATCTACAAGACATTAATTAGACCGGTAGTTCTCTACGGCCACGAAACATGGACATTGCTAGTGGAGGACCAACGCGCCCTTGGAGTCTTTGAACGGAAGGTGCTGCGTACGATCTACGGTGGAGTGCAGATGGAAGACGGAACGTGGAGGAGGCGAATGAGCCACGAATTGCACCAGTTGCTGGGAGAACCTCCCATCGTACACATCGCAAAAATCGGTCGACTACGATGGGCTGGGCATGTCGTAAGAATGTCGGATGACAGCCCTGTGAAAATGGTTGTTGAAACCGAACCGACAGGTACAAGAAGAAGAGGCGCGCAACGAGCAAGGTGGATTGATCAAGTAGAAGGCGACCTGCGGACCCTCCGCAGACAGCGAGGCTGGTGAGGTACAGCCATGGACCGATTACAATGGAAACAAATTCTGTGTACAGCAGAGGCCACACCGGCCTTAGTCTGATTGAATCGAATCGAAGTTGAAAGCTCAAAGCAATGAATTTAACCGACTTCCCTGAACATCTCTTAAGAAATTCACCGAAGATCTCTGAAGAACTTTCCTGAAGAACTTCCCCGAAGTTATAAGCAGAATTCCACCGAAGTTCTCTGAAGAACTTCTTCTAAGTTCTGTGAAGAACTTCCATGAACTTTTATAAAGAACTTTCCTGAATTTCTGTGAATTACTTCCCTAAAATTCCTCTGAAGAACTTCCTTGAAATTACTTTCATGAAATTCTCTGACCAATTTTTCCGAATTTCTTTGAAGAATTATCTGAAGTTATCTAAAGAACTTCCCTGAAGTTCTCTGAAGAACTTCTTTAAAGTTCTCTGCAGAACTTCACCAATGTTTTCAGAAGAATTTCTCCGAAGTTCTCTGAAGAACATCCCCGAAATTCTCTGAAGAACTTTCCTGAGCTTCTATGTATAAATAACAACCCTGAATTTCTGTGAAGAGCTTCTTTAAAGAACTTCCCTGAACTTCTATAAAGAGCTTCCGTGAATTTCTGTGAAGAACTTTCCTGAAGTTCCTCTGAAGAACTTCCCTGAAATTACTTTCCTAAAATTCTCTGAAAAATCTCCCTGAACTCTCGTAAAAATTATCTTAAGTTCTCTAAAAAACTTCCCTAAAGTTCTTTGAAGAACTTACCTGAAGTTCTCTAAATTTCTCTCAAGAACTTCCCTGAAATCCCTCTGAAGAACTTCCTTGAAATTACTTTCCTGGAATTCTCTGAAGAAATTTCCCAAACTTTTCTGAAGAACTTCCCTATATTTATCTGAAGAAGCATTAAGAACTTCCCTGAACTCCTCTGAAGAAATTTCCCGAACATCTCTGAAGAACTTCCCTGAACTTCTATAAAGAACTTCCCTGAAATTCCTCTGAAGAACTTCCTTGAAATTTCTCTCCAAGAACTTCCCTGAAATTACTTTCCTAAAATTATCTGAAGAATCTCCCTGAACTCTCTGAGAAATAATCTGAAGTTCTCTGAAAAACTTCCCTAAAGTTCTTTGAAGAACTTTCCTGAAGTTCTCTGAATTTCTCTCAAGAACTTCCCTGAAATTCCTCTGAAGAACTTCCTTGAAATTACTTTCCTGGAATTCTCTGAAGAAATTTCCCAAACTTTTCTGAAGAACTTCCCTATGTTTATCTGAAGAAGCATTAAGAACTTCCCTGAATTCCTCTGAAGAAATTTCCCGAACATCTCTGAAGAACTTCCCTGAACTTCTATAAAGAACTTACCTGAAATTCCTCTGAAGAACTTCCCTGAAATTTCTCTGAAGAACTTCCTTGAAATTACTTTCCTGGAATTCTCTGAAGAAATTTCCCAAACTTTTCTGAAGAACTTCCCTATATTTATCTGAAGAAGCATTAAGAACTTCCCTGAATTCCTCTGAAGAAATTTCCCGAACATCTCTGAAGAACTTCCCTGAACTTCTATGAAGAACTTCCCTGAAATTCCTCTGAAGAACTTCCCTGAAATTTCTCTGAAGAACTTCCCTGAAATTACTTTCCTAAAATTATCTGAAGAATCTCCCTGAACTCTCTGAGAAATAATCTTAAGTTCTCTGAAAAACTTCCCTTAAGTTCTTTGAAGAACTTTCCTGAAGTTCTCTGAATTTCTCTCTAGAACTTCCCTGAAATTCCTCTGAAGAACTTCCTTGAAATTACTTTCCTGGAATTCTCTGAAGAAATTTCCCAAAATTTTCTGAAGAACTTCCCTATATTTATCTGAAGAAGCATTAAGAACTTCCCTGAACTCCTCTGAAGAAATTTCCCGAACATCTCTGAAGAACTTCCCTGAACTTCTATAAAGAACTTCCCTGAAATTCCTCTGAAGAACTTCCCTGAAATTTCTCTGAAGAACTTCCTTGAAATTACTTTCCTGGAATTCTCTGAAGAAATTTCCCAAACTTTTCTGAAGAACTTCCCTATATTTATCTGAAGAAGCATTAAGAACTTCCCTGAACTACTCTGAAGAAATTTCCCGAACATCTCTGAAGAACTTCCCTGAACTTCTATAAAGAACTTCCCTGAAATTCCTCTGAAGAACTTCCCTGAAATTTCTCTGAAGAACTTCCTTGCAATTACTTTCCTGGAATTCTCTGAAGAAATTTCCCAAACTTTTCTGAAGAACTTCCCTATATTTATCTGAAGAAGCATTAAGAACTTCCTTGAACTCCTCTGAAGAAATTTCCCGAACATCTCTGAAGAACTTCCCTGAACTTCTATAAAGAACTTCCCTGAAATTCCTCTGAAGAACTTCCCTGAAATTTCTCTGAAGAACTTCCTTGAAATTACTTTCCTGGAATTCTCTGAAGAAATTTCCCAAACTTTTCTGAAGAACTTCCCTATATTTATCTGAAGAAGCATTAAGAACTTCCCTGAACTCCTCTGAAGAAATTTCCCGAACATCTCTGAAGAACTTCCCTGAACTTCTATAAAGAACTTCCCTGAAATTCCTCTGAAGAACTTCCCTGAAATTTCTCTGAAGAACTTCCTTGAAATTACTTTCCTGGAATTCTCTGAAGAAATTTCCCAAACTTTTCTGAAGAACTTCCCTATATTTATCTGAAGAAGCATTAAGAACTTCCCTGAATTCCTCTGAAGAAATTTCCCGAACATCTCTGAAGAACTTCCCTGAACTTCTATAAAGAACTTCCCTGAAATTCCTCTGAAGAACTTCCCTGAAATTTCTCTGAAGAACTTCCCTGAAATTACTTTCCTAAAATTATCTGAAGAATCTCCCTGAACTCTCTGAGAAATAATCTGAAGTTCTCTGAAAAACTTCCCTAAAGTTCTTTGAAGAACTTTCCTGAAGTTCTCTGAATTTCTCTCAAGAACTTCCCTGAAATTCCTCTGAAGAACTTCTTTGAAATTACTTTCCTGGAATTCTCTGAAGAAATTTCCCAAACTTTTCTGAAGAACTTCCCTATATTTATCTGAAGAAGCATTAAGAACTTCCCTGAACTCCTCTGAAGAAATTTCCCGAACATGTCTGAAGAACTTCCCTTTATTTCTCTGAAGAACTTCTCTGAACTTCTCTGAAGAATTTCCCTGAACTAGTGATCCGGATCATCATAACCCAGCTCCTTCAGCAGATTAGCTTAAATTCCATAGCCTTCAAGACGAACAATCCACGATTTTGTCCAGACTTAGCGAGTTTTTCGTTTTATCCGCCTTTTCAATATGATGTACGTAAGGACTGCATCGTTTATTATGAGTACACCTTTGAGGTTCTGTATGAAAAAGACTATGACTTATTTTGACAGCTGTTTAAGGAGTGTATTAAATATAAGCTATCCACATACATTTGCGTTGTACGCATGTATTTGTGATGGTTTTTTATGCTCTGAACACTGCATGCTGTGCGTTTGACTGTCAGCTTTCTTTTGTTTACTTGTTTGTGCGGTTCAAATTCTGCGTTTTCAAAATGTCGCGTTTTGAAAAGGAAGTGAAAATTAAGGTTCTGGACACATGGCTAAGTGAGACGGAGTATTACTATGCGAAAATTGGCGAAGCGGTTTGGAATTCATCATGCGAGTGTTAAAACCATCATTAATAAGTTTGGGGAACACTATTCTTTGGATGAGCTACCAGGAAGAGGCAGAAAACCCGGTTCTTCCAACCCGAAACTGGAGCAGAAAGTGGTATCTCTAATCATGAAGCACAAATCAATGTCAATACGTGATTTGGCCAAAAAAGCAGGAACGAGTGTCGGAATGATCCAGCGTATCAAGAGGCGAAACCACCTGAAGACCTACAAGAAGCAGAAAATCTTGAAACAAAGTGCAGAACAGAAGAAGCGAGCAGCAACAAGGGCCCGGAAATTGTATTCGCGTCTTTTGCAGCGTCCGGATGCATGCGTTTTGATGGACGATGAGACCTATGTAAAGGAGGACTCAAAAACCCTTCCAGGTCCACAATACTTTACTGCCGTCGTTGGGGAGGATGTGAGCGATGCGGACAGGTCGATTCAAGTGGAGAAATTCGGTCGAAAGGTACTGGTATGGCAAGCAATATGTTCCTGTGGTTTGAAGTCAACCATTTTTTACACTACCGGAACTATAAATGCGGAAATCTATCGATCTGAGTGTCTCCAGAAGAGATTGTTGCCTTTATATAAGAAGCATAGTACACCTCCACTGTTTTGGCCGGATTTAGCGTCGGCTCACTATGTCAAAACTACTCTCAATTGGCTTGCGGAAAAGGGTATAGATTTCGTTGAGAAAAATATCAATCCACCAAATTGCCCTCAGCTTCGACCCATCGAACGTTACTGGGCAATCGTGAAGAGGGTCTTCAAGAAGACTGGTAAGGCAGCTGGGAACATGCAGGAGTTCAAAAAAATGTGGGCTCAAGCGTCCAAAAAATGCGATGCAACACTTGTCCGGAACTTGATGAAGAGCATTCGATCCAAAGTTCGAAAATTCGTGAAGGAATAACTTAAATTTCATCCGGTCTTCATTATGTTCAAGTTTAACCTCGTACAATAAAGGATCAATTTTTTGTATGAATAAAATATCGGTTTTCAACAAAATTTGAAGAAAGTTTGTGGATAGCTTATTTTCGATACACTCCTTAGTGTCAATGTCCTTGTAAACAAACCAAAACCTTCATTAAAAGTTTAAGTTTTGCTTCGGAACAATGCGAGGTCTTACGGAAGAAAAAACGAAAATCGATTGTGACCAAGTACTGCACTGAAAAGGGATTGTCGCTAAGAAAATTAGCAAAAGAAGAAGGTGTTAGTGCCTGTGCGGTCCAAAAGCGATCAACCGGTTTGTTATGCATAACACATTGAAGGACTTACCCGGCCGTGGTAGAAAAACAGGTGCGTCAAACTCAAATTTCGACAAACAAATTTGCAAAGTGTTTGGAGGAAAAAATGAGGTATCTGTATCTGATGAGCTTCGCATAAACATAACTAACAACGAGTCCATAATTGAAAATAAATACAACCAAGTTATATATTACGCTTGAGATGATATTCATTGTCGACATTCGACAAAAATCGACAAACAAACGCTAAGCGGTAGGCCTTGCAATGGAACGATACATCGCTCTCAGATTCGAGAGATTGCTTCCGATTGAATGCTCAGAAAACATGGGAAAGAGAGGAAAGAGTAAAGAGTAGCTACAAACAAGTATGTCTGTTATACAAATACATAGGAAAAGAGAGAGAAGCAGAGCGGTACTACAGCTCGGCTCAGATAGAAAGGGTTTGAGTTGCAGGTTGCTGTAGTTATAATTCATTCTTTCAGCTGTTGTTCCGAAGTACTGACGTACTCATGTCGCTCAGGTTAAAAAAAAAATGGAGGATTCCGTCGAACACGACAGTATCCATCAGAGATTGCGCAAAAAAAAGTGTGGAACGACGATTGGAATGGTCCAACGCGCAAAGGATCCCTGAAGACGTACCGGAAACAAAAATGTCCGAAACGCAGCCTAATTCAGGCGGATTCCGTGAGAAACTCGGGCTCGGAAGCTGTACGACGACGTTTTTGAGCAAAAATTACATATTAATAATATCATGGATGACGAGACGTACGTCAAATTGGACTACAGAGCACTTCCAGGGGCACAGTTTTACACCGTAAAGCGTGGAACGGATGCCTCCACATTAGGAGAAATCGATTGTTTGCGAAAAATCGACACATTTTTTCACTACCGCAAATATGAACGCCGAAATGTACCGGAAGGAATGCCTGCAGAAACGAATTCTGCCACTAATCCGAAAACACAAAGGATAGACACTGTTTTGGCCTGATTTGGCATTTTTTTTTCCCCTGCCACCTTGGACTGGTATGAAGAGAAACGTGTCCAATTTGTGGAAAAGGCGATGAATCCTCCAAATTGTCCGCAAATAAGGCCCATTGAGAAATTTTGGGCTTTGATGAAAGGAAAGCTGCGGAAGAAGGCTAAGCAACGTAAGCAAAACCATCGACGGAACGGTTGTGCAAAACCCCATGAGGAACATCAAGCTGGCAAATGAATACTGATGTAATGGGCTTTCTTGATGATCAATAAACAATTTAAATGAATTGGAGTTGCATAATAAATAAAACACATTTAAATACAGCAATTTTTAGGTGTACTCATAATTAACGATACATTCCTTAGCAACTGCAGCGATTTTTCATTCTCTGTCCATAGCTACCGAATGTGTTCATGATTACTTCCCAAATTTGTTTTTTAAAAGCTCATATTTTTGCAAAACCGTTTCTCGAACCTCATAGAACTATGAAATAGATATGTATCTTTAACGGCTATATCATAGTGAACTATAGCATAGATTTCAAGCGCCGTGTGGTGGCACCTTAAGCGATTCTGCCTTCCAAGGCTTCCTCGATACAATGTAAGATGAATCAATTTATAATCCATAACAAAACAACCGCCGACAATAATCGAGACGAAACAAAAATCAAGTATAAGAACCGTATACAAACAGAACTAAGAGCATATCAAACACCCAAATTGAAAATAAATCAAATAGTTTCCCCTTCCCATCAGTTCATACTCACAGTTCACGTTGAGATAGACTCGCTTGCTGACGGCCGGTGGGACTTCGTTCGATGCGATGCACAGGTAGGCACCCATCTGTCTCCTATCTACGGTTGATAAATTTAGAAAATTACCAATATGTGTATCAACTGGTGTTTGGTCGTTCGGGCGGCGGCACAGCAGAAAGAAGAAGGGAAAGAGTAGAGTGAAACTCCAGTTAATAAAATTCAGCATGATGAATGGTTCCGCGTCGGATGCCGGGAAATTGCCCCATAAATTCCCAAAGTGAAACATGGGCGATGAGAATCTCTCATGAGCGCTGTCGGTGGCTGGGTTCGGGGAGAGAACCTAACATACGAACGAACATAATAAACTGTGACAAAATATGAGTTGGTTTTGGGCGCTTGTTTGTATTTGCCACCCACCGAGGGGGGGTTAGATGGCAATTTACCACCTAACTCCGGCGAGTAATAAAGGACGCAACGTTATTATACCGACGAATTTGGCCGCGTGACTCAATATATCAGCAGTCATGAATTTTTGCTGATCGTCGTCACCGCGACCACTTGTTGACGTTCGTGGCCAATTATGCGGCAGTGTTCGCATGGCGGTCTTTTATGGGGAATTAATTTTCGGTTGATGGCGTTGGATTAGAGGGTTCTCAAAGCGTCATAAAAGCACGCCATTCGGTTTCGGTGATTCCCACAATTGAATATCACCAAAGATCTGGTTTTCGTGGCGCATCAAATCTCATTTTCAGTTTTTTCATTTTCATTTTGCAGCGTTTGGAGGGGGAATGAAAGCGCAAGTCAATCCAAAGCCGAGGGTTAGGGAGGGGTAATCGCGAACTGGTCTATGCGGACTACTTGAACGCCATGGGAGGTGATAAGGATTAGGTTGGGGTAAGGGGTTTGTACTACAGGAGGTTCTCAAGACAATTTCCCAAGGTTCGCTTAAAACTTGATAGTTTTATCGGTACATACTTGTAATGACATTCAAAAAACTACCACAAGTTTGAGCTTAAAACTATGATAAAACTACCACAAGTTTTGATAGTTTTATGATTTTCCTCTTTAAGAACACTTCCAGTCTGTCACAAATATGTTTCAAAGATTCCATTTCTGGATTCGTTCTGATAAATGGTGACTTTTTTGTTTATAGTTGAGTGGAAGCTATAAAATAAAAAAAATATCGATATACATATGATGTTTCTTTTCCAAAGTGGAAACGTATGCAAATTAATTGTAAAATTGACCATAAATGCATGGGTTTTTTGCCTGTAATTGATATTATTTTCATGCGACGTTCAGTTTATTGGTGTTTTATAACATAAAAGTTCGAAAATTTTAATGCGCCACGGTATTGTTGCTAGAACATTGATTTATTTTATAAATAAAAAAATACTGGAAAATTTAACAATGAGGTAACAAGGCTGATATTTTGTTAGATCTTGAATAAATGGTGTCTACAATCTATTTTAAGTTTCAAAATGTATTTTAAACAGCAGAAATTGTTTGAAGCATTGGAAAAACGAGAAGTTTTTTGAATACATGATGTGTAAATGGCTACCATTCCGAGGGAATCCAGAACAGCCGCGATCGCCATTTTTTCAATGGTTTTATCTGAAACTACCATAAAGCGTAAATAGAACTAGTATTTCTTGCACAAGACTAACAAGATTTTTTGAGGAGCGCGATAAGTTCATCATTATTTGTTCTATTCTTGAAAAAGATGATTTACGCATGAACAAAACTTGTTTGAATTGCTCAAGGCAAACAAGTCTTTCGTAAGATAGCTCCAAAATCAGTGAGGAGAAGGCACATCTTAGACAAAGAAAATGTAAACGTTCAGATCAAAAGTGCTTATGCAAAGTTGTTGTTCTTAGTCATAATTCCAGCTTATAATTTATTGTTTTTACTCATTAGCGCTATACCTAACGTCGGAAGAAGTGCGCTTTGTAGTGGATCACTGAGCGATTCCAACGCACTACTTCCGACTTTATATATAACGTATACTGCCGTTATAAGCATAACTGTCCCATGTATATAGGGAAACCCATAGAACTTGGGACAGTTATGCGTAGAACGGCAGTATACATCATGAGAAAAATCGATTTTCGGTCAGATGACATACCAGTTTTTACTTACAACGAGTATAAATATTGTGTAGCCTGTTGGGAACTGAAATGCATGACTCGGGAGACTTTAACATTAACATAACATTTTACTATCGTAGAGCACTGTCGTAGGTTTTGATTGAATTTACGCTTGAACGATCCCCTAGCTTTTAATTTCCTCCACCTTTGGGCGTCCATTGTGACAGTTTGTTTATTTTTCACATAATGTTCTCTCTCAAGAGTATGTGCCGAGGGGTACGCCACTTTGCGATTGCACATTGGATCGCTGCAAATCCTTATCAAATTCACACAAAAAACCATCGCTTCCATTATCGCCATTAATCGCAACAGTATTATGATTTGCGAAATTCATCGCGTAATCGCGTGTCATTGTCACCGATTTTTACTCGAATCGCGAGCAGTGATATTGATGTCTGGCAGCCATGATATTTATATTCGAGCTACCCTTTTATTTTCTGGCAACAGTGTCTGGCAACTTCTTTAGTAAATGGGAGCTCTTCTTCTGTACAATCGTCGTGGAAATGGACTATGATTAAGTAAGCATTGTCAAGAAATTTGCGGGAGAAGCTAACGTTTGCAAAACTCCATGTCGAAGTAATTATTGTTCGATTATTGTAAGGCTCAAAATTAACGCGTATCTCTAGTAACTGTTGTCGTAGATTGTTGTGTTCTTCAGTTCCGTCGTTTCTGTAGAATTTTGTATTACAAAAATAAGAATTAGATAAGCGTAGCAAAAAAAGAGTTCCAAATCTAAAAAACGTCTGTTCTAGCCACATTTATATTTGGGAGCGAGTATTTCTGGCAATTCTCGTTGTCAAATTTTTCGAGCAGTTCCATTCTGTCAGCGATAATATTTATTTTGATCGCATCGTCATCGCGGTTGATCGTGCTAATCGCAAAAAATGCTTTCAGCACAAAGAAAATCGTCATCATCATGGACATTTTCATGTCAGGGAAGCTTTATTCTTCGCTTATCGTAAGAGTTGCACCCCCCCTCGGTATGTGCTCTTAAAGGGTGTATTCGATAAAAATGGCACACAGAAAATCTTCTGTAACTTTTGAATTGTATGAGTAAAAAACCTAGAAATTTGAGTAGATCTTATCCATAGTGTATTATTTACATCTGCCAAGTTTCATAGTTATACATTCAGTAGTTCCAGTCATGTCGTCGAAACAAGAAATTGTCCGTGAGAAAATTGTGTGCACTCACAATCAAAATCCAGGGGCGTCCCACCGGTGGATTGCTAAAAGGCTTGGAATTGCAAATACAACTGTGTCTCGTGTAATAAGAACCTTCAAGGAGCGTCTGAGTGTCCAGAGGTAGGAAGGGAGTGGTCGTAAAAGTGGTCCAATGGACAGTAAAATGGCCAGGAAAGTCGTACACCAATTCAAGAACCGTCCAAACATGTCAATTCGAGATGTCGCTAAAAAGTCTAAGGTGTCAGTCGGTTTTGTGCAGAAAACCATGAAGCGTGCTGGGTTACATGTTTACAAAGTGCAAAAAGCCCCAAACCGGAATGAAAAACAAAACATCACTGCGAAAACCCGCGCCCGAAAACTTGACACGAAGCTGCTCACCAAATCCGGTTGCATCGTAATGGATGACGAAACATACGTCAAGGCCGACTTCCGTCAACTTCCTGGGCAAGAATATTTCGTTGCCAAGTCGAAGTTCAATGTTGCGGAGGATGTTCGAAAGAAGAAACTATCGAAATTTGCAAAGAAGTTTCTAATCTGGCAGGCGATTTGCGGATGTGGTGAAATAAGTGCTCCCTTCATCACTTCCGGAACAATAAACGGTGCGATTTACACGAAAGAGTGCCTTAAGAAGCGTCTCTTGCCATTCATTAAGAAGCACAAAGGATCAACTCTGTTTTGGCCTGATCTAGCATCCTGCCACTACGCTCGAAACGTATTGGAGTGGTACCGAGCCAACGGAGTCAATTTTGTGCCAAAGGATATGAACCCACCAAATTCACCGGAACTTCGTCCAATTAAAAAATTCTGGGCAATTATGAAAACGGAACTTCCCAAACATCCCAAAACTATAAAAACAGAGCTAGAATTGAAAAAAATTTGGGTAAAAACAACAAAAACACTGGGAAAATCGGTTGTACAAAATTTGATGGGTGGAGTGAAAAGGAAGGTGCGGGCATTCGGGATGGGAGACGAAATTGAATAAAACAAATGTTGTAAATCAAAACTCATTAGTAGTTCTTCATTCCCTGACAATTTCTAGAAAATCCGATAATCAGTTTAATTTTGATGAGTATATATATGTGTGCCATTTTTATCGAATACACCCTTTATTTAAAATCAAATGGTTCTAAGAGCATTTTATGGCAACATTTCCCAAAACATACTTAAGAAAGAAGCAAAAAAAATTTTTTAATCTTTTTTCCGGTTTTATGAAAGGAAAGAAGTCCTGAGGGGAGGAGCAATTATATTATTTTATTAATTATAAGATAAACTACAATAAAAAATGATGCTGTATTGTGATAATTTCTTCTAGTGTTCATTCATCACTCTTAAAGACTTTTTATCAAAATAAACCACCTTAACTTGGAAAATGCCCTGATGAAACCAAATGAACTCCATAATGGTTTGATAAAATTACCATAAAACATGAATAAAACCAATTTGCATTTGAATTGTTACTTGGGGTATGTTTTTGATAGTTTGATAGTTTTGATTTCATACATGCTTACTGAGGCCTAATGATAATTCTCTTTGTGCGCTGTCTTTGATTTATTTGAAGCTGTTCCACAGGTAAAGGGTGTCCCACATCAAATTGCATCACGGAAAAAACGCTGTAGAAAATTTCCCATTGGGTATTTTCTCTTGAAAATTTGGGTAGAAGTATGTTTTTATCTTTTATTTTTATCGCTGTCAGTTTTTCGAAAATTGGAAAAAAATGGTGTCACCCGAAAAGCAACGTCGCGATTGATTTTACGCAAGCACCTGGAAAATCCTCAACTCTCTCATCGGGATATCGGAAAACAACTCGGAATCGTGCGTCAACGGTGAGTCGTGTGATTAAACGTTAGTACGAAACTCTGAGTATCGAACGGAAGGAGAAATGCGGTCAAAATGGATGTTCTATTAGTGATCAGGATCACAAGGATATCCCGGGTTGGAACCTCTACTTCTGCGTTATCCAGTTAAATTCTATGGTCATTGTTGAAAAGTTTACACTTACTTGTCAGTTCATCCCCTTCTTTTTATTTGTCTAATACTGATATCTAAATCGTTAAATAGCTTCAAAGTCTTCCTGCATGTGCAGCCTAAAAATAATTATCTGAGTGGTGGTCAGCTATAAGATTCACTTCTCGGTGGTAAGGTAAAGTATCATCACGCCTATTCACTATCTTATTATAAAATTATCGAGCATGAAGCCATTATAAGATTGTTTGTATACCATTGTTATAATGTGTGGTATTTCTACTATGGCTTTTTGAAGTGAGACTTAACAAATAAGATTGGCGCCACGACCGTAGTTTCAGAAAAAACTTCTACTCGTAGAAACCATTAAACCAAATTAAACCAAAATAATCAACATGTGATCGACATATCGTCAGGATATGTCTTTGGTTACCATCTCAGTACTGATGGCGTAGGCCAACCCATCGCGACCAGATCACATATCCAAGGGGAGGGATATCACCAAAGAACTAGTTTTCATGGCGTATCATATCTCACAAACAAATCCTTTCACCGTGAGTCGGTTAGACTTCAAAGAACCAGACCTGAATTATTGAATCGCATTCAATTTGCAATCGATTCCCATAGCACTTAATCCGATCGTAATACCTCGACATTACCTGCAAAACAATACCGACAACAATAGTCCTGCCTATAATCACCTTAGCAGCGAAAATGAACGATTATTTACTACGCCTCAAGATACTTTCCCGAATCAGGTTAAGGAGGTAGGAAAGGCCGAAAGTCACACGCAGCATCCTCGCTCCTGCCCGGATAACATGATGAACGAGCATTCATTAATCAATCGCTTCTGTCTTCTCTGCCAGCAAGGACTACTCCAAGCCGATGAATGCTGGCACCTAGGTCCTATATAGGAAATAAACAGAGGGTAAGTGATGGGAGCAAGTCAATGTTTTATTTTTTTCCCTACCGATGGTGGTGTTGTTTCTCAAACAAGACCAACAACAAGCACAATAAATAGGAAGCACCCTCAAGTGTCCTATCCAATTCCGGGGAAAATCATCCAAACAGAAGCAAGCTTTTGTTTATTCATGCTCAATCAACTCAAGCCAAGCGCGAGCACTCGTCAATGGGCGTGCGGTTGAATCGAGCGTGTAATATTCGTTTCGAGTAGCCTCGTTTGTTGTGGAAGAGCAAACGATGAAAGGAGTGATGTGGAAATGAAATGGAAGCCGAATTCAATCAATCGATTGCTACTGTAACGCAAAGGCTGCGAGTGGGCGAAAATGGTCCTTACATATGCCAATCGGGATAGAAATTGCATTTTGAATCATCGAGTGTGAGTAATTCGCTAACTATGTATGTTTCTTTGTCTTCCCGCTGCAGAATCTCCTCATAGTTTTTAATTATTACATATAATCAGGCTTAAGGACCATGAATAATCAATAAACATACTACCATCTTTGAACTTCATTCTACCAGCCATGCCTCATCAACTTGCCGCAATTGACCTCATAATACAAGAGGATATTAATTTACTCAAGCGCCACAAACGAGCGCCGACGAGCCATTAATTTCGCCTAATGAATTTCTGATCCCGTTCAAACGAGCCATTATCCCCGTCCGCAATATTCCCCGGCATCCATCAGCAACCGCAGAGCCTTAATGGTAATTTAACCATAACCTACCTCTTCGCAGCTCGGTACCATTCCGCTGAAGATAGAGCGGACCGCCATCGTCCCGCCGCCAGGTTACCTTCGGTGTTGGATGACCGGTGGCCTTGCAGAAAAAGGTCACATTACCTCCCTCGCGAACCGTTGTGTCCGACGAGGACTGCTCGTCCGAAATGTCCGGTGGCACTGTTGAAGAATAGAACAAAAACAAAAAATCAAAATCTCCAATCAAAACAACCGCATCGATGACACTTACGTTGCACGTCGACGCAGCCTACTTGTTTCTGCAGTGGCGTTGCGTTGATTTGACACATGTAACAGCCGCGATCCGACTCCCGTACGTTTCGGATCTTGAGCCGCCACACGTTCGACTCCTCCTGGGTCACGCTGTAGCGTGAATTGTGTGTCACTACCCGGCCCTGCAAGGCCAGCACCGTCTGATCGGAAGCGCGCATCCATCCAACCTGCGGATTTATGTTGACTTATGTAGTTATGATTTACTCAAGGTTTTAGGTAGGTCATGCGCAAGGAGAAGCTTCATTAACGCTAGTATGCAGCTCAAAAGTAATGTACAGTAGGATAGAACAAGTAATGGTCAAGAAATGATTTTACTGTCAGAATTACAGCTGAAAAGGAGGGCAAACTTCGAATCGTTAGTAACGCTTGCCGATGTAATCTAAACGGGGTTGTCACATTTCCTTGCGGAATAATATTCCGTTCCACAACGAAAACTGACATTTCACCCATTCTTGAGCAGATGTCAAAATTACTTTGGTAGAAATGGCAAAAATTACTTCATTACTTAAGGCCTTTACTTGTCAGCAGCATACTAGGCTTTAACATCCACTATTTCAAAATTTAAAGGAAAAAAAAATCGCACGTTTATGATTGTTAGAAACCGGGATAGAGCTCTAAAATTTTATAAAAGTAGCATTTTTGTGTACGGTGGCGACCCACTGGTTAATTGGCAGCACTGGGTAATTATCAAAAATTTGGGAGGAAGGGTATTTGAAGGTTGGGTGAATAGAAGTTAGATTAGATATGTTTATCATGAATTTGGTTAGCATGCATCTCAATATGTTTAAAACCTTCCTTTGTAGGGAAAAAGGTAAATAAGGAATTTAAAAAAAATATCGGTCTAAGGTCTATATTGGGTTTTTTGGGGGGGAAATTTCTTCTCTTCTCCAAAAATTTTTTTTTTTTTTTTTTTTAAATTTTTTTTTTCTGCCTGACCCTTATACACTTGAAAACAACTTAACCGATCGGCCTTAAAATTTGTATGCAGGGGTTTTAGGGGCCAAACAAGGTTCTCATGATGGTCAATGGTGAACTATATTGAACATGCATAACCATTCCACAAGTAAAATATTGAAATTTCAAATATTTTATCAATTGAACGTCTCTGAAGGTTGTTTGGGTTCCCAGCACTTTCAGCAATAGATGTCCAGACACATCAATTTTCCAAACAGTTGTAAGGACCTCTGGTAAGGAGCGCAGAGAGAAGCGGGTCTGCGACATTCAACATTTTTGCTGAAATTCAACATTTTTGGCGAAATGTTAAATGAAAATCGATAGGCTTATCCCGGTGACTTCCCTCAAGCTCTGTGCAAAAATTCTATGCTTTACTATGATGCAGATTGTATCCTCTTTAGACGATCGCAGCAAGTCGCGCTTTTGAATTGACGTGTTTTTCTTTTTCTGCGTCAATTTCACGAGAACAAACATATTTTTCAGTAGTCGATGCAAAATATTCAAATCAAATATTAAAAGTAAAACTTAAGACTAATTACGATTGATAGTACGGTTTATAAATTGAATATTTTTTTAAAGGTTTCCCTATTGTGATGCTATTTATTTGTTAAGGTGAAGATAATACACGGATAAAAAATCGTTCCGCAATACGTCAACTTCCAGTCACGAATTTCAGAACAAGTCAAAATTTCATTTACGAAAATACACCATGAACCAAAGTCATGAATACGTGAACTTTGTTCCGCAAAATTAATATAACGCTAGAGTAACGTAGTTGCATGCAACGTGTGTCATGAAAACGTGAAAACTTTTCTTGGTAATCATGATTTAGTTCACGTATTCATGATTAATGTTTCCAAAATCGGATTTATATCGTGATACAGTTCACAAAAGCAGCCACGTACAGTGACGAACAAAACAATAAGACCACAGCATAGAGCAATTTAAATGCATGCGTCCTAACCGCCAATTTGAATTAAACGTATGCGACACCAAGTGGCGAGCACATGTACTAACTTGACATGAGATTCCACAAGCTTTTCAGCCTCGGAAATAAACATTCCAAGCCAGACGCATCGGAAGCTGCTAAAGGACCAAAAAACGTGCGACAAAAGTATAAGACCACTTCCACATTTCATCTGATTTTGTAGCAAATACCGTCGTTCCTCTGAAGTAAGCTGTTTATCGATGAGTCGTATTATTCTTCATCATATTGTTCATCTAACAAGACATCATATCTCGTCAGTTCTAGGAAAAATTCAGCAAAAATGGGCCGAAGCTATCACTGCACAGAGAATCAAAGGATTCATATCCGGCAAATGGCGAAAGAAGGAAAAACTCAACGAGAAATTGCTGCATTCTTAGGACGGTCCAAAACATTTGTTTGCAATGCTCTCCGTGACCCGAAACCACGAGTGGGAACTGGACGTCCCCGGAAAACTACCTCTAAGGACGACGGCCACATCAAACGACTTTCTAGCATTGATCCATTCAAGTCAGCAACGAAGATCAAAGAAGAGCTGAACTTATCCGTGAGTTCCAGGACAGTTCAGCGACGGCTTGTTGAGAAGAATCTGATTGGAAGAAGTCCTAGGAAAGCTCCAATGCTCACACGGAAGCATCTCCAGGCCCGTCAAAAATTTGCTAGAGAACATCTGGACTGGATCGGACCCGAAAATGGTAAGAAATGGCGGAACATCCTTTGGCCAGATGAAACAAAAGTGAATTTAATCGGATCTGATGGAAAACGCTGGGTTCGCCGACCTGTTAGTTCAGGTTTCAAACCACAGTACACAACAAAAACATTTAAACATGGAGGAGGTAATATCATGGTCTGGGGATGCTTCTCCTGGTACGGTGTTGGTCCACTCTTTTGGATAAAAAAGATAATGGACCAGTACGTTTACGCTGAGATCATGGAGAATGTAATGCTACCACATGCTGACTGGGAAATGCCATTGAAATGGCAATTTATGCAAGATAATGATCCTAAGCATACTGCCCATACTGTGAAGCAATGGTTTGAGGATCACAAAATTGATGTAATGCAATGGCCGGCACAATCCTCGGATCTCAATACGATAGAAAATCTTTGGCAGATAGTCAAAAAGTCGGTGAATCCTTTAAAATCGGAAAATAAGGAAGAGCTATGGAGCAAAATTCAGGAAGCATGGTATGCCATCCTTGCCAGCACATGTCGAAACCTCGTGGAGTCAATGCCGAAGAGAGTGCGAAAAGTGATCCGGAATAATGGTTATACCACTAAATACTAATGATCAAAGCTGATGGAAACGATTTTTTGAATGAATTAACGAGTGGTCTTATTTTATTGTCGCATCATTTTCTTACTTTTCTATGCTTGAAGGGCAGTTTATTTTTCTTTATTGTTTTTATTACTTTCAAACCATTTTATTTTGTTGAGTTATTAAATAAACTATTATTTTTAGTTGAAATTATTAAATGTTTTGCTTTATTGATTGAGCCCTGCAACTGCATCTTTTACAATGAGCGGTGGTCTTATTGTTTTGTCCGTCACTGTAGCTCATGGACTGTATTTGGAACGAAATTTTTGATCATGAATATGAGAACAAAATTCACGAATTGATAAAATAACATGAGAATATACTTTCGCATGAGGAGTAGAAAAATGCTAAAGGTATTCGATTATACGCATGCATGCGTATTACATTTTATTGTAAGTATGAATTAAAAACATATGAAAATGAATAATCATTGAATAAAATTATCGTTAAACAAGAAAAGTTAAATTTAGGATTCTTATGAATGATACATTCGGTTAGATTAGGTCGTTTAGTTAAGAAATGCTTGTATCCCGAATATATATGATTGTATGAACATCCAGACTGTTTTACAATCCGGTGCATACTTAAGGCTTAATACGAACGATACTTGAGGGCATAAACATATAGCATGAAGAATATTATCGGCTTATTATCTGCGCCACCAAAGACAATAAAAAATCCAGCTGCTTTGTTCGGCGTTCCAACCATCACCACCTGCCGTTGTAAAGAAACACTTTCGAAATGTTTCTCTAGGTACTCAATTCAAAATCATTTTAAAACTTTCACTTTCGTTTACACCCCACAACAATGACTGACTAGAGTTTTTACCAGCGTTACAATAAAATGACAGTTCATGAACAACGTTCACGAAAAGAGGAACAAAATCAAGGGAATGGATTTATGAGTTCACGTTATTATGATCGAGGATCATGATTCCCAGTCATTTTTATTGAGTTACGAAATGCCAAACAGACATGAATTGAGTTCACGACATCGTGATTCTTTTCATGGAAATAGGATATAAGGCATCACGTTTATGAGTAGAATGTCACATATTTGGAAGTGATGTTTGTTCACGTTGTCGTGATTTTTTGTTCTGGAATATGAGAACGGTTTTTTTTCGTGTACCTCGGATAATACCGTACATTATATGGTTGAACAACAGTTAGAAAGATGTGCTGAAAATCCACACAAAAAGGTAATTGTGTACATAATAGTAAAGATCGATTAGGATTTAGGGGTACTGGTAGGCTGGGCTAAAATCAGAAGATCGCAGCAAGCCGTGTTTGGAAACTGGTGAGTTTTCGTTTTGCAGCGTCTTTTTCGCGATAAATAAAATCAAAAATATATTCGTAATTCAACTTAAACGAACAGTGAAAAATCTCCACATGTTTTGTGTAAGATGTAGCGAATATAATCGATTCCCTCCCAAAATGTTTGATGGTCGGTAGTTTTCCCCCGTATTTTTTGGTTTTTTTTTTTAATAGGGAGTGTATCGAATATAAGCTATCCACATACATTTGCGTTGTACGCATGTATTTGTGATGGTTTTTTATGCTCTGAACACTGCATGCTGTGCGTTTGACTGTCAGCTTTCTTTTGTTTACTTGTTTGTGCGGTTCAAATTCTGCGTTTTCAAAATGTCGCGTATTGAAAAGGAAGTGAAAATTAAGGTTCTGGACACATGGCTAAGTGAGAAGGGTATTACTATGCGAAAATTGGCGAAGCGGTTTGGAATTTATCATGCGAGTGTTAAAACCATCATTAATAAGTTTGGGGAACACTATTCTTTGGATGAGCTACCAGGAAGGGGAGAAAACCCGGGTTTTTTACACGAAAAAAGAGGGGAAAGAGGGGTATCTCTTATAATAAAAAAAAAAAATATGTTTATACGTGTTTGTGGGTGGCAGAAGTTGTGGAAGAATATTTATATTAATATTTTTTTAGTAAAAGTATTTGAATGTTTGTTAAAAAATATAAATTATTATATATACTTTATTTTGAGTGTATTTTCATAAACGTACTTATTACTCGCAAGAAGGATATTCATATGAAAACGTGTGAAACATAAATCAAAGTAGGTGAATGTGCATAACCGATTCAGTTATCTGACGGATTTCTTAGAGCACAGTTGAGCGTGTATAATGTTTAGACGATTGACCGAGGCTGGAAATCTCGGTCAGGTCACGACAATGGCACAGTCGGTAGTGAAAAGTGAAAATTAAAACTTTAGTTAGGATGATCGTGAAATTAAAACTTTAGTGAGGAAATCTGAAATTAAAACTTTAGTGAGGAAAAAATCTCGGACGGAAGTGGAAAATAAAATGGCTCCGGTAGGCTCCCTGACGAAAAGGGCAGTGGAGTAGGCCGAGAGTGCAAAGAAAAAAAAAAAAGAAAAAAGAACGACTACTTGCAAAAATAACCTCTCCGACGGAAGGGTGGAAGAGGAAATCTCCTCGGTAGGCTTCCTGACAGAAAAGGGCAGTGGAGTAGGCCGAGGAGGCGAAAAATATCGAATGAAGACAAAAAAAAATAAAGCAAATAATAGCCTCTCCGTCGGAAGGGCCGATGTAGAATGTTCCGGTCCCTGACAGAAAAGGGCAGTTGAGTGGGCCGATGAGACAAAAGTCAACTGCAAGCATTCTTTTTTAATTGATTTTTTCAGGCGCAAGCATTGGTCAAATGTTTATACGGTTGGGCTAGATGGGCGTTTCGTGCTTTTTCAGTTTTTATATTTTGATGCTAGCTACGAAAATATTACAAGGGATCCGGCGTTCTACTGATCATAGAGAAAACTGTTACTCTCTGACAGACGACTTCGTGGTTGACAATAATAAATGATCATAGAATAAAGTAGTGTAATTCAATACCCTGAAGACAATATCGCTTGAAATGACGATAACTTAGAAAATAGCGTTTTTGTTAAAATAATTTTTCTATAAGTTGGGCATTTTAGACGTCTATAATCACGAAGCTAAACGTGATAATTCATTTAGCAGATACTCCCGTTTTCGAAAATGCTTTCTTGGTATTAACGATAACTATTTACTAATTTTGATGTCAATTTTATTAATAATAACTATAATATTGTAGTTGAAGATTATAAAGGCTTAACAGTAATGCTGATAAAAAGAATTTTATTTGCTT
The DNA here is from genome assembly GCA_024533555.2 of Aedes koreicus. Taxonomy (NCBI): domain Eukaryota; kingdom Metazoa; phylum Arthropoda; class Insecta; order Diptera; family Culicidae; genus Aedes; species Aedes koreicus. Next base: position 59,624 of record JAHHFK020005423.1, read on the forward strand.
ATAATACATCAGAAGCAAATGACATCAGTAGCAACAACACAAATTATTATGTTTGATGATTAGATTGAGTTAAATCAAGGGGTTCCACTCTCGCTCAGATAATGGACTTATTTTCTACTTTTGAGCGTAGAATCTACACGTCGAGACAGAATATTTAGGATTTGGAAAATTTCATAAAAAAAGGACAGAAGGCGATGCATGTGAGCGTATTCGTATGGAGAGTATTTGTTATATTTCAATTCTATTTCCAGTCTGGAGCCTCTAATAAGGGTGAATGTTTTACGGGTTATATTCAGATGATTGCCTTGGAGCATAAGCGTATTATTAGCGGGTGGATAGTCATGAAGAAAACGAATTTTTGTTTTTTTGGCTCAAGAAGTACTAGCACACCGGTCCCAAGCCCGGTCCCAAGCTTAATGATTCGCCCCTCAGGCCGTAACTCACACCAATACACTCTCAAATATTCTGTCAAAATAACAAAGCGAATCAAAACAAAGCCAAAGATACTTGTACCAAAAGGTACTGAAAAGCGCAAGATTGCATGACAAGGTGCAGACTGCAAGGTGTACTTCGGAACTAGGAGTTTTACAACAGTGAACCAATTACAAATCACTACTTGCACATCGATTGTTGGTATTATTGTGCTTGAAACACACTATATGATTGGATGTTTTGGTATGGTACAGAAAGTCCTCAGGGAAAGTAAGATTAGTGATGTTGGTAAAGAAAATAAAATGGACAGTATTTTAATCGATGGGGATATGGAATGATAGTTAATTGATTGTCTCTGGAGTCGCACTAGTTCTCCAGTTTCGAGTCGGACTCACAACGGATGGCAACAAAAAAAAACCACTTCCCAAAAAATATGCGAAAGAATAATTATCGATATGCACTCGTCGAAAGGGTATAAATCTATTACATGCTATCAGTTGAACCATTGTTATGCTCGATTTTTGTAACGGTGTGTAGTTTGCTGAATTTGTGTGTTCTATTGTGTGTGGTGAAAATTGATTTAAGGTAAATTAACTAGCATGTGCCCTAAGATTCACATTAATTTTGATTGGTGATATGTATTATTAAATTTCTTTATTAATTTTTGTTTTCTGATTAAGATGTTGACGGTTAAATAAAAATGCAGATGATAGGCAGTCAATATTATTGTTGATATTTTAAGATAGACAGCATGTTTTGCAGTAAAAAGTTTTTCGATTTTTTTATAATCAAGTATTAAGTTCTCTGATTAACTTCTTTTAACAAAGTTTTCAAATATTCTACTCCGCAAAACATTTCTACTGTTTAGAGTAGAGGAGCAAAAGGATGTGGTAGACATAGTAGTTGAATGATAATATTGATAATAATAGTTTCAGTAAAAGTATTTGAATGTTTGTAAATATAGTATAATTATTATATATACTTTATTTTGAGTGTATTTTCATAAACGTACTTTTTACTCGCAAGAAGGATATTCAAATGGAAGCGTGTGAAAATAAATCAAAGTAGGTGAATGTGCATAACCGATTCAGTTATCTGACGAATTTCTTAGAGTACAGTTGA
>JAHHFK020005424.1:0-52237 GCA_024533555.2 Aedes koreicus
AAGGGGTAAGACAGCTCCTTACACGCGAACAATTTCAGAGTTCACTTTTAAGGTGCCTCGAGTAGCTCACGCTGTTAACAGCAGGCGAGCATTGCACCTGCTGTTTTCTCTCTGTTTTTGCACTGCAGCTATCAAACAAACTGCTCGCTAATTTGCGCAATCTCTCGTGTTTGCACAGGTGATATACAAGCAGTTCCTCTATTTAACTCTGAAAAATGAACTTTGATAATAACCTATATTCATTCAAACTAACTACATAGCTACTTGTTCAATTTGATATCTTAGTTATTACGAGTAGTGTTGGCCTTGGTCTTTTTTCGAAAAGTTATTTTTCATGTCTCTCAATTAAGTCATACTTGAATAACCCCACCACCGGCTTGAGACAAACGAACTCTGTCCGCTGCAGTCTGACTCAAACTTCAAACTTCTCCAAATTGATGTTTAGCAAATTACAATTCTAAACATACATATATCTCCACTTGATAGGTGGATTTTCAGTAAAGCCGTCCGTTTCACGTATCACATATCAAATGTTCCTTAAGCCATCTTAGATCTGTGAAATGAGGCTCATAGTTGATTACTATCATCTTCTATTGCCATTGTGGAGATGTCTACATTATTTTCTCCAAAAAAATTGGAAGTCAAACTTTTTGAAATACAAACAGCCGATAATAATCGATTAAGATTGATTCGATTTTAAGCTATATTGAGTTACTTCTATGATTCTTCTCGGTGCTTCAAATCAACTCAGAGTAAAGCTGTCTCACCTAGGTGCAGGACATATCAATTCATTGAAACAGGCCATGTGATAAGTGACAAGTTGTTAAAAATTATGTGCAGCAAATGAAAATCATACAGCTCCATGATTTCAATTCAACAAAATTGACCAATTGCAAATTCATAATTTTAATAATAAAAAAATTATTGATTTATTTTTTCAGTGTACAAATAACTTACTTCTGGGTGAATTCTACATAAAATAAAACAATTTCACCAATACGGTGATTATTTTATAGATTTATGCAACTGTCCCACACTTAACTCACACCGACAAATGACTGAATGATAATAAATGTCTTAATATTTCTGTTGGAAATCTTAACTGACATCCCCATCAACAAAGTGTTCGCTGAGAATGTTTACATTAAACCACGAACACGCTTAGAATAGATAAGAGGTTCGTAATACGGTGACAATTCTGGACAAATTAATTTATCGATAAAACGATTCTCATGGTTTGACGAATGGGATCGCTGCACATTTTGAATGGATCGTCATGGATTCTTGGTCAAGAGTGAAGATTGAGTCTCATGCTCTGAAAATTACCATCGTTGTACCGACAAAATTCAAATCATGGTCAGGATGACTATCGTATATAATGTGATTTTAATGGCTGTACAAATGGTCAAATTCACCACGTTCATTGCATTTTTTATTATAGTCATGGTAACAAGGATATTCGACATTATAGCAAATATTTGGATAACAATGTTTAATTAGTCGTTTTGACCATGATCATAGTCAGTTCAAAATCACTATACGTATTGAAATTACAGCTTTAATAATAGTAGATGTTATCAAATTCCTCTCAGCAATGTCAGTTTTATCCGGGTAACCTTTACTCCTACTCTGAGAAAAATTTCATCGTTGTACCGACAATTAAATCATGGTCAGGATGACTATCGTATATAATGGTTACAATAACCATGCAAATGGTCGAATTCACCACGTTCATGGCATTTTTGACTATGATCATGGTAACAAGGACTATTCCGACATTATGGCAAATGTTGGATCAACAATGTTTAGTGGTCGTTTTGACCATGATCATAGTCGGTTCAAAATCACTATACTGTAATAGTCATCCTAACCCCCAATAATGGTAAAATTGACTATCAAATTCCTCTCTGTGTTGGGTACTTTTTTCTTAGAGGGTGCATTAAAGAGTACGTTCATAACACACCACGATTTCAACCGGTTTGAGCCGCAAACAACTGTCACGCACGAGCCGAGCGCGGTGAAGCCACCTCTGACGGCTGGGTAAACGTAAAGCACGGCTGCAAACAAGAACAAGAAGATCCTTTCAAAGTGAGTCAAATTGGCAACACACACTTCGCGCAGAGTGGCTGTCGTGCTTTTTTGGTGAAATCTAGTGAATTTATCTGTTGAAACTAAACACCAGCAAGCGGTAGCAAAAGTGCGATAATGTCTTCAGGTGAACAGCAAACGCAGGCCACCACTGGTCAGCCACATCTCCAGAAACAGGACCTTTCTCAGCTGGTAAGTTTCCGTCGACTCGACTAGCTGTGGCTATTGGGGCGGAGTGAAAGCATTCGGGTGCCAGTTTTTCTACCGTATTAAGAAAACTGCCAACATGCCACGAAATTCCGGTTTTCGGATGGGATATTTCCATGATGGATCATCTTTTGAATGACGAATATGGCATTTTCCGGGCATGTATCGTTACAAACTGTCGATTTCGAAGTGCTTAAGTGAGATTTGATTACTTATTTGGAACCCACAAGCTGATGCAACGATGGCAGGCTGCTTCTTATTTTCTAGGTTAGGTTCTTGCTTTGCTATGCTCACCAGCAGGAGCCATTGCGAGCTTTTAAGGGCCGTATTCACCAAAGGCAGCATATTTATGTGTGCGTGAGCGATGGGTGACGGCAAAACATTAATAATAAATTATGATTCGATAGGAATTGCTGTTAAGATACAGGCAACTGTTTCATTCATAGTCAATCAGAGCTCTGCATTCCCCAAAATGGAAAAGAAAATGTTTGACGCCACGACGATTATTTATGCTCCGGTGGCAGTATTGTACTTGTGTTGATTTGTTTATAAAATTATTATAACAAGTTTCTGCCATAAGACGTATTTAACGCGCTTCTTGGTCAATCAAGATCAAAACTCAATTGTATGTGGGAAGTTCGAAAGGCATTTGTTTTTTAGCGCACAACTTTCGTGTCACTGACTGTTGGTTTTATGCAAGTTCAAAATATTATCTGGAGGAATGAGGTATCTGGTGAAATATTTATGAAAAGTAATGTATTCATTATATCAAATTACCTTCATTTGCTCATTTTTCTAATTATTTTGTTATTTTTTAATGTCTGTTAAATTTCCCAACAATACAGTCGCGGTTGAGGAACATGCGTTGTGATAGATTTATGTAGGCATTTTTTCCTGTTGATACCAAATTGAATATCTCACATGACTATTTTATTTTAGGGAAAGGGAACGAAAGAATACAGCAAGATGAAAAGAAAATTTGATGTCAAATTCGACAATTGCTTATTGCTATATTTAGGGCTTGTTCATAAACCACGTATTCATTTTTGAATATCTCAGATCCCCTCCCTCCTTCCTCGTAGACTATCTCCATACATTTTTTTTTTAAATTTTAAAATGGGCCGTAGACTCAAACCCACCCCCCTCCCCCCAGAAAAGTCTACGTGGTTTATGAATAGCCCCTTATGATGTTAGACTTTACTCGGGTAGCTACTTGCTCATGGCAGAAAACGATAGTTCACAAAATTGAGCATGAGCATGATTGACCGCCCACGGATGCTATTCCGTTATTGCCAGATCAGCTGTATTTACACAAAGAACCAACAGATGATGACTAACATACATCCTCAATGTCTACAAACTGGTGACCCATTAAGGGCTATTCCCATTATGCGAAATGCTTTTATTTCACGGCCAGTATATTTTGAACATACTGTACCGTTCTTGTATCGGGGTTGTTGCGGGATTATATGATGTAGATGGCAGGCACACATCAATGGACTTCAGTTGGTTTTGTTTTTGTTGTCAAATGCTTCGTTTACTCCTCATATATGTCAGAAAACGAATGCCGTTAGATAAACTTGTCGATATAGTCGAAACGTCTTCCAAAATTATCCTCCTGTGGAAAAACTGAAAAACTGTTGAAATTTCGGTAAAAAATTAAACTATGGCAACATTGTCCATGATCTCCATTTTACATTTCTGGATAATGTAAATGATTGATAGAGTCTGGATGCGATAATTTTGCATCGAGGTCTGTTAATCATTTTTTAAATCACTAATAATCTGCCCTTTATCATTAAGGGGTCAATCATAAATCACATAGACTTTTCTGGAGGGAGAGGGGTCTGACCCAAGTCTACGCTCCATACAAAATTTCAAAAAATTGTATTGAGGAAGATCTGCTGGGGGTGAGGAAGGTCTCAAGCCATATGTAATAAATATGTAGAATATTCAAGAGAATATTATATCTTCTTATAAACAGGAAATTAAAATTTTGCATCAAGCATGAACTTCTAATATTTAAACAATTTTTCAAACCGGCCTTACTTCATGCTGTGTCAATATGGCCAAGTTGCAATACCAGGAAAAATACACTTCGAAGGATTCAGAACAAAATTCTGAAAATGATTTTGAGGCTGCCTGCCTGATACAGTACTATTGACTTACGCCGAATTACGAATGTTGAGACTTTAAAATGTCCAACAAAACAGTTAATAATTTCAGGCAAAAACCATTTCAAAGTTAGATAATATTTACTTAAAGTTTTTAGTTTTAAGCTTCGTTCCGTTTTACGGTACAGTTTGCACATAACCTTAATTAATCATGAGAAAGACAGCTTCAAAATATTACACAGGACATGCTAAAAAGATCTACTAAGAAATCTCAGCAGAATTTTCTAAGAGTTCCTAATTCTCTAGTTAATATCGTTCAAAATATTGAGAAAAATTCGCCTAGAATAGCAAAATAAGCTCATTCTGCTAGGCAAAATACCACAAGTAAGAATCTCTGCAGGATTTTCTGGGAAGTTTTTTTTTTCGATTCGGATAAAATCAAAATGCCGAGTAGGATTTGCTCCTTACTCTAAGAAGTATTAATTCACAGTCTCAAAATGATTATCTTATGACGATGATGATGACACTACCACTAATCTGTTGTGTCTCACTTCGTTTATTACGGAAAATATGGCTGAAAGGGCGCAAACGGACGTCATCTATACAGATCTTTCAGCAGCTTTCGACAAGCTCAACCACGACATTGCTATCGCAAAACTACAAAAGCTTGGAGTTAATGGAAGTCTCGTACAATGGTTTCGCACCTATCTCACTGGTCGTCTGCTGACGATGTTGGTGATTGCATGTCCGACGTTTTTCCAGGCACTTCAGGAATACCGCAAGGGAGCCATTTAGGGCCGCTGATCTTCTTGTTGTATTTCAATGATATGAACCTAGCCCCCGTAGGTCCCCATCTTGCGTATGCCGATGACCCGAAGATCTTTTTACGAATCCAGTATATCAACGATTGTCACCTAGAAAACAACAGCAGCTACAAATCTTTGCTCACTGGTGCAGCCTCAACCGTATGGTGGTTAATCCGGAGAAGTGTTCGGCAATCACTTTTACTAGAATAAGGCACGGTAATCAATCGTGCGACTTACATAAAAGATCTAGGAGTTATTCTGGATTCTCAGTTTACGTACAAGCTTCACATCTCGTACATCGTGGACAAGGCGTCAAGAGCTCTAGGCTTTAAAGACTTGGCTAAAGACTTCTCCGACCATTACTGCTTGAAGTCCCTTTATTCCTCCTCGGTGCGATCGTTTCTGGAGTATTGCTCTGCCGTCTGGAATCCGAGCTATATTAATGGCGCAAATAGAGTTGAATCTGTTTAACGCAGGAGCAGATTAATATAAACGTTCAACCAAGGGCATTGCGCAATAGCGCAATAGAGTCTCGACAATGTTCGACTACCTTGTCCATCGGCAAACTCTGCGCAGACGCTTCACGTCATATTTTTCTGAGATGTAGACCATTATGAACAAGTGTGTTGTGGTTGTACACGACATATTCTAATACCACCATTAGGGCTTTACAAAGCCTGTTGGTGCTGACAAAATAAATAAATGATGATGATGATGATGATGTAATACTAATATCTATTGTAGCAAGGGAACTTTCCATAACATTGGAACAATATGAAAAACACTCACAGCACTAAAATCGAGCCCTTGAATGGCGGAATAAACCCAAAAGATGGGGTTGAAAACCTGCACTCGTTCCGCGAAATGTTAACAATAGAGAGAAGGCAGTCCCATGCTCCCTTTTCAAATCGTTTCACTTGGATGGGACCATCCCTGTCCCCGTATATATTATTAAATATATAGTATATTTTGTTGTGATCAGTTGATTGCTTACCTTGTGTTAGAAAATTTGGCTGAAAGTAAAATTAGTTAGGATTTTATACCTTTATTTACTTGAAAATAAGAAGAATGATTAGTAATTTCCATTTAATTCCAACTACCTTTATTGCTTATCTTGACAGATACGCGTATTTCGTCTACAATGTGCAGACTTCTTCAGTGTCGTGTACTAATACTCATTCTTCTTATTTTCTAGTTACAGGTATTCCACTAAACAGCTCACACTCTCCATAATTATTTACTTATTGCTTCAATTTCTATTTGTTGTAGGGTCCAGTCATTTGCTAAGAATAAATACAAATTCTCACGGAATTCCAAAACGGAGTGAATCCTGGGCATCCTGAGTAAGATTGGTGCAAAACATTTTTTTTTTAATTAGTTCGTTTATTTGTTAGGATCAGTCGTGTGTGACACTTTACTGAGCCGATATTCAATATTGTTATTTAGAATGTATAATTTTTCAATTTTAGTAAAGTGGGGTGCCAATTACTCGTGGCTAGCTCGAGGTTAATGGGTCACATTATCGTTTGGAAGGGGCTAGGCAGGTAACTTATTGAAGGTATTATGTACTGCTCATGGTTGCGACATCCACCAAATCCACGGTCCCTGCAGTCCCTTTCAGGTACTAAGTCGCAGATGGGTGACCACTGCTTGCTGGGCAGGTACAAGTAGCAGGGAAACAAAAGGATAGTATAACTGGGACACAATGGCAGGAAATTTTCTAGACTGGAGGGGAGGGGGTGATGACATTACACTCTTAGATCAGACAAACAAAGGAATTCGTAAATCGCTTGCATGTAGGGGAGATCACGCATTCCCAAAACATCTCTTACCTCGCGGGAGGGTTGTCTACCACGGGCCACTAGGGTATCCAATAGTCGTGCTTTGGAGGCATAATTATCCGGGCAATGTCAAACTGCGTGATCGATGTCATCATAACCGGTTCCGCACCTACATATGTTGCTATCGACGAGGTTAATTCTGTAGAGATGTGCGTCTAGCGAGTAGTGGTTGGACATAAGTCTTGACATCACACGAATGAAACCGCGACTTACATCCAGACCTTTATACTACGATCTCGACGAAACATTTGGAATAATGGAATGTAACCACCACCCAAGAGAATTACTTGTCCAATCGTTTTGCCAACTTTGAAGAGAACTCTGACGTACGAACGGGAAAAATTCATCATGTGATATTCTTCTTTCAAAAATCTCGCCTTCTTTTGCGCCCACCTTTGCTAGAGAGTCCGCCTTCTCATTGCCTGGAATTGAGCATTGTGAGGGGACCCATGCAAAGGTTATTCTAAATGATCTTTCGACCAACGCACACTGGTGCAAAACATTGGGAATCATTCAATCCGCATCTCTAGTACGATAAACTTGGAAACCGAAGCATAGTTCGCAAATAAAAATGTGCAAGATGCAATCGAAATCAGGGGGGTGGGGGTGGTGTGGGGGTGTACATTTACTTCATTTTTGCTTAAATTTTCACATAAATCTAAGCAAAATTCGTATTCTTATTCTTATTCTTCTTCTGGCTAGATCTTTAGGATTGGCAGGAATAGATGAGACTCATACTGCCTTCAGACACATCTGGAGTTAGCTTTTGGAATGCGATGTTGCGGGAAGCTTTCTTTGGCGAGAGAGCATGTATTAACTCCAGGGGCTGAAAAGTACCGGGCAGTTTCAATAAGTCACTCGACACTGGAAACTGAATATGACTCTTTTCGACAAGTGCATCCGTCACTAGTTTATGTATGAAGTTTCAGGTTTAGTAAATGTAAAGTGAGTCGTACAAGCACCGAAGAAGCATCTCACTCTGGAAGGCCGAAAGAGGCTACGAATGCAGAAATGTTAAAGTAACGCACCGTCGAAAACGGTCTTGCTCAAATTGGGCCAATTACTGTACGAATTGGATTCTTTATCCCACCGTATTCTCCGGACTTTTCCCTCAGCGATTTTTATCAGTGTCAAGTGGTGGCTTCATGGAAAAATATTACGATCGAGAGGAAGCCATTGCGGAAATCGAGGCATATTTCGAAGCTTTTGACGTCTTATTGTAATTGTTATTGTTAGGTGCATAAATCGTGCCTTCAATTAAGACGTATCCGGGGACTACTCCCCGCCGGGTCTATGCAACCTTTTAATCCTTCCCGTTGCAGGAGTCAGCTTGTGCGATACTCTAGACACACAGTGGGTGGTCGTATCCGGGTCCTCCACTGGTTTGGCGCAGGTGTCCGTCCACTTTCTGGTACATTAATTCATCTTTATACCTAACTGAATTATTATTACTTTAATGTTTTGAGAAAACCCGTGTGTAAAACGGCTAGTCGGTAGTAATTTGTATTGCACTCAATTGACCATAATAATATGAAAACACCATTCCGAATTCTACAAAATATTATAAACATTATAGACTTTTTAGAATGAGACCGATTAACTTGTCCTCATTTATACCGTTCGGATTTTGAGTTTTAGTAACATTCCATAAACCCATCTTATTAAATATTCATTCCAACAACCAAATGAAAACGTAGAAGGTGCCTTGCATTGGCCAACAATAAATTCTCCTTCAAGCATTCCCCTTAACCATCCAAACCCAACATTTCATCATACCCAAACCTTTTTAATGAAAAGCTATATCTGATGAACTCAGTCGGCTGTTCTACTTAATAGCCCCTTAATCTTGAAATTTTACTGGACTATACTGTTGCTGTCACCCTTTATTGTAAGTGAGTACATATGTTTGAAGGTTATTTATTGGTTTGATCTATAAACAAATAATCGCAAAGATCATTTCTATTTATCTCTTCCGCTTAACTACTCTCAATGTATGCTTCCTTAAGCAGTCCCTCCGCATCCGGTGATAACCTAATTATAAATTCACAATCCACCGATTCTAAATCACGAAAGGGATTCCCACCGCCTAACATGCAAGTGGGTGGAATGTTACAACTTGGCAAAATCTCAGATTTAACGCTAATATGCTATTATGATAAATTTACAAACGCATAACTGCATGCTAGTTTGTGATTTTAAAAGTATCCAGATTCAGGAACAAAAAGTCCGGGCACTGATGCAGCACGGCACCCGAACTTTGGATTTGGAAATTTGTGTCGCTTAACAAATCCTCAAACAAATGTGCAAAAGCACGTTGGCCAATATTTAGTGTCAACCAGTAGGTAAGTGTGCTCTACTCCAAGTTCCCCTTCTTTCAAACTCAACTTCAGTTCAATTTACCCATTGAGTTGGACACATCACAATAGAAAATATTGTGATGGAGCACGGACGTTAGGTTACTAGATGTATGAAAAATACTCCATAAACTATTAAGGATTATATCTGAAAAATCCAAATTTGGCCAACACCCACCAAGGCATATTTCGAAGCTTTGGAATTAAAATACAAAAAAGGACAAGTGTAGGCGGGGGGGGGTAAGTACTCTACTCAGGCAGAGGGGCTCGCCCAGAAGAAAAAAAAAAAAAAAATATGGGGGGGGGAGGAGGAAGGGGGGAGGGAAAAAAAAAAAAAGGAAAAAAAAAAACAGGTCGGGGCGGGGTGAGGGGTGGAGAATAATAATAATTTATAGTGAGGAGGGAAAATAAAAAATAAAAATTATGGGAGGCTGTTTGGGGGGGGGGTTTTTCTGTTTGTTTGGGTTGTGCAGAGATCGAAGCTTTGGAATTCTACACTACAGCTGGTTGAAAACCATGCTCTCTCTCAAGCAGGTTGTCGATGAGTAGCGAACCGTTCACATTTTCATCTCTCCTTTTTTGCCGATAATTCATTATCCTCTCTCTTGTATATGCGAAAATATCTCTCTCCAAAATTCAACGAAAATATTTTCTCATGTCACATTTTTCACTGAAAACATACTACCTAGATCGTATACGAGGAGCAAAACCGAAAATAAGGCCAATCCGGTACATACTGGTACCACCATTGACCATAAATGAAAAACTGGTGCATAGACCATAAATGATAAATGAAGACTGGTGCATTTTCAGGTGTCAAAAAGCAAGTGAAAAATAATTATCGGCATCTAGGATTCACTGAAAAAGAAACGATTTATCAGCTACTCATGCTCTCCGAAAATTATAAATCGCCGTTGCTTTTCTCGCGAAAACTGCTGTGAGCGTATAATAGTTTCTCGCTTCTCACGTTCTCATCTGTTTCTCCAAGCGGTTGAAAAATGACGTTTCTCTTCTCAAGTAGGCGAAAATTTCGGTCTCTGTGTATAACATTAATTTATTCAACAGTCGGTTCGGCATCCTTAGGTTGAATACCATCGTCGCAATTGGTTTCAAATCCAGTTAATTTCTTACACAACTTCTTGATTGGTATACCGGGTGGCGCAGCGCTATAGAAGCAAAAAAAAAACAAACATCAGCATACGCGACGATGCACCCCGTTCGCAACATATCGCGGATCCAACACCATACAGCTTTTGACAGTGCTGGACCACTTTTTCATTTCCTATCAATGAACATTGAAAAACAAAAACGCTTATAAACGGAAAGAAAAACACGTCCAGCGTTAGAAAGAGCCTACTTCGATCTTCTTACCTCAATCCGATACAAGTAACAAATAAAACTATACACACTGACGTTTAACCACAACAAGCCAACCTAATTTTGATACCCGATCCAGTTTGGAACTAGATCAAAAACGAATTCCCTCAATTCATCCGAACGATCTTGTAGCTGAACAAATTTCTTATAAAGATAAGGGGCTATGCATAAACCACGTGGACTTTTTTGGGGGGAGGGGGGGGGTGTCTTTGACCAGGTCTACGCTCCATACAAAATTTCAAAAATTTGTATGGAGAAAAGTCTACGAGAACTGAGGGGGGTCTGAGATTTTCTAAAATGAGTACGTGGTTTATGAACTGAAGGCGGTCCTAGTCATAATGTATCTTAAAATTTAGAAATCATCCGGTGATCATAATTGCGACCAACTACCCAGAAAAAAAAAATTAAACATTGATGTATGTATCTGAAAACTTAACACGTTCCCTCTTTTTTTCTTTGTAGGACATTTCCAAGCTGACACCACTGTCGCCGGAGGTGATTTCGCGCCAGGCCACTATCAACATTGGCACGATTGGCCATGTAGCCCACGGAAAGTCCACCGTCGTAAAGGCCATCTCCGGGGTGCAGACCGTCCGTTTCAAGAACGAACTCGAGCGTAACATCACTATCAAGCTCGGTAAGTATGAAGGGGTTTACTTTGCACGTTCATCAAAGAATTCTATTGCACCAACACTATTACGTTACCTCTCTTGCATTCAGAATGTTTGTTTTTCTGTTGAGTCCTAACATTTATCCTCTGTTATACAATACGTATGCGTATATGGCATTTTTTTCGCTGTCGTTGTTTTCTATTTGTCAAACGTCTTACCAATTATGTGTCAGCAAAAAGCTGGCTATCGTGAGTAGTCGTGAATTGTGCCTGGAAGATTGTTGATGAAGTTCTCCCGGAGGAGTTTGTATCTGGCATCAGATTTTGAACAAGTAGCACTAAACTAGTTGCTTTCTCATAGAAGGGCTAGCAGAAAATCAAATATTATCCTATCCTATATGATGAAATACCTATCCTTTGGGATTGCAGCTGCCTTCAGCTGCACTTTGTCGACTAACACTCGAAAATATTTGAATTGAATTTAAACAATGTAGTGTTAGTGACATGACTCCATTTCCATGTAGCTGAAAGTTTACCTGCAAAAAAAAAAAAACAAAACTGATCCAGACACAGATTTCTCACCCTTTGCCTTTTCTCAATCTTCCAGAGCCGTTGTCCGACGAGCTTATCGACCGGCTAACAACGAGTTCCGCCGAGTTGGCGCAGTATATAAAAATGATTCACGAACGGTACAAAATTGAGACGCCTCCGGCTGCGTCAGGCGGCGGCAAGCGTCGTCGACACTCCGGGTCGAGTCCATCGGGGGATGGTGGTCGATTAAAGCAGGCTAAAATCAGCAACTACTTCTGTGGCAATGGCACCCCCACAACCTCCGACGGCAAGCTGAAACAACGAAACATTGAATTCTATTTCAATCGATCATTGAACGGCGAAAGTAATGTTGCTAAAAAGCTTGGAAACGAAGATCACGAGGCTTCACAGGGCCCTGACCATGATGATGATGACGATGCCGATTCGGTAATAAGCGTCGGTTCGTCGACAAGAAGATCCTTGAGAAGCATTACTCCATCGTCCTCACGGGTCTCGTCTCGGAGAAAATCGATCACGTCGGTCATAAGCGAAGGAAGCACTGGATCGCCCTCTACTCGTGGTCAAAACGGTACGAATGGATCCACTCCCCAGTCGGCTAGCAGCAAGAAGCGTAAATCCTACAGCAATCCAAAAGCGAACAAAAGTGGTGAATACTCAGTGGAGGAAATCCTGGATATTCAGGAGATCTCAAGTGCGCCATACTTCCTCATCAAGTGGCGCGGATATAGCTCAAAAAGCAATACCTGGGAACCGTTGAACAACATTAGAACCTGCAACTCTCTCCAGGAGTTTCTGCAATACGAGGTGGGGGCACATCAGGATGTGATCAACGAAATTCGCGAGAATATCGCCAAAACAGAAGATTATCAAGAAAAACTCAAAGCACATGAAGAGAAATCCTTCAAGGAAATCTTGGAAGAACACGAAAAGTTCGACCCCCTAGGTTTCGACAGTGACCTGATTTTGTTTGCCAAGATTCGAATGAATGATTGTAAAAATAAACGGATCTACGACCGAATTATGGCGAACATTGGTTTGGAAATGTCCTACAGAAAGCGCCACGATCAGTTGGTCAAAATGAAGGAGTTTGAAGATATGATCAACGAGTTCGAACCGAGCAGTAAGATAGTGTTGGAAAATCTCCAGGATTTCGATGTGCCTCAGCAGCAAAATTTCAAATATATCAAGGAAAATCTCGCAGGGGAAGGTGTAAGCATTCCAGATGATCCGCCGTATGGCTGCGAGTGCGAACAGTGCAACTTCCGGAGCGATTGCTGTGGCAAGATGGCCGGATCTAGAATAGCCTACAGTATGAAAAAACGCCTCAACGTTGCCCCCGGAACTCCCATCTATGAGTGCAACAAGCGTTGCAAATGTAGTTCGGATTGTGGCAATCGTGTTCTGCAAAACGGACGTAAGTTCAACGTTACTCTCTTCAAAACCTCAAACGGACGTGGTTGGGGCGTAAAAACCAATCAGACCATCTATGAGGGCTGGTATATCACGGAATATATCGGAGAGGTCATCACGTATGAGGAAGCGGAGAAACGTGGCCGCGAGTATGATGCTGTCGGTCGGACCTATTTGTTTGATTTGGATTTCAACGGAAGCGACAATCCGTACACAATCGATGCTGCCCACTACGGTAACATTGCACGTTTCATCAACCATTCGTGTGATCCGAACTGTGGCATCTGGTCGGTTTGGGTGAATTGCCTAGATCCTAACCTACCCCGGTTAGCTTTCTTTGCTAAACGAAAAATCGAAGCTGGCGAAGAACTGACTATCAACTACCAAACGCAAGTGAACGAAAGTCGCGCGCTGGACGTGAGTCAGGAAAACGAAGAAAACCAGCCAAAAGTTGAGGACGATGGTGGCCCAGGAAGGGGAAAACCAGATCCAGAGAATTTGACCGAATGCCGTTGTGGAGCGGACAATTGCAAGAAGTATGTGTTTTAAGTTGGTGCTGGACAAAGCTGCCTTGCAAGCCGGATATCAGGCCGGTCGTAGCATGTAAGATGAAATATTGTATTTTTACAATTCAAATTTATGGATAGTGAATTGTGCCTAAATAAAACCATCTGTAATAACCGTGTGCAATTTATTCTGTTTTCTGATTGTGAATTTCCGTTCGTATCTAATCTTATTAATATTTTGAAAATCACATCAGAAATGCTCTGACTGAACCATAAATCCCCCTTTTTCTCTCTATTCGCCTCTAATCTCTCTTCAGGTTATGCCAATGCCAAGATCTACAGATGTGACAACCCTAAGTGTTTACGTCCGACCTGTTACACATCAGGTGGATCGAACAAGGATGACAGCTTCCCTTGCTACAGACCATCCTGTACCGGTCGATTCCAACTGGTACGTCACGTTAGCTTCGTCGATTGCCCCGGTCACGACATTCTTATGGCCACCATGTTGAACGGAGCAGCCGTTATGGATGCCGCGTTATTGTTGATCGCCGGCAATGAATCCTGCCCGCAACCACAGACGTCGGAGCACTTGGCAGCCATCGAGATTATGAAGCTGAAACACATCATTATTTTGCAGAACAAGATCGATCTGGTTAAGGATACCCAGGCCAAGGAACAGCATGAACAGATTGTCAAGTTCGTGCAGGGTACGGTTGCGGAAGGTGCTCCGATTATTCCCATTTCTGCGCAGCTAAAGTATAACATTGAGGTGTTGTGCGAATACATTACCAAGAAAATTCCGATTCCACCGAGGAATTTCACCAGTGCACCTAGATTGATCGTCATTCGATCGTTTGACGTGAACAAACCGGGTTGTGAAGTGAAGGACCTGAAGGGTGGAGTGGCAGGTGGTTCGATCTTGCGAGGTGTGCTGACCGTTGGTCAGGAAATTGAAGTTAGACCTGGCTTGGTCAGTAAAGATGGCGATGGCAAGCTGACATGTCAGCCCATTTTCTCCAAGATCGTCTCGCTGTACGCCGAACAGAACGATCTTCAGTTCGCTGTTCCTGGTGGTCTGATCGGTGTCGGTACCAAGATTGAACCGACGCTCTGCCGTGCCGATCGTCTGGTCGGACAAGTTCTAGGTGCTGTCGGTGCCCTGCCGAAGATCTTCGTCGAACTGGAAGTTTCGTATTACTTGCTGAAGCGATTACTTGGTGTTCGTACCGAGGGCGACAAAAAGGGTGCCAAGGTACAGAAACTGACAAGAAACGAGATGCTGCTGGTCAACATCGGATCGCTCAGTACGGGTGGACGTGTAGTTGCTTCAAAGGCGGATTTGGCCAAAATTGCACTAACGAATCCGGTGTGTACGGAGAAGGATGAAAAGATTGCACTGAGCAGGCGTGTGGAGAAACATTGGCGGTAAGTGATCGAGTCTAAGAATTGTATGGAAATTCTGTATTACATTTAATTTATATTTCGTTACAGTTTGATTGGATGGGGACAGATTCGCGGTGGCACTACTATTGATCCTATGAAGAAGTAATAAATTATATTAACAATAGAGAAGCAAGGACAAGCAAAAGGAAGCAGCAAATACACACATCCAAACCAAGTGGTCCGTTATTGAATCAATCGAAAGAGCGTGTTGAACCGAAACTAGAACCTATATTATTGAATACGTTACGTGGAGCAGGGGATAATCCAATAAGTATGCGCGTTCTGTATAATCTACTGATTGATATATACAACAAATTTAGAAGTGATGGTGTTCCTACAATCGGTGGAACTGAAAAGAACAACATTCATCTGGGTCTCCAAAAGCGTTCGGTCTACTCATATTACTCGATACAATCACTGTTGATGATGAGGTGGCAACACCCCGGGAGAGCGCTTGTCCCTAATTTCCTATTCAATCGAGCAGAAAACATTCCTAATATCAATTGATCTGCACTGCACACGTCAATTATGTTTATTTCGAGGCGTTTACACATCTGTGCTGGTACTTCCTTAACCAAAAACTATATCCATTTTCTTCTTGACCAGAGATGGTAAGGGTACATATTTTTTTTGCAAAACAGTCGCCTGCTACGAAATTTGAGGCCCGCTAAGAAAAAAGTACCCAACGGAGCAGTTAAGTGTGGAACTGTAGAATTTTACCCAAAAGTAAGTCATTTGTACCCAACGGTAGGTAAACATTACTATACCCAACGTTGGCTTCCCACACTTAAGTGCTCCGCTGGGTACTTTTTTTTAGCGTGTACAGTTCAAACGAACGCGGAGGATAGAAAAAAGAAATAAATAAATGTCGTGCTATTTTTGCCGACAGTTTCAAACAGTTTAGAAATGGCGTGTGACTGTATTTTATAGCTTGATTAAAAACGCAATTATTTGGTAATCTTTGTTTGGGGGTTGTTAGTATCCATTCTTATTATTTGATTCCATATAATAAACATCATATCTATCTAGTAATAAGCCAGCAATTAACGGAATTTTGAGCGACAGAAATCTATGTCGCAACATATTTTAAACCATCGGCTGTTGACAGCAGAAATATTTCGTCGTCTGTAGAGAACGGTACAAAAATACAGTATTCAGTCCCTGGCGTTATGCTTAAGCAGGGGCTGGATAGTCATAAGGAAAATTGATATAGCTCAGCCAGTACTAGCACATCAGCTCCATAGGTCACAACGAACAGCCACATAAATATTCTGTCAAAATAACACAGCGAATAAAAATAAAAATAAAGCTCCTTGTTCTGAAAAGCGCAAGAATCTACTGCAAGGTGCAAGGTATACTAGGGACCAATGAGGTTCTAAAGCATTCCGTTCTTTTTCTGCTTTCGATTGAAACGGTGATGATAGTTTTGTTCGCGCGATAGCCTTGTTCTCTACGGCACTGTAATCTATTTGCATTATTAAAGTTCGCTCATAGCAGCAATGTGCGAGTTGAAAAATACTGTGCGATTTACCTTCAACAATGGAGCGGATAAACCAGTCTTAGGCGAAGTGGCTAATTTTGCCGAAGGCGTAGATGCGGAGCTTTTTCAAATTTAAGCTGCATGTAGGATAGCAGAGGAAAAGTACATCCTCGTCAAGTTCAAGCCTGGGCGGTCGATGTTGCATGTGATGACCGCCAACTGCTATATGCGAACATACGATCTCCCACCAGAGGTTCCCGACCAGGAGATCGTTACCAGCAGCTGGATAGTCAAGAAGAAAGAGGATATAGTTTTAGGCTCATGAAGTACTAGCACATTGGTCCCAAGCCTCATGAATCACCCTTAAAAACATAACTCACAACGAACAACCCTTGAAATATTCTGTCAAAATAACACAGCAAATCAAAACAAAACCAATGAATCCATTAGCGCTTTTAGTACCAACAAATTACAAGGTTAAAGGTGTACTTGGGAAGCAGTAAACCAATTTTAAATCGTTAGTTTCTTATTGATTGTTCTCGTTACTGCGTTGTCGTAATATGGACGCGTAAAACTCATTGTGCGAGAGAAGTACCCGGCGGAGCTGGGAATACCCGCATACACCTAGTGTACATAGCGCGTACATGGATGTGAAGCAGGAAATTCCGTCATCACTGCTCTTTGCCAGCCGGAAGGTAAACATATTACCAAGGCAACTAGAACAAATGCTTCATCTGCAAGAAAGATGGACACCTGATGGCTTCTTGCCCCAAGCAGAATGCTTAGAGTCAGCCGAAAGTGCGTCTGTAAGAAAAAGAACAGAGCAGTAAATTGAAGGAAATGTACGGAATTCATGAACTGAAAAAGATGGATACCCGCGATCGCGCGTTGATACACTTCGCCGCATTTATGTCAACGGGGATCAATAAACAAAAGAAACGGCTTGAATTGAAAAGGAACAAGAAGAAGACAACATTAAATTGCCTCCATGAAAGAAGAAAAATCATAGTTTTTGCGTGTAATCCACAAATGACGGCTCCATAAAGCTAACGCCAGGCCAGGTCCTTATTATCAGCAGGGATGGAAGGGAAGTGTTGATTAGTTGTCTACTTGATAATATGCCGAGAACACATGCAACCTTTGTCCTAGACATCTGGAGTTGGAAATTGGATGAGATTGTGCGGGAGGCTTTCCTTGGCGAGAAAGCATTTGCATGTTAACTTTGATATGTGATAACTTTTGTGATGAATGAGTCGTTTGGAGTAACTCCTTTGGTGTCCGCTTTCCTGGGTTGGAACACAGCCGTTTCCTACTTGTATCCAGGGTAGTGCCTTTTCGTGCGTGAGAGCTTGTCTGTCGGTTATAGCGTTATTACTCGCTTTCTGAAAAGAGAAAAAGGGCGTGCCGACACAAAGACTCTCTCTCTCTCTCTCTCTCTCTCTCTCTCTCTCTCTCTCTCTCACACACACACTTTTTTTTTCTAAATAATGCCATCAGGTATAGCATGTACTTATCTGGTCTGTCCACTATCCATTGCTGTCCTTTTCTTTTCGCATTTATTCCATTTAATAACCTTTTATTACGGTTTTGATAAAATAGTTGAACTCGGCCTTGTGGTTCTAACGTCATGGATTTTGGTTAAAATGGGTGCCTTGTGTTCGAGATTTTGGTGATGCTAATGACCTTCTGCAGATTACGTGAACAATTTCCTATTCCCAAAAGAATTTCAGAAGTCTGAAATTCCATCACTGCAGCCAGGTATCCAGGTGCACCGATATCAACGCCCTTGTCCAGCTGCGCTTCCGGGGAACCTGGCGAATGCACTACCCAACAAACATTGCTTGTTCTATAACAGCTTATTCAATCAAAAGTAAGCTTCTTAAGCTAAAATATAGCTTATTCACCTTTTAATCAACTCAAATTGTTTGTTGGGTAGCAAATACTAGACACAATCCAGGAAAAAATTGTAAGTTTCCCCCCCTAAAAAAAAAGGAGGCGGGTTTTGTGTCTTCTCTTTGTGAAAAAAATACCCACTGCACAGTTTCCTCTTTCTTTTTAAGACTTCTTCATCTAGAAACAGTCTTTCATCACCAAATCGTGTCATTTACCCGAACAAACCGTTTAAAACTCACTCCTCAGAACAATTTTTAATTTTGAAATAAAATTCACGAAAAAAAAATGGAAAAATCTACACAGCTCCTTGAAAAGCCAACCGATCGTGAGCAGCATTTGACAGAGAATGGGGTTCAAGCAAGGGTGAGTCGCTCAGCACAAAACCACTTGTGCCGATTTTTTTTAGAGTGCCTTTATACGTTACGATGAACCCTGCTGTTCCAATCGTGGTGCCAAAATGTGCCCGCGTGTGCCACGGTAACTTGATAGTTCAATCATTATTGTTTGGCTACGCCTGGCAACCAGGCGATTATTTTGTTTTGCTTTGCCAAATTTTGCAGGCGATTTGGGTCTCAGTCAAGGTTTTTGTTGCGAAAATCGCTTTTTAATACCCTTGTGTGGAGACAGCAATTTTGGGTGACAAATGGAGCTGAAGAAGTTAATCGCTGGAAGTAAGTACGAGAATTCTCATATGCTGTTGCACATTTATGATTGATTTATCCACTTTCTCACCAGTCCACTTACCACCTACGAAAATTATGAACGCGACGCAACTCCACTCTGATACGTAGTTTCCAAAGATGTTCCTCTATCTGCATTGCTGAGGTATACAAACTGTGCTGCAGCAGGAGGATGACTAGTAACACTTGATGTCGATGTGTTCGAATATGTTTGTCGTCGTTTTCTTTAAGAACATTCTAGCATTCGAAAATGAAGATTATTTCTATGCCTGATCAGACTGTAAATGTGTCAGTTTTCTCTCTCGGCCATCGAAAACGACAACTTCGATCTTTGCCCATTCATTTAGCAAATAATGCATAACGCCTCCACCCGGAACTTTCCACAGCCCCAAGAAAAAACTTTGATTTGAATGTTTTTCAGCTTTTTTACAAAAGGCATCAAAGGCTGAGCCGTTAATATCTCTGGTAACAGAAAGTGATTGTGGGATAAAAATATGTATTTATCTTAAATATACTTTATTTAAAGCAAAATACAGCCTCATTTTTTCGTACAATACACGTGAGTGCTGTTCAGCATCTTTGTCGAACAACTCGATAATGTTGGATGTGACGGTTGTGGAATTGAAACCTTTTCTGCATATGATCTTGGCGAGATCCAGGAGGCACATCACTTCTCCGCTTAGAAACCGGGATTCATCTGGGTTTCGTGCGTAAAAAACACCACAAACTTAAAACGTCAATTTTCCAGGGTTGCTTGGTTATATCTTCGAGAATTACATCTGTCAAAAGTGCCACACATGTTCCATTATGGTGTAAGATTTTCGACTACGGCGTGCCTGGCACACTGTTCTAAGCGACTCACCCCTTGGGTTTAAGACTAAAAATGATAATGCGGATTTATACATCCATAATTCGTCGAAAACTAACGTATACCTGCTTTTTGCGGTGGTCAAAACGAAAGAGGCTACTGAACAGAAAAGCCGAGGAAAAAGCTGACAAAACTTCAAATTTAATTACAATATGCGAAATTTTATACTCTACACACTTGGAAAATTTTACAGTATTCGGTAATTCTTTTACCGAACTTTAAACAGCCGCATTTCGGTGAAATTTTACAGTATTCCGGTAAAAAAATTACCGGAACTTGTCAAATTTTACCGAAATCCGTTAAATTGGATTACCGAACGTTCAGCTGTTGAAAGTTCGGTAAAAATTTACCGAATACTGTAAAATTTTCTAAGTGTGTAGGTTCAAGCTTCAAGTGCACAGTTTTGTGATGTACACACGCATAAAAAATCCGCAGTAGAAACTACCATTTCGAGGGTTAAATTAAGCGAAAACACCAACAATTTTAACCTGACTATAAATGCGTTTGTTTTTACCCATGCCTGCAATTAGATCAATCATGGTGCGGTAGATATCAACAAATGTTGCTGTACCATAAAAGTAGTAAATTAGACTTAAATTTCATGGTACACGCTTAGAAAATTTTACAGTATTCGATAATTTTTTACCGAACTTTCAACAGCTGAACGTTCGGTAATCCAATTTACCAGATATCGGTGAAATTTTACAGTATTCGGGTGAAAAAATTACCGTAACTTATCAAATTTTCCCGAAATCCGTTAAATCGGATTACCGAACATTCAGCTGTTGAAAGTTCGGTAAAAATTTACCGAATACTGTAAAATTTTCTAAGTGTGTAGTTTTGAAAATAGGCATAGTCGGGTAAACTGGTAGTTTTTACTGCAAGATTTTTTTCAGTGCAGTGATGCTTGCGTGGATACCCGATAGTACGATTAGAAACAATATTCTGCCTTCGGGCACATGTGGTGTCTGAACGGCAATAAGCTACAATCGAATAAAAAAAGATAGAGTCAATTAATATTCTGACTTCAAACTAACAACTTGAGTTTTTACTACGTTTCAACTTACAATGCCACGGTAGTCTCGGTGTTCATGTCTGCTGCTTTCTTCACCTCAGTGATCGTGTAGATAAAATGTTTGTTTGCCCAGAACCATTCTGTGGTAGTTCATACTGTGCCATAAAAATGGAAATGAAATCTTGGAAAGAACAAAGGTTGGCCACCACAGAGTGTAGTCAATCGAAGAGGTTTATAATTCCAAAAGTCACAATCATTAAAAAGCTCTTGGAGCTCAATGAGGGTTCTTTGTACGTATACTGGCCTTGTAACCGGATTCTGCCCGAGTAGATATTATCTGAAAAACGTTGGCCAGGTTCAAAATGATTCTGTCGTTTCTGTAACATGAAACGTGAAACCTCGGAACATCTGCTCTTCAGTTGTGATGCTTTGTACAAGCGCAGATTAGAATTTCTGTACAGTGGCTATATGAAACCTAGAGAAATTTGGACTGCGAATCCTGGAAAGGATGTGGGTTTTATAAACTAAATTTTGCCTGACGTAGAAGACGCGTCTTAAGGACTTTCCATTAAAGAACGTGGACACCTGTTTATCAATGGTTTAGGGGTTAAAACTTAACGAAAAATTGTGAATTTTCGCTCAGTGTGTAAAAACATTGTTCACCTTGACAACACAACGGAAAAATCGAAAAAAAAACGTGAGAAACTCGCAGATTTATTCTGCACACATGGTTTTCCAAAAGGTTGTCGTTTCGAGATTTGGCGAAAAACGTGAAATGCACTAAATCTGCAGTGTTCAAGATTGTTAAGAAGTTTGGAGAAACGTGTTCTCTTGAAGATTTACCGAAATATTGACTCAAAAAGGGGGCATCGGGCCAGAAAAAGGAGCTGGCACCCTGTTCCGTTCGTGAAATTGTTACACTCAAAAAACAAAGCACCTTATATTTAAGTGCAATCACCTATAGATTTGTGCAAAGTGCAACGTTATTGCTCTGTATTGGTGCGGCACTTATTTTTTATTAAATGTGGTCAATTAGCCATGTGTGCAATAAATATATAGTCTTTAAGTGCAAGAGCTGAATAGATATTAATTATAGTGTACATGGATTGCATTAACTTGTCCTAGCAAAAATCAAATGAGTATTTTAATACGTTTTATGTGGAAAGGTGCATGGATTCTATTTTTTCATAAAAAGTTTAGTATTGGATTTTTTGTACTTTTCATGTAATAAAACGAAATGTGTGAATAAAAGAGGTTTTATTTGTACCATCATAAAAACTTCATCACTTTTTGAAGCTATCGCGTTCAGCAGCTCTTCTGCGGGAATGGCAAAAATGCTAGGCAGATCTGAAATATTCACAATAAGCACCGTTAACATGGCAAAGAAGAACATCTATAGTAATTTATTACCTTCAAAAAATTCAGCGACTTCCGCTGGCAAACCAAGTACCTAAACCACCACACGGTAAACTTCACTTTGCTTCTCCATTATGCAGTTTTTTTTTCTTCTAGAACGATAAAGCAGCTGATTGTTTTTCGCGCACGGTTTTTTATTTCGTTTTAAGTGCGAAGATGGATAGAATAGGGCAAAGTGAAAACACACTTGAATGATATTTCTCGCTCCATTGAAAATTATGTGCGGACCATATCAGTCTCATTGGAAACGAACCTGTGTATTAAGTGACGGGTGTTAAAAATTATGTGCGGAAAATGGAAATCATACTGGCTCACATGATTTCAATTCGAAGCAAAAATTTACCGATTTAAGTGCCAGTTTTAATAATAAAAATTATTGATTTATGAGTGTAGGATAAGAAATTATATTATTTATAAAAATTCGCCCATTCACGCGCCGTCCGCTACCAAACTGCTCGACTGCACTCGAGCACCCTCTTCCACCCATTCTCATGGGTTGGTCACCGTGGGTAAGAGGAAATGCTCTCGGCCGATAGCGAGAGAGCGAGAGGATAAATAGGCCCCCTGCCCCATGGTGGGGGGTCTTTAGTATGTGAGAGATAAAAGTGTTCGGATGCGCGGAAAACCAGTCGAGTGTTGAAAAAAATAATTATAGATTGGCTTCGCGAGTGAAGAGAAATCCGGGTTCGGAAGTGCGGGAAACGAAGGACCATCATCCCGAATCCCTTACGCGGCGCCAGTGTCAGTTGCCATCGAACCGGTCCCCAATACCCTCCGATAGATAGTGTGTCTCGACCGCGTGGGATTGGGGTTACGCGCGTGTCCGACGGTCGTGTGGTAGCCGAAGCAGTGAAGTTGTGCCTCCTTCGTGCTCCTAGCGTGTGGCCGTAGATCCTGGTCCTAAACCGGCCACTAGAACGGCCCCGCTAGTGACCGCGAAATTCTAATGAACTCCGAAAAGTGTGCGCCGACCAAAAAAACCTATTCCACGTGTGTCGGAATCGAAATCCCGAAGGAAGTCAAACCCTCCGTGCTAACCTCAACCCCGGCGACGACGCTGCATCCAATTAGCGACGGCGCTGGCCAGCGTAGCTCGAGACGACATAGCAGGCAGCCCCTGTGGGTCTTTTAAGGTAAGTTGCATTACCCTCATTGTTATAACTGTGAAGAATATCTAAAAACGTATTTGAAAAGCCGATTCATAGAAAGGTTCTTCGTAAGTACGGTCACGGAACTTTTATGACGTTCTCGTCTTAAAAGCTGAACCGGTGCATTTTGATGGACGACTAGACGTACGTCAAATTGGATACCAGTACACTTCCGGGGCCGCATTTTTTTACCGCTGAGCAAAGGACAGATGTGCCTGATGATGTGCGATACACCCGAACCGAAAAATTTGGGAAAAAGTGTTTGGTGCGGCGGTGAAAATTACAGAAAAGAATGCATCAAAAAACGGCTTCCACCCATCTACCGAAAGCATACATATCCTCCATTGTTTTGGCCGGATCTGGCATTTGCTCACTACGCTTCTGCTACGTTGGAAATGCTCGAGAAGGAATGTCGAAAGATGCCACTGCCCTGCACTGCGACCTATCGAAAGGCAATAATTAAGCGGCATCTTAAGACAGATGGAAGAGAAGCAAGCTCTGTGCACTGCTTCAAGAAAATTTGGTCTGCAGCACAACGAAAAGTTATGGAGAAAGTTGTGCAGAATCTAATGGGATTAATCAAGAGAAAAGTCCGGGCGTTCTTCAGAAATGAGAAGTAAATATTCAAACTCACGTTAATTCAGTCATATGTATGTTGATTTTCGTTTAATAAAGCAAACTTATGAATTTGTTCGGAAACAAATATTTACCTTCGAGAAACAGGTGTCCACTTTCTTTAATGAACAGTCCTTAGGCTGTTCACTTGACGAATGGAGAACAACCTATAAGATGCGAATAGTAGACAGAGGTATACCACAAAAGTTCAACGCAGTAGACGCAGTGGTTCTAGGCAAAAAAATCTTCTTTTGTTTTAGAAGACATAGAAACTTAATGCCAAAGCCAATTTAGCCAAATGTTATTTAAAGATCGTGAAGGTATTATGTTAGCTTAACGAGTGAAACCATGATAGCAAAAAAAAGGGGGAAACCTGGCTGAAGTGTATAACTAAATCGACGAATAAAGTCTTAACTGCTTCAGAATAAACCGATCAACATGATTTTGTCGATTGTTGCATGGTATATTTGATACATAGGCCGAATGAAGGAGCTAGGATGACAATACATCCCGTTTCCCTATGTGAACAGAAAGTACTAACTAGTTCTAACTACTCCTCTTTAACTAAGGACTGCTTAGAGATGAACCAGCCCAGGGCTGAAAATCTTTTTTTATGAAGTAAGAAGAAAATTAGTTTCCAGTTTCGTCCGCAGTCAAGATTTTTTGAGGCCATCGGCGAGTTGATTTGTCGAAGATGTATAGTTGAATTTTTCACTAAGCGCATCCCGTGTATAGTGGTGTGAGATAATATTGTGCTTGGTTCGACGATTGTAGCCGCCATTCTTTGCCAAGTTACTCTAGTTGTCGCAGTTGGTGATTCTTGAAGCTATCACGGTAAATTAGGCCTTGCTTTCACGGTGGCTTTGAGGAACAGCGGACAGTACCATATATTCTGCTTCGCACGTAGATAAGACAATCGTTGGTTTCCATTTGCAGCACCACGAGATAGCTCAGTTTTGGTTATTTAAAGAAAACCCGAGCAGGAAACCTTCAGGGACATGTCCTTCGTGAGCCTATCGATCCTTGATACCGTTTCTGATTTGCAGTTAGCCAATTTAAACGTTACCAGCATGGTCTATACGCATGCTTCATTTTCGAGCGCTATCGATTCATCTGTGCAGGGGATTCTTCGTGTAGGCTTCGTGGTCACGTGGTTACTGGCATCACCCGTCGTTCAGGCATGCCACATGAGTGCCACAAGGTGAGGGTTCGATTCCGGCTCCAGCCGATGAAACTTTAAGCAAACCCGATTTGTTCACAACTGGTTCACTTTGTTCTGATTCCGAGTGAGTACTTAGCCTCACCGAGATTTTTCGTACGGAAATAACGTTCAGGGACGCTTTTGTATGCTCCGTCCATCCGCTTTCGTTCGAGAATAGCATGTCATCATCCACGTAGACAGCTACAAATATCATGCTATCGCCTTTTATGCAATAATACCTTAATACCACAAAAACAAACGGTTCTTTGTAACACATTTTTATCGAAACGTTTAATGCAAATGAAAAGGTTTATCTCAGAGACCAACGATTATTAAATAAAGCTGAATTTTCTTTTAGATTAATTCCTTCGCCGTAGTTTTTTTTTTTTGTAAACAATTTTATTACCCAACATTTACACATCTCAGATCTCGTTTCTTCAAAGAATACCGGAAAAATCTTTGATATTTGCTCTTAAACTTATCTTACCACTAATCTTCGACTAAACCATATAAAAACCTTGTACACTGCATATGAAAAAATACACTTATCCACATGGAAAGAAGCATTCAACAGACTTTCTTTTAATCGTATTTGAATGTTTCATTAAACTGAATGTTCAAAAACGGTATTATTATCGTTTTCGTTCTTTTATTTTTTGAGAGCCTTCTTTGTCGTAAACATCTTTTCGATGCATTTGGTTCAACTAGCAACCGATTTTCTTGATTTCGGTTAAATCCACGAATCTATCCACAAATGTCAACCTTTAGTACGATCTGTGTTCACTTGGTGTCAAATAAAAGAGAAAAGAAAAACAATATCGCTTTTGTGACGGCATAAGTATCTTTGAGATTCAAACATTTTCCCCTTAAAACTAACATTGACTCGAAACGTTATTTCCTGACTGACAAATACCTAACACACAGTTAATTTCCTAATTCTTACAGTAGCAGTATTTTCTCACTTCCGGATCCTTATCGTATATGCAGTTAGCTTGAGAACCATATTTGTTGATACGCGATATGTCGCTCAACTTGACTCGATACTGATTGCTAGTCTTGTCATGTAGCACACTTGATTCGTAGATCGCCTTCCCCGGATTAGTCACCAGTTTAACCTGGTACATATCGTGCACAATCTTCGTCCCACTTGAACTGAAATCCCCTAAGAAGCCGTCGGTATCCTTGTTCTTCTTAAACTTGACTAGATCGTCGTGGGGTGACAGTTTCGCAGCCCACTTGATCTCGTCCAAACTGAGCGTTGCGCAGATGCTGCGGTGTCGTTCCGTGTATTTGTTGATGAAATCCACGGTGGCCATGGCCGCCCGGAAGACCTCCTCCGACGAAGTGTCCTCGATGGTTTGCCAATTTAGACAGGCACACCAGTGCGGTTCAATGTAGGCATCGGCACATGATCGGTTGTGAGGAATGTCATCGAACAGCGACAGGGCACGGGTGTGCGGAGGGCGTTGTTTGGACTTCAGCGTTTGGAGATCTTTGCACGGGAAGAATGCGAACAAATAGATTAGGTACCTTTATTCGTAGAGATGACACTGAAATCTTAAAACATACAACTACTAGGAAATACTCACTCAAAATATCCTGAAGCGTCTCGTGCACGTCAAATGGTGTTGTGAGTTTGTACAGGTTGCTCCTGAAGTTCTGATACTGTTCGCTGTATTGCCGTTTAAACCATTCCGGAAACGTGAAACTGAAGAACGGTAGACGCTCTTCCTGTTTGCCCTGGAGCGTATCGCGAACCTCGGCGAATCGGTTCCCATGATCGGACATCATGACCAATATCGTATTGTTGAGCACTCCGAGCTGTTTGAGCTCGACCAACCAGTTGGTGAGATCGGTATCGGCAACTCCGATCAGATTTATCGAATCGTGCGAGAGTTCACCGTGAAAACTAAATACAAACCGAGGGTTCGAAGGGTAACTAATCATAAATTCTTTGGTATAGTCCAGCATCACTTTGTGACGTGGCTGCGCTCCAGCGCACAGTCTTTTGTAATAGCTCATCTGGCTCTCGATCGCTAGGTAGTATGTTCGCATATAATGATCAGTCGGTTGAGCATCGAACCCATTCAAACGATATGAGAAGGTTCCAATGTGGGGCACATCCTCGTTGAATGCTGTAATGTAACCGTACTTTTCGTATTCGCTCCAGACCAATGGGTATACGTTAACGTATTCCGAGTTCTTCAATCGTTTGCGCGTTTCAGGTAGCTCAAGTTCAGTAAATCCCGTCAATAATGGTATCAGGGCTTGCGGAGTTCCATCACCTACAATGTTGTACCCTTGCAGGACGTCCGCTTTTAAATATTTCGTGAGGTATTTGTACGCCTTTGGCAACTTTCTGATGAAAGCATTCCGGCTGAGAGAGTCGAAGCCCATGATCAGCACATTAGGAGAATTTTCCTTGTTCCAGCTGCGACGTTCCAACAGTTCTGGATCTTCCCGGATGCCTACGATGATCCCAGTCCACCGGTAGCGCGACTCAGTCCAACATTTTGCTCGAGCAAAATCGCTCTTCTTCAGCGTGTAACTGTGGGTTGTTCGTACCGGTACGTCGTACTGAATCTTGTAGTCGTCCGTGCGGATGATGTCAGCTATGTCACATGTGATTTTCCCGCGTGTTTTCACCACATTCGGTTTGATGGTGCAGAGAGATTTCTGTAAATACCGTTGAAGTGTTAGAAATTATTTGCTGACTACAGTAACTAAAAGAAATTAGATCTTCTTTTCTGATCTACATTTGCTCAGGTGAGTACGTACACATTTGAAAATTATCACCGACTTCGGTACAGTTTACCGAAATGCCAACATTTAACACTAGTGTTACGGTAGATTTTACCGAAATCCGTTAAATCGGATTACCGAATGTTCAGCTGTTGAGAATTCGGTAAAACTTAACAGATTTCTGTAAAAAAAACTTTGTTCAATATTACCAAGCGGAATTTTGACAATTGATCTGCGTGGAGCGCTCGATTCTAGTGCTGTGAGTGTGAACTTGCTTTTGGAAGGAGATTCTTTTCCCTACATTCGCGGGTTTCGCGTTCCCTTCATACAGGATCTTGATGATCACAAACAACAATAGAATCCTGATCAAATCATTTTTCAGATTAGTCCACTGCTATGGAAAGTTACCTTGCTACAATAGATGGTAGTATAACATCATCATCATCATCATCATAATCATCATTAAACGATATTTTCTGAACAAAAATGGTACTTTTAGGGTACAGTACAAAATATCGGTGATGCACAATAGATGCTCGATAAAAATACATTTGGAAAAGTTATGCTCTTATGGGCAGTACAAGTTAATAAATTGGGAAGTGTTATGTAAAAGTTATGCTCTTTGGTTGAGCTTTGTAAACTTTTACCGTAGGCATAGTGATTATACACAAATAGAAAGAAACATTTAATTTTCCGCGTTATCTAATGCTCATTAAGGGAATGGTAGATTTACTATAAATTAATGGGATCTTTCATGCAAATTTAAGCCGGATATCGCTGGAATCAGGTCTGTTGTATGGAAGATTGCAAAAAATGTTGTATGCTCTATGAAAGATGGCAAACAATAACATTATTTACTCTTGCTTTGGCTTGAAATTAAACGAGAGGAAATTTTACGTGTCTGTTAAACTTCATTATTTTTTACTGTGAAAAAAATGATAAAATCATTAAAACATTGATGAAATCTAGGTTTTTTTTTGCATTAGGGCGAATCTACAATTGAGAGATTCTCTTCGGGCTCGCTCTCTTTCATTCATTACAGCGCCGTTATAAAACTTTCGAGGGATTCTTTAGTACAGATCGAAACACAACAGTGCTGGCTAGCATACTCTACAAATAGTAGAATGAAAAACGTAAAGGTGATTGGAATATGAATGAAAGAGAGCGAGCCCGGAGACAATCTCTCAATTGTAGATTCGCTCTAATGAAAAAAAAAACCCTAGAAATAACCCGTGCAAATGTTTATTTCCAATAGTACAACTCTCGAGTAATTCATGATTAGGGCCTAAAAGCCATTTATAAACAATGACTTTAAACGTTGATCTCTCACGAATCACAAGAATCTCACTATATCCAGCTATTCCATATGGTAGAACTAACATTTTTTTTTTGTATCTTTATTAAAGTGGCTTTCAGCCTCCTGGGCTGGTTCGCCACTTAGAACTAACATTCTTCTACCAGATGCTGCTTTCATTTCACGGGAGTGATTTAAGATTCAAGAGAAATCGACCTTTAAAGTCATTGTTTACAAATGGCTTTTAGGCCCTTAACATGAATTACTCGAGAACTGTAGCATAGAACTGGTACTTTTTGCGCCATCTCAAGTCCAATTGAGCATGGTTAGTGAAAGGAGTAGGCTGTGCTGTTGAGCGAAGAAGACGTGTTTTTTCTCCTCCGGACTGCATTTCGTGCTCGTTAGTACATGCCTTAAAAGTTCGTCGACAATTTTGGTCGTTTCTCGCGAGTGATTTGTAAACTTGTAAATTTTTGATCGACAATGGAGTAAAGCGCATTGAAGAATTGTGAACGACTAATTGTGGATTTTAAGTGCGCTTGTACAAATGGTTTCTATGAGAAGACGCTGTCATTTCTGCCATTAATTTTGCTTGCTGTTTATAAGTTTAATGTAATGTAATGTAATAATAATCAGAAACCAGTTTGTCGGGGATTGGAAGCGAATAGGAAGTGGCGGCGCGGTGTGAAAGGTGACAACGTTATGAAACCGCGTGTCTTATGTCGTTTTCGGTTATTGCCAGTGCGTTACTGGGTTCGCCCTAGGTCCGCCCTAACAGCTGTCAAAACGTTTTTTTATTGAATCGGGTCGGACCTGGATCCGCTCTGGATCCGACCCATCATCGATGAGGTTCGCTCTCAAGTATTTTCGAGGTCCAACCTGGGTTCACCAACACACACAAACATAACTGTCAAAACAAAATGTTCATGTTTGTTTATGTTTATGTTTTGCACTAATACCATCATACTGACTCGACTCTGGATCCGTTTTCGTTCGGTAATTGCGAGTCAGAGTCAGACCTGACCTAGGTTCAAAACCGAAAACGCCATAAGAGGCTAGGGCAGGAGTTAGACAAACAAGCTCTCACGCGAGAAAACGCCCTACACTCTTGGCTTTGGAGCCTGGATGTGAGTAGGAAACGCTTGCGTTCCAGCGGAGAGCAAAGGAGTGCATTAACTTTCTTAGTTTCATCACTCCCAACGACCTATATACATATTACATATGTTTTTCCCGCCAAGGGAAGCCTCCCGCACAATCCCATCCCATCCAATTTCATCATAAGGACCTGGCCAGGTGTTGAGCAAAGCTCGATGGATGAAAAGTCCTGTCACGCACAAGGTAGGTGGACGCTGGCGCATCCATCGTCTTTAACAGACAACGCAGGATTATGTATGGTCGGAACATGCTATGCTGTGCTATGCTATACAATGGCTTGAAAATAGTTTCTTCAATATTTTTCCTAATCGTCATCATTCAATCTCATCATAACATTCACTGCTAAAGGGTGTATTCGATAAAAATGGCACACACATATATACTCATCAAAATTAAACTGATTATCGGATTTTCTTGAAATTTTCAGGGAATGAAGAACTACTAATGAGTTTTGATTTACAACATTTGTTTTATTCAATTTCGTCTCCCATCCCGAATGCCCGCACCTTCCTTTTCACTCCACCCATCAAATTTTGTACAACCGATTTTCCCAGTGTTTTTGTTGTTTTTACCCAAATTTTCTTCAATTCTAGCTCTGTTTTTATAGTTTTGGGATGTTTGCGAAGTTCCGTTTTCATAATTGCCCAGAATTTTTCAATTGGACGAAGTTCCGGTGAATTTGGTGGGTTCATATCCTTTGGCACAAAATTGACTCCGTTGGCTCGGTACCACTCCAATACGTTTCGAGCGTAGTGGCAGGATGCTAGATCAGGCCAAAACAGAGTTGATCCTTTGTGCTTCTTAATGAATGGCAAGAGACGCTTCTTAAGGCACTCTTCCGTGTAAATCGCACCGTTTATTGTTCCGGAAGTGATGAAGGAGCACTTATTTCACCACATCCGCAAATCGCCTGCCAGATTAGAAACTTCTTTGCAAATTTCGATAGTTTCTTCTTTCGAACTTCGACTTGGCAACGAAATATTCTTGCCCAGGAAGTTGACGGAAGTCGGCCTTGACGTATGTTTCGTCATCCATCACGATGCAACCGGATTTGGTGAGCAGCTTCGTGTAAAGTTTCCGGGCGCGGGTTTTCGCAGTGATGTTTTGTTTTTCATTCCGGTTTGGGGCTTTTTGCACTTTGTAAACATGTAACCCAGCACGTTTCATGGTTTTCTGCACAAAACCGACTGACACCTTAGACTTTTTAGCGACATCTCGAATTGACATGTTTGGACGGTTCTTGAATTGTTGTACGACTTTCCTGGCCATTTTACTGTCCATTGGACCACTTTTACGACCACTCCCTTCCTTCCTTTGGACACTCAGACGCTCCTTGAAGGTTCTTATTACACGAGACACAGTTGTATTTGCAATTCCAAGCCTTTTAGCAATCCACCGGTGGGACGCCCCTGGATTTTGATTGTGAGTGCACAAAATTTTCTCACGGACAATTTCTTGTTTCGACGACATGACTGGAACTACTGAATGTATAACTATGAAACTTGGCAGATGTAAATAATACACTATGGATAAGATCTACTCAAATTTCTAGGTTTTTTACTCATACGATTCAAAAGTTACAGAAGATTTTCTGTGTGCCATTTTTATCGAATACACCCTTTAAATTTCCAAAACGAGACAAATTAGCTACGTATCGGTTATGAATATAGATACAGTTTCCAGGTAACTATGTTTGATTGTGCTTTTCTCCAATGAACTCCTCGCTTGCAATTTGCTGGCCCAGTTAGTTAGCCAACAATCTACTCATCACATCTACCCATGATGGATGAAAGCGCCTTGTGAGTGGTGTTCTTGTGTGCTGTTGAATTGAGAATTTCAGCCTTCAGCCAATTGAAAATGAGAGCTGGAGCTCATCAGGTCCGAGTAAACAGAGGGCAATTCATTGCGCAAATAGAACGCTGCTGGATTGATGAGAGATTTTCAGTTCCATCTGATGCCTTCTGCTTTGTGAAAGTGCATACAAAAAGCTGAGGTTTGCACACAGCTCACACACGCACCCGTTTTTCCAACGCAGCTTTATGGTATGGGGAAAGTCACTTGCCTCCGAAGCCTGTGCAGTTTCATTTTTCTCCGGAATGGATATTTTAAAGGATAATTAAAATGAACTGAGCAAAGCTGTTTGCTTAAGGCGGATGAGCGTCGGCTGAACGTCATTGAATAAGACAGACTCCGTTGAATGATGAAAATAGATAAGATCGGCAGAAATAGATGGCTCTTCGATGATAGATCCTGTTGATAAGCTGATGCTTAATCTAATTGGATCTAATTGGAAAGAGTTTTATTTTTTTCAATTTATTTTAAAGATAAATATAAGTGTAGCTACTTTTGATTGCTCCTTAAGATTACGCCATTTCCTCAGAGAGAGAAGAAAAGCAGAGTTCAATAGTTGCAGAGCAAACCAAATCTTAAAATGTTCGTGTAGTAATTACCAACCAACAAAATTAAGTCATTAATGTATCAAAATCCAATCCAAATCCAATCCAAATCCAATCCAAATCCAATCCAAATCCAATCCAAATCCAATCCAAATCCAATCCAAATCCAATCCAAATCCAATCCAAATCCAATCCAAATCCAATCCAAATCCAATCCAAATCCAATCCAAATCCAATCCAAATCCAATCCAAATCCAATCCAAATCCAATCCAAATCCAATCCAAATCCAATCCAAATCCAATCCAAATCCAATCCAAATCCAATCCAAATCCAATCCAAATCCAATCCAAATCCAATCCAAATCCAATCCAAATCCAATCCAAATCCAATCCAAATCCAATCCAAATCCAATCCAAATCCAATCCAAATCCAATCCAAATCCAATCCAAATCCAATCCAAATCCAATCCAAATCCAATCCAAATCCAATCCAAATCCAATCCAAATCCAATCCAAATCCAATCCAAATCCAATCCAAATCCAATCCAAATCCGAATATCTTGAGTGGACTAAATCGTGGAAAAATCACAAAAAGCATGAAAAGAAAGACGACTGGTCTGGACGAGTGAAAACTATGAGCTTCTCGTTATTGGAAATCAACAGACTAGGTTGCTAGAGGTGTAGGGTTGGTAGTACTTTTTCGAAAACATAAGGTTGCTTAGACTGGTTGACTGCACTTCAACACCCCTTTTCAAACAGTAAGGCCTAGGTTTGTCCGTAAAGTCTTATCAGCTAACTGATGCTCGGTCTTGATTGGTTCAATCTTCATGGATCATGACGCCAATTGGTCATGAAGGAAGTAATATTTGACGTGGATATGTTAAGTGCGCTTCATTTCCAAATTCTTCGTCATGCATATGCAGCCCCTGTTGTCTGCGTAGATGGTAACCGGTGCTCGAGAACTCCTTTTAGCCAAATTGCTTCAGTCGTCGTCAGACTCCGAGCTACACATTCTGCCTCGCTGGATGATCCAGAACACGAATCCGGAGACGGAACATCCGAATACCTTGAACAAGTAGCCGTTGACGGATTTCCTATCGGAAATATCGGAGGCCCAATCTGCATCCACATATCCGACCAATGGTACACTACATTCATCTCACCGTAATAGTAGTGCCATTCCTCTGGTTGCTTAAATGTACCGGACTACGTGCTTCAGAGCTTGTCATTGGTGAGTCTTAGCGTTTTGCTGGAAACGAACCAGATATCAGTCGGAAAATATACGTCAGGTCGAACCACAGCATGAGGTATATCAGGGATTCCAATAGTTTGCGGTATGGTTCGTCAGTGTGCTGTTGCATCGATTCCAATGCTAGGCCTTTGTCCATTGGGATTCTAACTGGATTGCAGTCATCCATCGTTTCATCAGCCGATCGATACTTGCCTTCTGTGATAGCTTCATTACACAGGTCTCGTAGTTGTAGTCGATTTTGATGCCTATGAAATGGTGCAGTTCACCACAGTCGGACACCTCAAACAGCTTATCCTGGTCATTTTTCTTTTGTGTTATCGATGATAGATTCCGTCCCGCCACTTTCAGGATCAGGATCAGTTCAAAAATCTTGAACAGCTCTTCGTTGAAACGCTCATTCCTACACCTTGGAGATTGTTTGAGGTCATACAACGACTTGACCAATCGACAGACTTGCCCATGCATCGCTTGAACTCCATCCGGAAAGGCCATGTAGATGCTTTCCTTCACGCGCCCATGCAGGAAAGCAGTCCGTTCGTCCATTTGATGACAGTGAAACATGCTTTATCTAGACACTAAGAAATTATTATTTTTACACGAGACGTAATTCATGTTTGTAAAAAGTCGGGGAACGTAAAGAAAGATTTCGTGTAAAATTATGTCTTCTGACACTGACACATACGCAATTCGACGAAAGATGTGTTTGATTGAATTTATTTTCTTGTCTCTTTTAACCCATTCTTATGTGCTAAAGGACGCTTGCATGTGTCGGTCTCAGGGGACAGAAATTTACATGACATTTTGGTAGTGTGTTTTTGTTTATCATTTATTTCGTCCTCTAATCATTCTAAACGGGTGACCGTAGAATATATTGATTCATATAACGGTAACAAGAAATAAACAATGATACATAAAGTTGTATATTAAAGGAATGTAATGATGTTGCTGCCATCCAAGAAATCGGACAAATTCTCTTTCACCACCCGTTCTTATATTTTCAGAAATTCTTCTCTTTTCAGAGAGCGAGTAATGGCGCTATAACCATAAGTCATAGGGAGCTAGGACTATAGTTAATACTTAAGTCCCAACCGTTTGAAGAGAAATGGAGCATCACTTAACCTTCTTAGACTAGATGCTCCCAACGACAATTTTTTAATAAACTTTTGTTCTGTACACCAAACAGGACATTCTGTTCAACTATTCTCTCCCACTATTCATTTCCTTTTTCCTTTGATATCTACTAAAGGCTACGTGGGTTCCCCGTGTCTTCTTAAGGTAGATATCAAATTCTCCCTATCATCAACGGTTGCATGGACGTGGCCAGGTGAGCGATCGAGGAGTGTCTTCGTGGATATTATTGCGTGAGGAAACGTATCAGCAACTGGTTTCGTTTCATGGTGGCATGCAATATCTTCAACGAATTATTCCTCATCGTAGCTCCATCCACGAGGTGTGCAAACGTCATGTCTAATGCTAATGCTAATCTCAAGTCCAATTGAGCATGGTTGGTATGAGGGTGATTCAAGATGTTTTGAGCATTTACTCAGCATTTAGAGCTTTATTTATGTAGGTTGCGATGGTAGGTAGGTGCGCAGAGCGAAGCGGGTCTACGACACTACACTTTTGGCGAAACGTTGAGTGGAAGTGGATAGGCTTATCTCGGTGACTCCCCCCACGCTTTGTGTAAATGTTCTATGCTATGCTATCATATCAACTTGAGCAAATTCTCAAGTAAAAGGTTTGGCGTATGAATTTGAGCAAAGTGAAAGCATCTGCACAGCTTATTCATATGAGCTATTCTGGAGCCAAGAACCAGTATTCTGGTCCCCTGATTCACTTGTATTTTGTCATTACAATATCGGTTCAGAAATTGAGTCGAAACAGTATACTAAACTATGTTGAATTTGTAAGCTGATTAAATATGTCTAATATAATATAATTTCTTCAGCACGATATAATTTTTTTTTTTGGCTTTTTTCAGCACCCACCGTAGTGACCCAATTCAACATGCTTGACAAACTGACAAAAATTCTTACAGCGATTGAAGTGATGAGGTCTCAAGTCAGTGGACTCGAGTCATATAAATGCTGGATATAGACAACACAACTTTTGGCTATGTCCCAATCCAAATTGTAGCAGATTCAACTTACGTGACACGCAATCCAATCGTCATTTTCGTCACCACATTCGACCGGAGGCTCATCCTTAAGAAAACTGATCATCTCCGGTGAATCGACCGGAAGGTTTGGTAGCTTACATGCTCCTTGATTGGCGAGCGATCGTATCGATTCTTCAATAAGGCTTCTATAATATAAAAAAAAATCAGATGGTTATTTGAAAACGAACAATTCAATGCGAAACAGTACTAACATCTTCTCACGATTGTCCACGTAGTCTCGACTGTTTAGTGCGTAATCCACCAGGAGGTAACCGACGACTAAAGACAGCAGCACTATGAGATTCCTTCGGGAGCATTTTCTGAATTGATGCATTGTGATTGCGTTACATTGGTAGGGTATGTGAATTGAACTAATTCGGTTACGTTGACGGGAATGAGAGGACTACCGATTCTCAGAGGCGATCAATGCGTCATGGTTGAGCTGAAAATGTGAGAAGACCACAATGATAATAAACATCATATTAGCAAAACAATGCATGTAAGAAAATATACACCAACGCTATTTAATCGAGGAAACATCCCCGATTGACGCCGGTTGAGTAAACTACGGTAAGTTTCCTATTTCTTGATCTACATCTACTAAGCGGAGATGAGTATCTGATAAGGGTCTGCCTTTCGCTAATCAATTTAATTATCGTCTAGAAGACAACCGAGAAATCAGGTTGGATGGATGGTTTCTATGGCACCACCCATTGTGGAGTTGAAGATCTGACTGTAATTTCCGCTTTCACACACCAACAGTAGGTCTGCACACTAAGTTTATGTGATTTTATAGCGTAGGTAGGATATGCTAAATTTATCGATTTATTTTCTGCCATTACCATTTTAAATGTTTTCGGCGTTGTTTATTTGGTCGCGCTACCACGCGATCTGGTATTTGTATATGCTGAGAGATAGGGCATTTCGGAGTTACAGGGGCATTGATAGGTTGTCAGTATTCGCGATATTGCCTTATTGTCATGATCCATAATCAAGTTTTAACATATACATGTAATATTAGAGCTTATTTTTTATTGCAGATATTTTCTATGGAGAGAGAACGAATTCAGTTCTCCCTATTGCAAACACGAGGTTTTTCAAAACAAGTTTTTTCAGATACCTGCATGATACATGATACATGATACATCGATCGAGAACTCAGTATTAAGTAGTAAATTACCCAGGAATACAATACAGTTCCATCTGAATATAGAATAAAGCAAGAGTATATCTGCTCTGATATCATGGCCTTTCTATTTAAAGACATCACGAACGCCAAAATCCTAACTTTTCGGAAAACAATTTGGCAGTGATGTGATAATGTTACCCTAAATGCCTCTACGTTGTGCTCTTTTCGCATCGTTGATATATTAAATCACTGCGTGGAAGCGGATGATAGTGCGAACGAGAATGTGCATACGAGAGATCTCGCACTCGCACATCGCGAGAAAACGAGAACGAGAGGAGAAAATTTTACAACACCGGCACCGGCTTTTGCGCTCGTTTTCCTTTTCAACCGCAATGGAAGACCCATAGAAGAACCAAACATTAGGTCCCATAAGCTGTTGCACGGAAAAAGTTAACCTCACTTTTCACCATGAGAGTATAAGAGATAGAAACAGCCGTCGTGTTCTCCGTCCTTTTTTCTCACATACGAATTTCTGAACGTAACGTAAATGTAACGTCATTGTGATTTGGACTATACATCGATCTCTTAGGGTAACCTCTAATACTAGGTTAGTCCAAAAGTTTTGAAAGCGGAAATGAAAATACATTTTTTTGGGGGGAAATTACTTTTATTGCTCAGTATAGTCTCCCATAAGATCAATACACTTGGTCCAACGATCTTCCAACTTTGTTGTCCCATCACGGAAGTGACTTTCTGGAATGCCTGCAAAATATTCCTCTACGACGGCTATAACCTCTTCGTTTGATGAAAAATGCTTTCCACGAAGGAATTTTTTGAGGTTTGAGAACAGCCAAAGGTCAGAAAGAGCTAAATCTGGTGAAGAGAGTGGATGCTGCAAGCCCAATTCACTGATTTTCGCGATGTTTTTTTTGAGCTGTGTGAGCAGGTACATTGTCTTGATGAAAACTGGTTTTTAAGACCCACCCTAAAGAAAGTTATAAAAACATTTATAAAACAATACGTAGATGAGATAGAAGTTAAGTTTTTTTCAGCAAACTTTCTTTAAATTAAATTATCTACAATTTTGTACACAGAAAAAAATCATGCAGTAAAAACTACCATTTTATCTGACTATGCCTATTTTCAAAACTACTATGAAATTTCAGTCAAATTTATTACGTTTATGGTACAACCTTCAACTTTTGTGGTATATTTGACAGAACTCATGGTAATAAATTTCTGTCCAGTTAGAATCCGGAATCACTTATTGTGTTGCAGCGGCACGGAAAGTGACCGCTGCAGGACTTATTTTACAGCGGTTTGTTTACCTAAGCGCCCATTTTCTGTGGTATAAATTTCATGGTGTTTTGTGCAGTGAGTCAAAAGTTATTCCAGATGGAAGCCGAGAGGAGAGAAGAAATTCTGCACACCCACGTTGATAATCCAACGTGGCCCGCAATAAAAATCGCAAAAACGTTGAAAACCGCCAAATCAACCGTGTATGATGTGCTCAAACGTTTCAGGGAGCGAAAGAGCGTGGATCGAGTGCCTCAAGGTAAGCGTCGTAGTGGAACATATGACCGCAAGCTGAACCAGAAGGTGTTGAGCACCATCAGAGCAAACCCTGGACTATCAGATAATGAAATCGCACAAAAATACGTTGCTGCTCGCAGTACCGTTCGAAGAATTCGTTTGCAAGCAGGATATCGTTCTTATCGAGCCAGCAAGCAACCAAACAGAACGTTGAGGCAAAGTTTCGTCACCAAAACTCGAGCTCGGAAATTGTACCAGCAGATTTTGACGAAGTACCAAGGATGCTTGCTCATCGACTATGAAACCTACGTCAAAATGGATTTCGGACAGCTTTCTGGCCAAAAATTCTACATGACGACGGCACGAGGAGATGTTCCTGCGAAGTTTAAGTTTGCTTTTATGGACAAATTTGCCAAAAAACTGATGATTTGGCAAGGGATATGCAGCTGCGGAGCAAAGACCAAAGAGTTCGGGACGAATAAGACGATGGACTCGAAGCTGTACAAGGAAGAATGCCTCAAAAACCGCGTACTACCTTTCATTAAAACCCATAAAGGTCCCGTGAAGTTTTGGCCAGATTTGGCGAGTTTCCACTACAGCCGGGAAGTCATCCTGTGATATCGCGATAATAACGTAGATTTTATCGATAAAAACAAATCCACCCAACTGCCCGCAGTTCCGGCCCATCGAGAGATTTTGGGCAATAATGAAGCGGAAGCTTAAGAAAAGTGGAAAAACGGCTCGGGACGCGACTCAAATGACCAAAATGTGGAACAAATGTGCCAAGGAAGTTGACTCCGGAGCGTTTGATGGGAGGAATAAAGAAGAAAGTGCGAATTTTCATTAGAAAAGAAGAGAAATAATTTGTATTGATATGTTTTCCTTAAAGAACAGTGAATTACCTTTGTTTTGATGAATTAAACTTATTTGTACGTCAATCCGTTACCGAGATACAGATGATTTTATTATTCCGGATTTTAAATGGACATAGCTTTATCAACCCCACCATGGTAAAATCAAACGCATTTATAGTCAGGTGAAATTCGTTGGTATTTGCGCCTAATTTAACCCTCGAAATGATAGTTTTTACCGCGGTTTTTTATGCGAGTAGGAGAAAAATTTCTCTTAATCATATGAACAAAAAGTTACATTTTTTTACGAGCATAAAAAGACCACCCTAGTCACCATCCAAACCAAAAGATAGATCTCAAATTTTTAGATTAAATCTTCAGAAGACATCATATATCTAAAGTTAATGATCTTCGAGTTATCGATTTTTGTCGCGAAATTTAACCGATCGTACCAAAGAACGTACCATAGTGCTGGGCAGCAATCAAGTGTTGGGTTATCAATGCCATTACTAAATAGCCTGCGAAATTGACATGTATTCCGCCTCGTATTGCGAGAGAGCTACACCCGGCTGCTTTTTGATAGCCTGTTGTCGATCTTTGCTCACCAGGATCTCTTCCCCGATCAGTATTGCAGTATCTTACCTGTGGTTTCGTTCTAAGTACATACATAACTACTTTTTCGTTATCTAACCTTTCAGATGTCGACTGATAGGGTAATCAATAAATTTTGGATTCCAACATACTTTTATAAGAAAGTTTCTTTTTCAAAGAAACTTCTCTTTTTTTGAAGAATAAAAAAGTTTTTTTTTTTTGGGGTGAGAATAATAACCCATGGAACCCAACGAAGTGAAAAAAAACTTTCATTACCCCAACAACCGTTGTTATATTCGGATGTATTTTCAATTAAACCTCCTAATAAAAACGTCAACCCCAGTGTGAAAATTCCTTTTTCCTTCTGATCCTGAACATTTGGTCCTTCACTCCCGGCAGGTACGAACGTCAAGTCCAGTGTGAAACCATTGTTGCCTCCTGATCCTGAACATTTGGTCCTTCACTCCCGGCAGGTACGAACGTCAAGTCCAGTGTGAA
Source organism: Aedes koreicus (assembly GCA_024533555.2). Lineage (NCBI taxonomy): Eukaryota > Metazoa > Arthropoda > Insecta > Diptera > Culicidae > Aedes > Aedes koreicus. The sequence continues at coordinate 41,227 of JAHHFK020005424.1, forward strand.
ACCATTGTTGCCTCCTGATCCTGAACATTTGGTCCTTCACTCCCGGCAGGTACGAACGTCAAGTCCAGTGTGAAACCATTGTTGCCTCCTGATCCTGAACATTTGGTCCTTCACTCCCGGCAGGTACGAACGTCAAGTCCAGTGTGAAACCATTGTTGCCTCCTGATCCTGAACATTTGGTCCTTCACTCCCGGCAGGTACGAACGTCAAGTCCAGTGTGAAACCATTGTTGCCTCCTGATCCTGAACATTTGGTCCTTCACTCCCGGCAGGTACGAACGTCAAGTCCAGTGTGAAACCATTGTTGCCTCCTGATCCTGAACATTTGGTCCTTCACTCCCGGCAGGTACGAACGTCAAGTCCAGTGTGAAACCATTGTTGCCTCCTGATCCTGAACATTTGGTCCTTCACTCCCGGCAGGTACGAACGTCAAGTCCAGTGTGAAACCATTGTTGCCTCCTGATCCTGAACACTATGTAAATACTGTTGAAGAAGCTTTTGTGCTCTCTTGTAAAAGGTAAAATTAGAGTCTTCGTAGGATTAATATTCAATCTTTCAGACATGCACCATGAAACCGTAAAATTATCAATTTGCATTTTTTTCAGAAACGGATTTAGCAAATTTACCACAAATGATTATGACTATATAATCTGCAAATCCAATTACTTCAAATCCTAAGGATTCTAAGATTCGCTATAAGATCATCAACTGTTAGAAATCATAGAAAAGGAAACAGTACACCTCCTTGAGGACAGCCTTTTCCAGATGTTACCATTATTTTTGAATCTCCAAGAGCCGATGTCATCTCTCTTTTTGATAATATCACTGCTATCGATCCAATGGTGTTTTTGTCGAACCCTCGTTTTCTCATGGAATTTTCTGTAAGATGCTTCGTCCCTTCAATGTCAAAAACAGCTGTCATTAACACTTCTTTGGCATCATTTGACTTCTCAATTTTTGTTACAAGTTTTAACTGCAAAGCAATTATTGCGATTTGTTCAAAGGTGTTTCCTGGAGTAGTCCAGATTTAACGTATTCGTCAAATAGATTTTCCATTTTTTTCAAGAAAATTGAGCACAAACTAATTGGTCTAAGTTATTTAGGAGAAGACTTATCTTTTTTATAAGCCTTTGGTAGAAACACTACTTGAACTTGTTGCCAAGTATTAGGTATGTATTTAATCAAAAAACTTGCTTTGAATAGTAGAACTAAAATAAGAAGGAATATGTTTTAGCACTTCTGAATTAGTACTGGATAAACTCCACCCAAACCAGAAGATTTGAATGGTTCAAATCTTTACGTTTAGATCTTCTTCATTATTTGTTATATTCTGTAAGATCCTTTTTGTATTGAGACCAATTTGAAGGCGCTATTGCTCAATTAAACAATCACAATGCATTTAAAAGTGACCGTGAATGAATTTACAGCTCTTCCAGTAGCATCTCACGATAAGACAAAAATTAAAAAAAAAACCTATTTCCACTTTAGAAAAGTCAAAGAGGTACTTCTTTCTAAGCTAGTTTATATTTCTCCAACCAACCAGCTGATGGCCACAACGCATTGCTATACACACTGTACACCAGCAGACTGATTATCACCTATTCCGCGGCATACATTTATATGAATTTTAATGAGCTTCCCGACCGCATACTACTCTGTCTGTTTGTGTCTGGCTTAGTTCGACGTCCATCCACGTAAATGTTTCCATGCGTACGAGCTTCTGTTTTTTTTTTCGGATGCTTACGTTTTATCAGTATTAACAACCTACTTAGAATAACTTGTACATTTTATCTCATTACGTAGCTCGTGACGTTTCAATTTAAACGCATGTCTGGTGGCCCCGTAGCTTGATTGAAACATTACTCGTATGCATGTTTTGGCGTGTTTTCACCATCCGGTGCCAGATGCTGGGAGATGTAATATAACAGATCAACAAAATTTGTTTTTTCCTCTTTGGCATTTCATACTTTTATTGCTAACGCTTATTAATTTGGAGCCTTCCATTTCTGTGCCATTTTCGCTTTCTAACAATGCCTAGACCATACCGAGAATCGAACCCATGGCACCTCTCGCAGGGTCTTGCTTTGTAACGGCACTGTCACTAACTAAACTAAGGGAGGATTCGAACAAGCACCACAGCGAACCACAGTCCAAATATGGGATAGTGGTTAACACGTGAGCTATACATAGCTGGGATACGTGATAAATGCATATGAAATTCAAACTTTACGATCGAATACAGTTTACGGTCAAAAAAAGAGTTTAGCGCTCCTATTTGTAGGATGCAACGTGGAAACATTCTTTGCATGTCATAATTGTGAATCGCCTTTGGAAACAATCAATTTTTTGTTATAATAATTTGTTGAAACGAATGCTTTGTTTACAGAAGGCGATTGAAAAACTTCATAGTACAGTTTCCAAGTACCTTGAACAGTGATCTGTACTGTTATACGAGATGATGATAATGACTTTCATAGGTTTGTGGATAAATATGCATTACGAACGTTTTGTATCGTACTATTATCAGCCTCAGTAATCGAGTTGATATGGCACTTAACATTGATCCCCATTCAGATGGATGCATGAATACAATTTCCAATTGCAGTGTGTTTTTTTTCCCCCGGGGGGGGTAAACATCAGCGCGGAGGATGTTTTTTTTTGTGGTGAAAATTTTTTTGGATTTTTTTTTTGGGTTTTTTTTTTTTATATTGGGGGGGGGGGGGGGTTTTTTTGGTGGGTGGGGGTGTTTTTTTTTTTTTTTTTTTTTTTTTTTTTTTTTTTTTTTGGGGGGTTTTTATAATGGCCCAAACACAATGTGGACGGAAACGGAACGGCAACGGCAAGTTTGACAGTTGTTGCAAATGAATTCGATATGTTCAATTAGAATCGGCTTGGATCTAGCCTGTTTTCTTTCCGACAAGCAGGCCTACTCAGATCGGACTTTTCCGCTGACGTTGCCGTTCCGTTTGCGTTATCATTGTGTTTGGGCGGTTGGTAAAGTCAACAAACAATAACCTTCTATTAATTTGCTACGATCTAGAAGCCTTTGCTCTGATTCTACTTCGCATTTTCTCGTTAATATCATTGATCCGACAAAGCAAAATACCATGCCAAATGTTGCGTTGCAGCACATACATATGATGTTGTAAACTCTTCCTAGGTAACCGTAAAGCCAATGGACGAATCCAGGTTGAAAAAAGAAGAAGACACCGAGTGGTGATAAATCTGACAGCTCCCATGTTAAAATATAGGACGAAACTTTTAAATTGCTTCTAGAAAATTCAAATGAAATTCTAATTAAAAGCGGTTTGTTGTATGATGTATGAAAAATCCAAAACTACTCAATAAAGACATTTTCAGAAAAAGAAAAAGAAAATTAAAATAATGCCCCTATGGTGCAGTTTTGGATTTTTCTTACGTCATACAACAAACCGCTTTTAATTAAAATTTCATTTGAATTTTCTGGAAGCATTTTAAAATTTTCGTCCTATGCTTTAACATGTAAGCTGTCAGATTTATCACCACTCGGTGTCTTCTTCTTTTTTCAAGTTGGATTCCTCTATAGTAAATAAAAATTATGGCGATACCTCACACACACGGCACATACGTTTTTTTTTCTCGAAAAGTACCGTTGCGTATACGCAACAGAGGATGAAAATGGGTTAAGGAAGATTTTGTGAAAAATGTTGGACAAGAATGAAATCCTCAGATTACTTCACGCCCAAGTCAGTTTCGGAAGGCATGGCTCTTGTAAAATGTTCAAAAGAGCTACTGTATTTCGAATCAAGGCATCAATTGGACTCACAACAGTACTAAGAAAACCTTTAGGTGCTCGAAAGTGATCTGTGAGAACGCCTGCGTTGATACATTAAGATGAAAGTAACTCGTAATTTCGTTCGGAGCCTAGAAAAATAGCTACTGTATCAGAAGCAAGAAGAAGAGCAGTGAAAATCCCGAACTCGAGTTAAAAGACATCTGATTACTAACAGAATTGAAGCAGCTAGAGTGGAGCGAACCAAGAAACTGCTTAGTGAACTGAAGAAGAGGTCCATCGTCATTCTGTTCGCGGACGAGAAGCTGTTTTCTACAGCGTGTCCAAAAGTCGCCCCATCTAATATACCTGAGAACATAAAATACACCCTTCGACATCCAGCAGGTGTTCGTATTGGTTGCTTCCGATGGCAAAAAATGGTCCCCATTTTTATCCAAGAAGGCCCGAAATTGAACACAGATGTGTACTTAGGAACCATTCAGGAACATGTTTTAGCTTGGATTACATTTACCTACGGCAAGGATGCGAATATAATGCCAGACGAAGCCCCTGCCTAGACATCAAACAAAACACAAATGTGGTTAAATTCTGGTCCAAGGAAATATGGCCAAGGAAATATGGCCACTTACCTCGCCTGACTTAAATCTTCTGGACTTCAGTGTATGGGCGAACATTGAATCACGTGTATGTGAACATCCTCACTTGAACCTGAACTCTCTACGGACCTCCATAACAAAGCATTAGAGAGAAATGTCTGACTATATTGTCAAGATCTGCAAAAGTATCAGGCATCGTCTGGAAGCGGTCATAAATGCAAATGGCAAACATATTGAATGAAAAAGAAGCGTTATCTTCAACGAGCATTTTATGTTGATACCTGATAGGTTATGTTCACAGTTGATAATAAAGCTACTGAGCCCGAATGAAATTAGAAAGGTTTGAGTCTCATTACTTTCTGACGCATGCTGTAGAGTGCCAGTAACAGAGAGTAACGACAACGTCAAAATGGGAACAGCGATCATCTGACAGTCCCATACCAATCCTCGTTCGAAACTAGCAAGAGACCTGTCAGAACTGAACCATATCGTCACTCTACGCGGAAGCAGCCAGTTTTTGCAAATTGTGCACCGAGAGTTCTCAAATCAGAGCAAATTGAACATATTTTGCTCTGTAGCAATGTTATAAGCCTCTACACCGTAATGCTGAGGTAGTCATTTTTTGGCTACATTCTATGCATTTCAATGAAAATCCTCCATACAACAAAAAGTGCCTGCTTTTTAATCCTAAAAAATGAATACTTTAACGTCCTTTTTTTATTACAGTGTGATAGAAAAAATGCATAAAAACAAGGCTATCACCAAAGTGGAAATATCGATTTGTTCCAATTGACTGGTTGAAAATTAAACATAAAATGAGTTCCTGCAAGCCAAACCTAAATCCAGAATCATGGACAGGCTACGAGGCACTAATTAGATCATTTAGATTGATCTGTAGACCAAATCCTAGTTCTGATGTTCGGTAAAAAAAATTTACGATTTTGATCAGTAAAATAAGGTTTCTACTGAATGATCTGTGAAATTTCCTCAGTTTATAGATATCTGTCATAGAACTACAAGTTTTCGGTAATTCATATGAAAATATTACTGAACATTTGTATTTATTTTACAGACTTACTTTGTAAACTAATGAACTGTCCTTGAACTAACGCTGTTCAGTAAAGTAAATCTTTTACCGATTTTCAGTAAAACCAATAAATACTGACGCAAAATGTAAAAATCACTGGTCTTCAGTAATCTCTACTTCAGTATAAATCACATCTGCCAAACTCCACCAATTTTCGCGCGCTAAAGCTTTTCTGTAAGTAACGAATAAACTGTTAATACCACCCCGCTGTTTTGTAAAATGTTATTCGGTACACACTTAGACAATTTTACAGTATTCGGTAATTTTTTAACCGAACCCTCAACAGCTGATCGTTCGGTAATCCGATTTACCGGATTTCGGTGAAATTTTACAGTATTCCGGTAAAAAAATTACCGGAACTTGTCTAATTTTACCGAAATCCGTTAAATCGGATTACCGAATGTTGAGCTGTTGAAAGTTCGGTAAAAAATTACCGAATACTGTAAAATTTTCTAAGTCTGTATATGAACTCCAGTCCAACCGTGCACAGTCAAATAGGTTGTTACGACAAATTAATCTAGTATGTTTTGAAAAGTGATTTTCGTTTGGTTGTAGGAGATCAATGTCGACAAAATATTCCACCGAACTCGTGCCGGTTAGGGCGGGATGGAGATTCTGGAGGAAGGTTCAAAACCTACAGATGGGTGCTTGAAAACAATAAACTTTCTGTGCGAATTCCTGAAATCAACTTATGGTTTGTAATTGAACAAATAGTTTGTACAAAGTTCCTTTCTTTTGGGATCGAAACCCGTACAAATAAAAAGTGAATCACAATCAAAGCGATAATAAAAGCTAAAAACAACGAACAACTCTGTGCATGATGGCATTACAGACTTCCACTAAATTTCATAGTCTTATTCACTAAAAAATAACCAAAAGCACAGTTATATTTGACAGTTGATGACGTTCCTATTTTTACTGATTTTTTTTGTAAATTTTACCGAAATTCAGTATTAAATGATGAGTTAGTTGGTAGATTTTGACAGCTGAGTGTTCATTATAGGTTTGACAGTGATGGAAAAAATCGCATCGAATAACGTTCAATTTTCAATCTTTTGCGAACACGCTCTTGGAAGAATTTCAATCTGAGTGATCTTCTGCCGACATCATAACACACCGGAGTGAATGAAGAAGAGAGAAAAAAGAGAAGAAAAATATGACATCGGTCACGCATGATTTTGTTCATGCGTTGAATCATTCCTACAATGCATTCATTGTACTATGAATGACAGATGAAAGAATCGTCTATGAATGCATTCATTGATTCACGAAGATTGAATCGCCTCGATCGCCTCGATAGTGCAAAAGTTGGCTATGATTATTACGGTGTTGTGTGTTGCTGTTGCTGTTTGCTGTTGTTAGCTGCTTGTCGAAAAAACTCATTCACGTTTTGCTTCACGGTCATCTTTGAATCACAGTGATAAACCAAGTAAGTAGGTATTATTGGAAGTAAAATTATGAGCAAAACACAATTTTTGTTTTTGTTTTAATTTTTAGAATGAAACGATGGTGCACTCAAAAACCACCCTGCTGCAGGTTGATGGGAAGTTTTGCTGCAAGGCTGTAGAAAAATGTGGACAAGTTGATGGCCGGAAATTTTACGCGGCATGTTCTGAAACAACATCCGACCGTCAATGCTGCATTGGATTTACCGATGCCGACAGTGGCCGAATCTGGATCTAAGCCGGCAAGGAAGAAGTCGAAAAAACTTCAAAAATTATAAATATTCAAAAATTATAAAAAAAAAAGTTATAAAATTATATTCAAATTGAGCATTAAATGCATGTAAGATGAGTGAAGAGAAAGAATTACGTCTGTTTGCCTGTGCTGATACTGTTCACTGCGGCTAGAATACTTTTAGGAATATTTCCTGGTACTCAATCAAACGTAATCTGAGCACAATGACCAGTATCCGGATCATCCAAAATTCAATACTAATGACCACTCCTCGTTCCGACATCACACAGGCATGCGGCACATCATTTTACATTAATTATCACTAATTAGTGTAAAATGATATGTCACATGCCCAAGTTTTGTCGGAACGAAAAGTGGTCACTGTTACCGAATCTTGGATGATCCGGATACTGGTCATTGTGCTCAGATTACGTTTAAAAAGGTACTCTGGTACTCCATCTTATTCGCCTTTGAAAATTAGCGTTTGATGATATGTCGCAAGCCTAGTTTTGTCGGAATGAAAAGTGGTCCTCCGAACCGGATTTCGTATGATCCGGTTACTGTCAACTATGGCTAGATTACGTTTGGGAAGGTACTCCGGTACTTAATCACACTCGTCTCAGAATATCAATGTAAAATTATATGTCGCACACCCATGTTTTGTTGGAACGAAAAGCAATCTACCGAACCGGATCACGGGTGATCAGGGTACTGGTCACTGTTACGGTGGTTGAGAAGGTTCTCTGGTACTACATCGTACTCGGCTTTGAATATCAGCGTAAAATGATATTTCGCAAGTCCATGTTTTGTCGGAACGAAACGCGGTCCTCGGAACCAGATTTCGCAACATCCGGAAGGTTACCAGGGAGGCCAACGACGGTCCCAAGTCTGCTAGGGTATGTTAATTTATTGTTTTATTTTTTAAATAACATGATTTATCACTGAGAATACATTATGATCCACAATTTGCGATCAAAAATTACCTTATCTGAATCCGGAATAACTCTGTGACCAGCGGAACTTTAGCGTCAAAAATCGGTTGAGAAATGAAAAAGTCATGATTTTTATTACTAAGCAAACCGTGAAGCGGAAAACGCTAATAGAATTCAGTTGACTTCTATTCCACTCAACAAGCAAATCCATGAATGCAATCTTGCATTCATATTGATTCGAAATTTTGATTCACGGATGATTCTCTAGAAGGCTAATAGATGATTCACATGATTCAAAATGAATGTGGATATTGCGTGGGTCGCTTTGATTGAATCATTCATTCTCTAGCTTGGCTCATTCATGGCTTCATTGGTATAAACAATCAGCAGAGATCATTTGAAATATTTCCATGCGACTGTGATTGATCGAAAAAGGAATGTCGAAGCAAAACACGGAATCGGCTGAAATCATACACGCGATTGAATTTTTCCATCCTTGGTCTAAAAATATGAAAATATTATCACGGTGAGATAATTTCAGTTTTATATCAGAAGTAAGCAAATTCTGAACCCCAGCCTCAAACTAGTAGCCTTGGGTTGAGACAATGGAATCCGAATAAGATTCCGTATCGATGCCACTATTACTTATAAATTTTCGAACAAGCCCAAAACCAATTACTGCTTTATCGTACTCGTAGTAGCCAAGAACTTCTTCTTCGTCTTCTTCTTCTAATTCTTTTTATTCATGCTCTACTAACGTTACTTTCAGCCTTTTGGGACTTGGATCTTAAATATCGAAATCATCAACACATGGGCCGGGACCACTGGCTTTACCCTGCCTTCCGAAGGAAGAAGTGATCAGAGATTTTTCAGAGATCGGTGCCGATACAGGAATTGATGCCAGCAACTAACTGGAGTGAGTAGCAACCATGCTTACAGTTACGATAAATAACTTGGAATCATCGATTTTCACAATTATGAAACATGACTTTTTAGTTAGTGAAATTTCTGTAGTTCATTGCTTAATACTAATAGTTTTGATAAGCTGACAGTGCGCCAGAAATATTTCCAGTCGACTGATACAAAAAATTGGAAAATCTAACGAGCAAGAACTGAGTTACTAACGTTCAAAAGCTGGTTACGTATCGCGACGTTCCCATCGGGGATGCTCGGCAACCGAACACAAATGGAACTGTCCCTTACTCAAATTGACCGATCATCGAGCTAAGTCAATTGTGAACAATTTTCTCAACATTCCGTAGATCAAAATCGATCTGCGGCAAGATCCCGTTGAGTATGCTTATGAATGCCCGAAATGATTCCCTCGTGATTGCCCAAGACAGAGACTTTGCTCAGTGATGAGTGATAAGAATCATCATAAATTGATACGCTCGGAAAAGGAAACCAATTCCAAGACAAGGATCTGAAGGGTATATGAAACTAATAATGGATGAACTAGCCTCAAAACAAAATAATCATTCCCCTAACAACTAGCACTGATTGAAAACAAATTAAAAAAGAACTGTTCAATTGGTTACTAAACTAAAGTGTTTATTTCTCGATTTATCTTGGAGTGTCTAGTTGGGTCTATATATAAAACAATTTTCTTCGCCTTCTTACATCGCTTACACCATGCCCAACAAACATCGGTGTTGAATTAGAGCTTGTTCAAAAAAATTTGGAGAAGCTATTCAGCTGTTGGGTCGACAAGGTTATACTGCGCTCGGCATCTTTCTATTCAAAACCATACTATGGAAATTGCTCTAATTGGGATTTCATAACCTGTATGTTTAGTTTTTGGTTGTAGTATTTTCCTGTAATTTTAGTATAGTTAGTTGAATAGGAACAGTCAATCTCTAACGATATCTCCGACAGTGAAAAATCACTAGCAAAGCATTGCTCGGGTCAATTCTTAATGGTCTACCGCCCTTGACTATTCTAACTGATATGTTTGTAAACATTCCAAAATATGTCATTCATAACTTATTTCTTTTTCTATGCTATAGACATTCAGAATAATCTTTCAATCGACCTCGTCTGATTATAACACATTAGGTAGTTCCTATCGATTTAAGAAATTACATAAACCTTGATTGGTTACCAGGATACGTCACACCAACAATAATCAATACCATCTTAGCGCGACGACGAAGTTGAACAATGTTGTCATTACACATGTGCACGTAGTATCCCGATGTCCCGTTAGAAGTATTATCAATAAAAATGACTACCTGTCGATAAAATCAAGCTAAAACAAAAGTCATTAATCCCAGCTTTTCTGAATTCAATCGATTCTCCCGTGATGTTTAATGCACTGTTTATCAACTGACTAACTTTAGAAACTGAAAATCTTGTATCCATTTTTTTCATTTCTGCACACTTCAAATCAAATTCATTCATGGTATGCTAAGATGTCTCATCAACAGAGAGAGACGCACTTCTGGGTTGAGAAAAATCGATGAAAATTTTGTTTACTATCAAACACACCTTCTTCTAACTGCGTTATTTCTGTTTTGTGTATCGCGAGCGCAGCTTTTACAATTTTCCACAAACGCTGCAAATCATTCCAATTTTTATCCAATTGAAAGTTATATTTTTCATGGCCAATTTATATCTGTCCTCCTTTATCAAACCATCCCTTTTTAGTTTGACGCACTGTCAGTAATATCAAGCGAACCGATAAAAGAGATTCGCGAATCGGCACATCCTGACCGAACTAAATGTACTCGCCAACTAACGGTTAGCTCTCGTCGCCGCTGGTTGCGCATGTGGATACCTTGATATCTAAATATGGCACACCGCCACTGCCACTTCAGTGGTCAGGCCAGACCGCTATCGCGCTCGCGTTTCCGCTCTCGGGAGAAACTCAGAGCAATGCTCTCCGAGAATGCTTCGCTCTCATGTTGCTTTGTTGCTTCTCTCACGCCAGATGCCTCGTGATACCCTGA
>JAHHFK020005425.1:0-260269 GCA_024533555.2 Aedes koreicus
CAAAGAATTAAAGGCTAAGGTTTTATGAAAGAGTAGGACGCGGAGGGTCCGCTTAGGGAGTAGCCTTGAGGTCATAGAACAATTCTGCTCTATATCGGTTAGCTTTGCTTTAATAGTTTCTTGAATTAAAGGGATCCCTCTCGTGCTGTAAACATGCATGTTAGATTAAGAGTTTGACCAATAGTGAAAGTATCAGAAATTCTAGTCATTTTTTAACTGCCACGTTGTAGAACGTTTATATAAAGGCACTGACATAAGTGTGATACTGGCGAGTTATGCAATTCACTCTTAGACTTATTACCTTCAATCGAAGGAAAAGACTTAAAGTACACTTTTCATTTTCGTGGCAATTTGTGTTGTAGTTCATCCATTTGTTGTATGGAATGAATAATCAAAATATCTGGTTTACTAATTTTCTAATAACTGAATGTAATTGAACTATTTTCAAGGGTGGTGTGAATGTTATGATCAGGGTATCAGACCGATTATGACAAGCATGTATATTCGAGATAGGACGCGGAGGGTCCGCTTTAGAAACACCATTAGAAGGCCATAGAATAGACCTATCCATGTGGCTTATATCTGTAGCAGTGTTAGATGCGTCATATACAATAGCATACGGTCGTTGTTTCGTTGACGTTTCGTATAACGTTTCGTTTACGTTTCGTTTTTTTTGTAAAGTTCAAAAACGGCAAATCGGTTGTAATCGGTTGTAATGCGAGGCAATGAGATTTTACCCTTCATATCACACTTTAAATTAATAGAAAGGATAAACAAATAAAAAATAAACCCGCTAGATAACAGGTAGACAAGTTCTTTTCAATGTTTCAAATTAGCTCTTATATGAAATATATTTAAATTTGGGATAACAAGTAGATCACAAGCTGTAGGGTAGGCTGTTATTTAGGGTTTAGCCAAGCAATTATTATATATATTATATATATACATATATATATTTTTTTTTCTTTTTTCTTCATGGTTAGTTTAGAGTGGCTCAAAATTTCCAGTCAGAGAAACAAAGAGTCGTTGTGAGAATATCACCTATAATCTCCATACACCAAATAATTTTGTTTTGTTTTTCTCTTTCTTCACCTTTTCATGATAACCTTGGTCTGCATGCGGTTTTGCAAATGATGGTTGCATGGACGCGAGCGGTTGTGGAACTCAAGCAGCTGTTCAGCCAGCGTCGCACGTTGCTTAGGTAGTAAGTATATGGCTGCACATCATACAACGGAAGATACGAAAAAAAAATACGAAAAGTGGAACAAAAGGAGAAGGAGCAAGGAAACATCAAACATAACTGGTGAGATCTAAGCAATTATAAACAAATACAAAATACATACTACTAAATACGTGCCATGATCGTAACAAAACATGTTGCGATAATGGAAGTGTAAGTATAGTACAAATATCCAATTGATATAAGTATTGTGTTTATGCGGGGCTTGTTGTAAGTGAAAGTGACCTCGGAATGGACGTGAGTGACCAGGCATTCTGAAATGGGTCACTAGATCTCAACAGAGCTATCACCTTTCAACACCCGGGCTAAAAATGTTTACAGTTTGGGATTAGGATAAAAGCATGATAGCTGCAGACATTTTTCTTCCATAAAAGCACTGCCAGACAGTGGGAGTTGGATTATATACACACACACACACACACACACTCCTTAAAACTTAATAAAGCAGGATGGTCTTAGCAATGTTACTTGGGTAGATTATAAAGCTTACTTCATGACTAGTAATCCTAAATTCGGAACTCAAGGCAGTTTTGATGACCTAAACCATCCCAAGATATCTAATTATATCGGTTGACCTTCCAAAAGAATCACTTAATTTGGTCAAATACATATTGTTACTTTGTTTAGTCCAAAAAGCTGTTAATTTTAAGCTACAATTCCAAACTTAAAATCTACAGCTGTAGATTTTATGTTTTGAATTCCAGGAAAATTTGGATAACCTAGAAGATCCGAAAATTATCTCATAATGTCTGTTGTTCTTCAAAAATATGCAATGAATTTGTTTCAATACTCATCGTAGCTTTGCATAGCTCAGAAAGCTTTTGTTACAACTATAGGTCCTATGTTCAGATCTCAAGGATAGTTGGGATGACCTAGAACATGTCATATTGCATTATAATGTTTTTTGACTTCAAGAATTTCAATTGAATATTTTTGAATATTTATTGTTTCCTTGTATTGACTGAAATGTACTGTTACAACTGTAAACTTAAGTTCTGAACGCCAGAACAGTTTGGATGACCTAGACTATCCCAAGATTATCTTCTTATGTATATTTTCGTTCGAAAATATTCACTGAATATACTTGAATACGTGACGTAACTTTTTATAGCTCAAAAAACAACTGTTACTATTGTAGATTCCAAGTTCTGAACTCCAGGAAAGTTTGGATTACCTTGAGGAACTCAAAGTTATAAAATAATGACTGTTGACCTTCCGAAAGATTCATTGTATATATTTGAGTACATATGGTCACCATATATAGCTCAAAAAACTACTGTCACAACTGTAGATCTTATGTTCTAAACTCAAGGACAGTTGGGATGACCCTGATCATCCCCGTTTATGCCATAATGTTTTTTAACGTTCGAAAATATTCACTGAATATGGTTGAATACGTGACGTAACTTTGTATAGCCCAAAGGCTATAGTTACTACTGTAGATGTTAAGTTCTGAACTCAAGGACAGTTTGGATGACCTAAAACATCATAAAGTTATCAAATAATGACTGTGACCTTCCAAAAGGTTCATTCAATATGATTGAATGCATATCGTATAACCTTATATAGCCCTAAAAGCTACTATTACAACTGTAGATCTGAAGTTTTGAGCTCAGCTACATTTTGGATGACCTAGAACCTCCCAGAAAGATACAACAATAATTAAAGTTTATCAACGAGAATTTGATTATACGTGTGCATTTGTATAATATTCTAAAACAAAGCTGTACGCTATTAAAAAGTAATTTTTTTCCTCCTGAACTTCATATTCTGGATGTTCTAGGTCGTCAATTAGGCCTTTAACTCATACGTTTTATATATTTTCCAGATAGAAAAAGTGATGGAAAACAAATTTGCCGAAGCCAGTGTACAATTTTATTCAGTCTGTGTGATTTTATACAGCCATTATCCTCTTGGGGTAATATATGACCCCTTAGGCCTGAAGGAGTTAATTCACTTTTCAAGGCAAGGCTTAACATTTGTGAATTTTTAAATAATATGTGGCCAGAAATCAACAATGTTCTCTTTTGAAATCGATGCGTAGAAATACTTCCGATAGATTGGGGTAAAATTTTTGAAATTTTTTTGAAAAATGACTGAGATATTAATGCTCAAAACCTGACCACTTTTCGTGACGGTCGCAATGCGATTTATTTTTGAATTGTATCCCAGTATAGAAAACAAAGACATAGTCCTACGTTAAAATTGATAAGAAAGATTTACGATCAACTGAGGAAACCATAGATGCACTCAAGGATGTCATAAAGGGCTCATGAATTCAGTGCGATTATGAAATTTCTCAAGACAAATCCTATGAATTTCAATCGATTTGTTTGTTTTGTTTGGGTAGTATTTCTGAAACAGATATACTGGTCATGATGATATCCCAAGTAACATTGCTAACACCATCCTGCTTTATTAAGTTTCATCAAAGTTTTATGAAAGCCACTTGAAATCAATTTGGTTTTATTTACGGCACCAAGAGGTGCCAATAGGTTTCATATTTTAGTCAGGTTTATGAGAACCCACACAGCTTGTTTACAACAATCTTAAAACCTTGTTCCTCAAATTCCTTTTACTCCTATCAAAGGTTTTATATCAACTTTATGAACTCGTAAAATGCTGCATTGAAATGCTGTTTTTGGACTCATTGATATTATCTTATTACGGTCAGCTGAAAAAGCATTTTAAAACCATTTTGCCTCCAGTAAATGCAGAAATCGGCAAATTGGCATTGAAGAAAGTCACCATAAGACCAAATAGTTTTATAATAGTCATTGCGAAGAAAAATTGGCTCTATGGCAAAACTGTGATTTTTTTCCAATCACCTTATTGAAATATAAGAAATAATTGAAATGTGGAAAAATAAATGCATCAAATTTTCAATGGTATGCAAATAAACTGTAGATCAGAGACTAATTTCGGCATTCTTTTAGATAATCTCATCCAATTCCAAGCACTTTTCAGAAATTCATGATTACTTTATCGAATATATTTGTTTTAATTTGATTTATGTTGTTGTAAATTAACATAATTTCCGAGGCGCATTAACTTTCAGCCCTAATTGTGCCAATTTTCACCATAATATAATTTTGATTACAATACGCTGTAGGAAACACAATTTGTTTTGGATATTTTGCTATCAAACAAAATTTCCCGCAACACTAGACCTTTATTTTTACGGCTAAATGAATCAGAAGAGCAGAGAATCGAACAAGGCAGGAAAGCAAAAACCAACCTCGATTTCACAGTGAAGTTTGACAGCTGTGCCCATTTGGCCGCATTCTGGTTTTCATGGCAGGTTTTATGAAAGTTCTCAAGTGGTCATAACATCTTTCACTAGAACATTTTCAAAATCTTTATGTTCTTACAAAGGTTTTACTAACTTGTTTTCACAACCGTCTATAGAGTGGGCCATTTTGTACAAATTGTCTTTAAAAATGCATAGAGGAGCTGTTGGTAGACAAAACAGTTTTGAATATAATTTTATCAACAAAGCCGGGAGGAGTGCTATACGGCTGGAATAAAACTAAAAATGTTACTTGGGATGGTTTGACGTGAGTTAATATTTTCTTGTGCGGATCCCTTGGGCACGCAAAATAATCGTGCAAGGACATCATCACATCAGGTTGCCTAGCCTACTGTTCTTAGACCGCCAACGCAGAGAGCCTCGTCACGTTGAAAACGTACAGAGGAAGACTCGTGACCTCTCGTTGAATCCATTCCGCTCTCCCCTCTACTAAGGGTTTAACTTATATGACATGCGGTCAAAGCCGGTTAACTTGTATCGTGACATTAATAAAAAATGGATCCACCACATGGATCGTCGTGGTTTATCAATTGAAAAAGCTAGAATGTCGCGATTCGCCGCCATTGGTTCAGTGAGTAAAAATCTTATAAATTTTATCGGAATGCTTTCGACGACAACGGGCGAAACCGAGAAGAGAGATAGAAAAAAAAATCCAAATCGCTCGGATCACCCTTCCGTTTTCCCTTTGAAGGATCGCCGCCCTGTAATTATTGCTCTCATTAATCTCCATAAAAGCGCCGGGCAATTTTTTACTCACCCCACAACCCTTCCCTAGAGAGTCGGCCCAATTCGTTTCTACCAATTCAATTGCGATTCGAGTTTTTGCATGCGGATAATTTCTCGAATTAAGAGAGCAATAACTGCGGCTGCTACTGTGGAATTACACGTGAGGCGGAGGAGCAAAAACAAAAAAATTTAAATGAAAGAAATAGCCTTCCCGCTGGAAATCGGCCGCGCCTCGGAGGATCCGTTCCGTGCCCGAGTGTGAGCTGAGCGGGGTTGATACTTATAAATTCATTTAGTCACTATCTGCCGCAAAGGATCTCTTCAAACAAATCCACTGCACGAGATCGATCTTCTGATAACGGTTCGGTGGCGTGGCGCGCGGAGGTCTTCGTGATAAGAAGGTACTCTGCATGCTGAAATATGACTCCGCCACTGATATCAGGGTATCAGGTGTAGTGCTTGGCTGCCTTCGCTGCGAATGATGACGGGCTCGATGAAAGCTCACGGAGGATTTCGAGCTCATGAAATCATGATAACTGCCTTTATGCTAATGATGATTAATTTTCTCCTTATCTAGGTGCGAGATATCGGTGGAAGATTGTAGGATGGGAAATTGTGGGCCCTTGCTGGAGAAATACTCTTGAGTGGAAAACGGATGTTCAATATTCTCAACCGGAAGAAAAACTAAGGGAAATTTACAAAAAACATACACAATTGTCATATATGACGTGCGATAATTCTATCTAGTTTCTATCACGGGGCCCAAAAAGGCTGACCTGCGAAGACCCTTACAGGTTACAATTTGCCTATTTGGGTATCGGATTTACTACGGAGAAAACTGAGTTGGATGTTTTGACGTAGGACAACGTCTGTGTTTTCAATACTGAGTACACGTTCGAATTGCAAAAATTTGGAGCGTCACGAAAAATATATAGGTTTTGAACGTTAATAACTAAGTCATTCCACGATTGATTTCCAAAATGTTTGCACCAATCGATCGGGACGCTTCGATTTCAATATTTAAAACTATTGATTTTTAACATGCAACTAATAAAATTAACGCAAATATGAAGTGATGTCTTATAATATCGATTTTTCATAGTAAATTTACCAAATGCACAGTACTTTCCGCGCACAGACTTAATATTTAAGTAAGGAACGTCTCCTAGGCAGCCAAGAATGTTATATAAGGGGTACACCTTCGCATTTTGATTTAGTTTGGGACGAATGACCAAGAGGTTAAAGCCCTAAAAAAAAAAAAAATGATTTAGTTTTCCGGCTGTCGTGGAGCTGTGCAGAGTAGGATCTGAGGTTG
The DNA here is from genome assembly GCA_024533555.2 of Aedes koreicus. Lineage (NCBI taxonomy): Eukaryota > Metazoa > Arthropoda > Insecta > Diptera > Culicidae > Aedes > Aedes koreicus. The sequence goes on from JAHHFK020005425.1 coordinate 6,592, forward strand.
GATCGTAGTCGTTGCCCAGAGAGGCGTTGGTGCAGTTGGCTATTGTTGCCGATGCTCAATCATCCCGTGAGATGAACCAAGAAAGAAGCCCAAGTTCAAACGTGAACTATTTCTCTACCGTCAACTTAATCCGTCCTTTCCAGGATGACCAAATTAGTTTGCCAACTGAAGAGTTCGTTTGGATGAATTTTTCTCTTGTGCTGTTTGAAATTTCCATTAAATTTAAATTTATGTAGTTTCCGAGTCTATGAGGGTCAGACAGACAGACAGACAGACAGAAATTCATCCGGCCTTGAAAAACCCCCATATGCCAAATGTGGTTTCATTTGTTTGATTAGTTCTCGAATTATATAGAAATTTGTGTATTATTTGTATGGAAGTTCCCCCATTCCAGATAGAGAAGGAATCTCGAACCATCAAAAGAACCTTTTTTGGCCCCAAAAACCCCTGCATACAAATTTTCATGTAAGTAGGAAGAATTCTCATGTTTGGTTTAAATGTGTGTTTCATTTGTATGAGAGCCCCCGGCCCTTCCAAAGAGGGAAGGGGTCTTGAACCACCGTGGAAATATTTCTTGCCTTTAAAAACCCCCACATGCCAAATTTGGTTCCACTTGCTTGATTAGTTTGCGAGTTTTGCAGAAATTTCAGTTTCATTTGTATGGGAGCCCTCCCCCCTCCTCTTTTCAGACGGGGAAGGAGTCTCGAACCATCATAAGAATCTTCCTCAGCCCCAAAAAACGCCTGCACATAAATTTTCACGCCGATCGGTTCTGTAGTTTCCGAGTCTATGAGGATCAGACAGACAGACAGACAGACAGAAATTCATCCGGCCTTCAAAAACTCCCACATGCCAAATGTGGTTTCATTTGCTTGATTAGTTCTAGAGTTATGCAGAAATTTGTGTTTGTAAGGACCCCCCTCAAAATGGGGAGGTGTCTTGAACTGCCATATAAACATTTCTTGCCTCCAAGAACCTCAACATGCCAAATTTGGTCTCATTGGCTCTCTAGTTATGCTAAGAGCCCTCCTTTCAGAAAGGAGAGGGGTCTCGAGTCACCTTAAATAGAAACATTTCTTGCATTCAAAAACCTCTATCTGCCAAATAAATAGTTCTCGAGTTATGCAAAAATTTGTGTTTCATTTGTACGGACCACCCCCCATACTCACCCCTTCCAGAGGGTGGAGGAGTCTCAAACTACCATAGAAACATTTCTCTCCTCCAAGAACCTCCACTTGCAAAATTTGGTTCCATATGCTGGGTTAGTTCTCGAATTATGCAGAAATTTGCGTTTCATTTGTATGAGAGCCCCCTTCTTACATAGGGCGGAGGGGTCTCAAACCACCAGAAAACCATATCTAACTTTCTAAAACCTCTACATGCCAAATTTGGTTCCATTTACTTGATTAGTTCTCGAGTTATGCAGATACTGTATGGGAGATGCCCCCCCCCCCCCCCAAAAAAGAGAGAGGAGGGATCTCGAACTTCCCTAGAAACATTTATTGCCTTCAAAATCCCCACATGCCAAATTTGGTTCCATTTGCTTATTAGTTCTCGAACTATGCAGAAATTTCAGTTTTATTTGTATGAGACCCCCCTTCTAGAGCAAGGAGGGGTCTCGAATCACCATAGAAACATTTCTTGCTTCCAGAAAACTCCACATGTAAAAGTTGATTCCATTTGCTTTATTAGTTCTTGAGTTATGAAGAAACTTCTGTTTCATTTGTTTCGTAGCCTCCCCTGCCAGAGAGGGGAGGGGTCTCAAACTACCATAGAAACATTGTTTGCTTTTAAAAACTTTCACATGCTAAATTTGGTTTCCTTTGCTTGATTAGGTCTCGAGTTATGCAGAAATTTGTGTTTCATTTGTATGTGAGCCCTCTCTTACAGAGTTGGGAGGGGTATCGAACTACTATAAGAACCTTTCCCGGCCCCAGAAACCCATTCTTAAAAAAATTTTACAGACAGACAGACAGACAGACAGACAGACAGACAGACAGACAGACAGACAGACAGACAGACAGACAGACAGACAGACAGACAGACAGATTGTAGATAAGCCACCATGCTGAATTCCAAAATGGTGTCAGAGATCGTTTTTCTGCCTAAATACGCCGTTTGCGTATACAGTCATACCTCGATATAACGGTACTCAATTTTTATTTTCGTTACGTTATATCGAAGTTACGTTTTATCGAAGCAAAATTTTTTTTTCAAAATTTTTTTTTCAGCTCTTTTTTTTCTATAAAAGAATTAACGTAAAATCAATGTTATTTGCCCAGCAGGGTGTTCCAGCCCTTCTAACCTACGTTTTTCCAATTTTATTAATTAGTTTTTATATCCTTTTTTTTATGTGTTTATGGATCCTTTCTTTTTTTTAATATATTTTTTTTCTTGTATTTTTTTATCTATTAGCAGTATTCTTTTAATGATGTATAAATAAAAAGCACTAAAATTTTATTACAGCTTATTCCATACTACCCAGGGGGTAATTCACTCCGACACCATGTGTTAACACCCTCAAAAACACAATCCGACACACTTCAAACTCACTCCTCACCACATGGAAGATACATTTATTTCTGGCACCACTTACGCGAACTGATTATTTGTTTTTGCACTGTTTGTTTCCCTCTCGCTTGCACTGATGTGATTCAGATGATGTTTGAATGTGGGTGAATTAAAAGTCAAAATGGTCCATGGTTGCCAGTAGGGATAAATTTTTGATTGTAGTTATGACACCTTCCGACACCCTAAAACACAAACACAACATGGCAGAGTGAATAATCTATTACCATTCTTTATACATAAAACTAGAACTCAAATTCACAACAAATCACAAACCAGTACAAAATAGCAAAACAATATTCCTACACTGTAGCCTTCTTACTGCTGTTTGTGAATTACGATGTCCATGACATTAGTACGTATCTGGTGCAGCGAGAACTGTGTGGTGGGTGGCCATTTTTTCTCTTCCGCGTATTTGATAAGTAGATCAAACTATTTTTGTTTTTTTTTACACGTTTACATTTTTGTTTTTTCTTCATAACTAAACGATTGTGGTGGTTCTTCTTGCGTTGGGGTTGAATGGATGTGTGTGTCCGGGTGTCGCGATCGTCGCTGCATTCAGCCATTTCCACCGAAGTTGAGCCCGCTTTGATGGATGTTCAAATGTGCCTGCCGACTGACGCGCACAGCAAGGGTAACTCTTAAAACCCCTCGCTGTTGCTCTGACGGACGCACGACTATGGGCGCTCAGAATTGAGCCTCGGCCCGGCTGTTTCGTGAATGGATGATGATGATGGGCGCTCGGGTTGACTTTGATCTCGCTGCTGCGCGTGCTTTTTGTGGAAGGGTGAAGGGGATGGGGGGCCCGGAGGGTGGCTCGCTGCGGGGCGTGCTGTTGGTTATAGGCGCTCAGAAAGGAGCCGGGGCCGGGGTGGTTTGGGGGGGGGTGGTGGGGGGCGGGGGGGGAAAATTTTGGGCTCGGTGGTGCGGGTTTTTTTGTTGGGGGGTGGATGATGGTGGGCGGGTTGACTTTTACCTCGCTGCTGCTTGTGCTGATGGTGATGGGCGCTCAGAAATGAGCCTCGGCCCGGTTGTTTCATAGACGGATGATGGTAGGCTGCTTTTCGCTGATCGGGTGCTGGTATCGGGAAATGTATCCCGCTTAACAATCGCCAAACAAGTGAAGAGAGCGGCTTACGAAGTTATATTTATATCCGATCTGTGCACCCTTTCCCGCGTGATCTTCATCTTGGTTGTTGTCGTTATTATCATCAACTAGCATTGGCCAATCATAGAAGGCCATTTGGCTGTGATGGATGTTAGTAGGCATTCTTCCGTTTTTTCTGTTATTTCAACATAGAAAACACATATTTATTTTAAATCTGTTTAAAACTATTTATCCATTGATTTTATTTAAACCTCCTTGATACCACAACCGGCATAAGAATGTCTTCGTTAGCATGGTGGAAAGGAAATGCGTGGTTCCGCCTCTCGGGCGGGCCGCTCGGTGCGTTGGTTTGGTCGTGGTTCTCTCCGCTGCTGGCGGGGTGTGGGGGCGGCGCCATCCTCTCTCGGGTGGGGGTGTGGGCGGGGCGCCCCGGGCCGGGCGTTTTTGTTGTTCTTTCGTGTCGCCTCACTCGTTGTTTGGTCTCGGCCTCTATTTGGGGGGGTGGGGGGGGAGAGACAGCTCATCTGTATTGTAATGAGCTGTGCAATTGTCCAACACAAGGGCGGCTCTTAGAAGAAGTCCTATTGACTTGAGGTAAGCGGTCACTTTCAGGACGGATTCCCAAAAAAAAAAAAAAAACACTCTTTAAAGAGCTCCTTTTCCATCTTCCAAGCGCTCTTGGATGCCCTGTAGTATACAGGCAACTCCTTAAGATTTTTGAGTGCTCGAGGTATATGAGACTTTCCAATCAACATAAACGGTAATTTGAGCGATTTGGTGCATCAAGGCATGAACGTGATCCGATCTTTATTGATTTGGTGTCTCTCTCAACATATGTTCATGTTGGAGATTTCTTGTAAAAGAGCCCACTTTCGTCAGCATTAAAGCTTTTTTGCAAAAACCAGATGTAGAAAGCTTTGTCAACCTGTGAGTATCGAGTATTCTTGAAACGCTTTCGTTTTGCTATAAATTAACAACAAAACATGTTAAATTGTTTTCACGGAATATCATTTAAGTTTCTTACACATGTCCTTTGCATATTTCATGGCATAGATGGTAGATGCAGACCGAACATTGTACTTCTTCATTATTTCAATCATCGAAACAGCATTTCCAAGATTTTCAATAATTTTTATTTTATCCGCTAGTAGTAAACCAACACGGTTCTGTTTTTGTCTTGTTTACGCGACACACGATCCATTTTTCAAAAAACCTCCGACTTAGTCGACCTTCTTGAATTATGAGTTGTGCAATAATAATAAAGTTTTAACAGCTAGCTTCCTACTACATACACAAAAACAAACAATCCACAGAAAACAGATGTTTGACGGCATATACAAACCATGTTGAAGCATTGCACGCAACATCGCAAGCTACATTACACTAAACCTTCCCAGATAGCGGAGCTTAGCACAATTGAATTAGCCAAGTCCCTTTTCCTACTTCAAATCAGACTTCCCGTCCTAGTACAATCGTACTTCAAAAATGCACTTCAGATGTTACAACCGATGGACTTGAAATGTCAAAATAGCTAGCCTTTCATTTTAAATTTTGGCAATAGGTTGAAGGACACTTGAAGTCCATCTTTGAACAAGATAATACTAGGACTGTTTAGTTCAAATGGACCGGATCAAATGGATTTGTTGAAAACGAATTTCACGCCAACTCGTCTTCGTGATTGGCAGCATCCTCTCAGAATCCAATGAAACTTGTGGGTCTGTAGACTATGTCTTTTCAAGCAACTTTGCATACTTTGTTTTTTCAAAATTTATCTAGACTGCCCCATGAAAAGGGCTTAAGTTTTTTGATCGATTTTTTTTTAAATCAACATAACCCAAATAGGAAAAACTTACAAAAAAGTAATTATATAAAACGGCTTCTATAAAATCGTTGTACAATTTATGAAAAAAATTATAAAAATTATAAAATCCATTCTTACACGCTAAATAAAAATATTTTTTAAATATTAAATCCAATTTGCAAAAAATGGCTTTCTTAGACTTGGACGAAATTTTTTCTTAATAAAGGCAATATAATTTTCAAAATGTTCGCCATACATTGCAAGATGGACACTTTTAAGGGAAAGAATGTTTTTGTAACAACAACTTTATCATGTCCTAAGGACATGAGTGAGGTTCGTCTATGTATGTTTTATACAATATTCAAGCTGAAAAGAGCGCTCTAAGGATCAGAAGGTTTGCGAACCTTTTAGAAGGTGATCTAATAGGACATCTTAGCATTCTAAAAATTGTAAAATTTAATCCTTTAGTTATGAACAACGAAGATTGGATGGAAAAAAATACAACTTTGATTGTTCATATCAAGTTATTGATCCTGGGCGTGATTCGTGGGCAAGAGGTGGCCCAAACCTCCGCCAAGGATCGATTGTTTTCTATACAGACGGTTCGAAAATGAACAATCAAGTGGGAGCTGGGTTAACTGGCCCAGGGATTAACCTTTCAATCCCAATGGGAAAGTGGCCAACTGTATTCCAAGCTGAAATTCAAGCAATTCTGGAATGTTCTGCTATATGCTTACGCAGAAACTATAGATATTCAAATGTATGCATTTTTTCAGATAATCAAGCAGCTCTGAATGCTTTAAAGTCAGCAATATGCACGTCCAAACATGTTTGGGAATGTGTTCAATCACTTCGGAAATTGTCTTGTCGTAATCAAGTCAATTTGTACTGGGTTCCTGGTCATTCTGGAATTGATGGAAACGAGAAAGCCGATGAACTAGCAAGACTCGGATCGTCTCATCAGTTTGTAGGACCTGAACCCTTTTGTGGGTGTATATGCTTCTTCTCTTAGAATGGAGATGAAAGCCTAGGAATGCTTGAAAGTGGAGACAAACTGGAACAACACTTTCAAAGCTAGGCAATCAAAGCGGTTCATTACTCCAAACATTTCAATGACTCGCAAGTTACTAGATCTTGCCAAAAAAAGATCTAACAATATATACAGGCCTTATAACCGGTCACTGTCCGAGCCGTTATCACTTGAAGCTGATAGGAAAACTTCAAGATGATTCATGTCGATTCTGTAATAGGATAGAGAAGACTCGGAACACTTGTTATGCCACTGCCCGGCAATTTTCAATAATAGGCTGAAGTTCTTTAACAAAGGGCTACTAGAACCCCTTGAGATTTGGAGAACAAATCCCAGTACGGTAGTACACTTTATTCGGAGCGTTATACCGTCCTGGGACAATGCTTTAGGTCAGACTTTGGCAATCACTTCTATCAATAGTGATGCGTCATGCTGAAAATAACTAAAGCAACAACAAAAAAGGGATATGTCACAATAGATCTAAAAATTGGTCGCAGTGACGAAAATAACCGACACGGAATAGATACAATATTCAAGACATTTGTTCTATGAACAAAATCCGTGTTTACAAAACGCATGAAAGCTTTTTACGAAAATAAATGTTCAGTATGTAATAACCGCCCAACAATTGAAGGCTACCAAATGTGAATGTGTTGGATGAATTTGTTAATCTAATTGTGAAATCTGAAAACCAAGGAAAATCGTTTGAACTTGATACAATGATGCTTACAGAAGTCCTTACGCCTACATAGTGTCTTATCAAATATCAATCGAGGAAATTCAAGTATTCATTTGATGCATTACTGATCGTTGATCGTGTACAATCTCAGATTTCTTACAAAATATTCCCTGGAGAATTCCCTGGTTACACAGTTTCGCAGAATAACTTGACAATATGGTAAACTATTCACCTCTCAAAACTGCGTATAAACCCTTTACCAACGATCGATTCCCATTGAAACCGATCGCCAATTAACCGCCAGTTTCCCCTCATCGGTCCCTTCATAACTTTTCCGAGACTACGAGAATTCCCCATTAATCCGCGCTAATCTTGTGCGAGACAAAACAAGTGTTATTCAGCCCGTATCGCATTATAGCGTGTGTACAGCGGGCAAGCAGCGCAGCAACAACCGCCCGGCAATGTGTAATAATTGAAAATTTAAATGTGATCACGACTTAGGCTTAGGCCTTGCTGCTTGCGACCAGACACGATTTCGATCCTATCCGATCCGATCCGATCCGCGTGGACAACCAGTCAGCGGTCGTCGCCGTCATACATGGCTGATCACGGTGTGATCACAATCGATTTCAATATCCGGGTTACATTGCTGCAGATGTCACATCGAGCGTAGAAATATATGCATTTATTGTGTTGCAGGGAAGCTGGCTTGAATATTTTCAAATTAACGCAAAAATCAATAAAACTTATTATCGATTATTGTTTTTATCCCACAGCAGCCACCTTCACTTTGTCGGGATGCTTGAATCTTCCGAACTCTTTTATGTCAGCTCGAACCAGAAATAAATATAAATTATCCCAATTGAGAGCCTGAAGACCCCCGAAGATCTGTGTGACGGTCGACGAAAAAAAAAAAAACCAGAACTCCAGCAGATCCAAACCGATCGATAAGACCAGCTCCCTCGGCGAGTTAAATCGTTGATAAATGATTGTCCCTTTTTGTTCTCTCCCTTCCCGCTCTCCCGGGACATCGGCAGGGCGGAGAGTTTCCAAGCGCGTTCGAAGTCCGGAACGGTTTCAGCGCACGAGCGGATCGCGGTTACCTTTGAGATGATCTTCGATACCGGCAGCCAGCAGCCCGATTCGGGGCCAATGGGCATGTAAGTGTGTTGATGGTGCCACCACCCGGGAACGTTGCTGCCGTCGACGTTGCCCGATGCCCCGATAATTGGTCTATTATGTTTGTAATAATGAATGTTTTGCGCGTTCATAAACCAATCGGCAATCTTACTAAATCATTTCGCCGCGCGAGACAATCCGATACAGCTGTCCAAAGTGGGCGCGAGGTTCCTTCAGTCGGGTTGAACCTGCCGGGTGGAGGGCGGGAGCGTGAAATAATATATACGCAATGGTACACAATGTGTGACATCTTCGGAAGGGATGGTGGGTTCATTTGGGATGGAATTTTGGTATGATTTGCAGGGTATTATAAGCCCTAAAGTTGGAGTTTTTTCTTCTCTTGATATTATAGTAGGAGAAATCTAGACAAAATAGTCAAGAGGTCGAATGTAACATTTGTAAACAATGACTTCCAGCGTATTTTTCGGGGATCTGCTTACTCCCACAAACAAAATAGCACCAGAAACAGATACAGGGAGTTAGTACCTTCCCGTCAGTTGTGGATATAGATGATAGCAACCTGGCATTTCCAGGAAATTTACGTTTTAAGTCTTTGTTTACAATTGTTACTTTCGACCTTTTGACGATTTTGTCTAGAAATGTTGGCTTCGGTGATGTTGACTATTCTCGGCAACCGATTTTCAAACCTCAAATTTCTACATTCTTAACCAATTCTTAACCGATTTTCAAACCTTAAATTCTGACATCAGAGCACTTCATTGAATATCTTAATTTGACATCTTCGTTATTTAGGTTTAATTTGATTATCTCTCATATCTTACAATAAAAGAACAATGTTTTTTCCTACGCAGTTCAAAGAAAAGGGGGCTGCCGACAATAGATACTCTCATTTCAGAAGATGGATGCTTTATAAAAACTTTTTCAATCCATTCTAGATAATTCTGTCGATTGTACTAGAAACATAATCACGGAGCAAATTAATGTAAACCAACCAACACGGCAGATGTGCGCACGGCGCTGTGAAAATACTCATTAAACGGTGGACTCTTCATAGCTTGCCTTAAATAGGTAAATCAGTTTTCTGACTTCTCTGGACTTCGGACGGCAGAACTTTGAAAGACGATCACATCCAATTTGGCCATTCAACCCGAATGGAACCATCCACTGTGCAGGTAAATTTTACTCGGTCACCATTGCATTGTACCTGCGTCATCAAGCTCCAGCATCTGCGCCCCGGTTGTGATCCTGTGGGAACCAAAGAAGCTTGCATTTCGAGTGCTCTTTCTTCTTTTGGGTGTCTCTCTTCACCAGCAGAAGCTAGCCCCGTCAGGTGAGCGTAGGGGAGGTATTCGAAACCCTTGAGGACCCGGGGAGTGGACAGGAATTTATGTTTATTTTCTTCTCGTATATATTTCCCCTCCCTCCTTGGTTTAACCGAGCACGGCTTGGGGATGCAGTTTTCGAGATGCCGCGACACTTTCTTTCTGCACAATATTGGGCCCCCCTGCTGGTGGGGTTGGTGGGAATTCCACTGGCTGTGCATCGCCAAATATTTTGTCGCAGTGGAAATAGCTTAGCGATGCAAATTAAATGCCAAGTGGGAAGAAGAAAGGGGCTCTGTTTGTAGATGGAAACGCAAAACGGGAAAATTGATACTAGTTAGCGGTGCGGTGTAAAGTAAATTGGTGCTATTCAATTGATAGTTTTGCACCTTCGTTCGTTGAAGAGAAAAAGTGTCGCCAATTTTCTTCAGGTCATTGCAATTTACCGTGCGTGTTATCCAGTGACTTATTGAGAGGTAGTGAGGCGTAGTGAGGGGGGTAATTGCGCTAGGCCTTTGGTGTGCCTAAATCATATGACAGATATGATCTTGTGCAGAATATGACTTAAAAAATAAAAATATGGCTGAAAGCATTGATGCTTTTTGTAATAAGAGTTACAGTATGTAATATCTGCCTAACTCCTTTATTCGTCCTGTGTAAGAAATGTGTCATTGATATGCAATTTCATTAACATGCCCAAATGCACGAACCTTCCTTTTAACACTACTCATAAAATCTTGTACAACGTTTGGACCAATTGTTTTTGTGTCGAAGTCCATTTTCCCTTCATATCTTCCTCCGATTTAATTCCCCTAGGATGTTTCCAAAGTGCCTGCTTCATGATGACGCATTACTTCTCAATTGGCCGCAGCTCCGGGGTGTTTGGGGGATTGAGATGCTTCGACACGAAATTGACCTCCTTAGCCTTGCACCGCTCCAGAACATCTTTCGAGTTATGACATGAGGCTAAATCTGGCCAGAGAAGCGTAGGACCATCGTGTGGAAGAAGATGCCTTTTGAGGCATTTCTTTGACCTGCCCATTGACCGTCCCGGTTGTCACGAATGGGGTGCTCCGCTTTCCACACAAGCAAATTGCTTGCCAAATAATGTATTTTTTGGTAAACTTTGACACCTCCTGCTTTCTAACGTCCTCAGGAACATCGAACTTATGATGAGCAGTAATGAACAGGAGCCCCGGAAGTTGCCGGAAATCTGCTTTCACGGAAGTCTCGTCATCCATAATGAGACAATGTGGTTTGGTCAACAACGGGGTGTAGAGCTCCCGTGCACGCGATCTCCCCATCGTATTCTGCTGTTCATCGCGATTCGGTCTCTTTTCGGCTTTGTACGTGTGTAGTCCTCCACGTTTGGAGTTCTTGGAGGTATTCCTTCTGCCAATGATGCCAAAACTGCTCGGTTTGGGCCTGGAGTTTCCAATAGTGGCTTTCGAAATTCTTCCCATTATTCGAATGTATGTGCAATGGCCGGCCTCGACGAGAAATGAACCGGCGAAGCGTAGCCAGGAACGCAGGAGTGGATAGATTGCGTGTGGAGGTTTGCATTTTGGCCAGTTTTCCGCTTGATGAACTAACCAATCGGGTCCGTTGCACCAGAGCTTGTTCTCGATAAATTTCGCTATGGTTATTCCGCGTGACACCAAATCAGCAGGATTCTCGTAACCGGCGACGTGAATCCAGGCCCAGCCGTGAGTAAAATGCTAGATCTGTGACACACGATTTGCGACGTAGGTTTTCTAGGTAAAGACTGGACTCGGAAAAAATGAGACACACAAAAATGATCACCAAAAATTCATTTTAAATCGGATACTTCTCAAATTTTCAGGGATTCAATAACTATATATTAGCTATGTTTTGGCATAATTAATTTATTGAATTTCCTCCACCAAGCTGAATGCTCGTACATTTTTCTTAACACTGCTCATGAGATCTTGGGCGAGGCTTTGTCCATCTTCCTTACACAATTTCTCCCAGTTTTTCTTCAAAGCTTCATCGGTTTTGGATGTTTCTCCGCTTTTCTTCAACTTCTTCTTCATTATCGCCCAAAACTCTTCGATCGGACGAAGTTCTGGTGTATTTGGCGGGTTCGCCTTCTTCGGGACCACATTAACGCAATTCGCTTCGTACCAATCCATTACAGGCTTGGCGTAATGGCACAAAGTGAGATCCGGCCAGAACAGCGTGGGACCACGGTGAGAGCGGAGGAAGGGCAGCAAGCGCTTCTGCAAGCATTCCTTTCGATAAATCTGCCCGTTTATGGTGCCGGTTGTAACGAACGGCTTGCTGTACCGTCCGCACTCGCAGATCGCATGCCACAACAGGTACTTCTTCGCGAATTTGTCCATCTTTCTCTTCCGAAACTTTTCCGGAACCTCCATGCGGGACGTACCGACAAAAAACTCGAGGCCGGGGATTTGTTTGGTGTCCGCTTCCGCGCACGCAATTTGGCCACCGTGTTTTGCTTGTCAGTCCGGTTTGGAGCCTTCTTGACCTTAAAAACACGTAGCCCAGCCCGCTTCATGGTCTGCTGGACGAGCCACTTCGACGAATTGCCCTTTTTGGCCACGTCTCGGGTGGAAAGGTTCGGGTTATTCTTAAAGTACTGCCTTATCTTCCGCATCTTCTCTGGGTATTCCGGTTTCGGTTTTCGGCCGCTTCCAGCGCGCCGCTCGATGTTCTTTGTCTCCTGGAACATCTTCACAACGTGGGACACGGTGTAATGGTTGATTCCAAGCCTTTTGCCGATCCATCTGTTCGACTGACCAGGATTATCGATCACCGCGCCCAAGATTTGCTGGCGTAGCTCTTCTTGTTTCGAATGCATCTTGAAAACTACTTGACAGATCACGATAAAATTGCAAAACACTCTAAACTAGTATTACCCAAAATTTCATTAATTTTTATCCACGCGATAAAAAGTTACACCCAAAACAAAGTGTCGCATTTTTTCCGAGTCCAATCTTTATTTGGAGGAAATCGAATCCATTGCAGTATGATGGCAGAGTCTGACCAGAAATACGAGGTAGAAACGCTAATATTTATCGCTATTTATACGATCGTAGCGACGTGCACCTAGCACAGAGTTCGAGACGTCGTAGACTGACTCGTTGAAGAGGCGCTACGCGTGACTTCGATGCACGTGGACAAATACAGACCTGTCCAAGAGCATCTTCACAGCGGGTGTAGATGCATGTACCGTAAGCAGATTCCGAGGCGTCGGAGAAAACGTGTAGCTGCATGGTTCCATTTGGCAGAAGCGCGTGGCGTTCTACATGGTACGTAGAGATTATTGGGAATTCATTACGGATATTTTCCCATCTTCGTTGAATTCGTTCCGGAACGGGATCATCCCATCCACAAGATAGAAGCCAGAGTTCTTGCATCAGTGTTTTTGATTTTACGACGACAGGAGCGATGAGTCCAAGAGGGTCGAAAAGACGTGATATGGCTGACTTGATCGATGGTTTCGTAGCAGAATCGGTGCACAGGTCGATGTAAGAGTCAAAGCGTAGATTGTCGGCCTCTGGTTCTCAGAATATTCCTAAGGCTTTCACGGCTTCATTGGGGCTAAATTCAAGCGACGATTGCGTTCCGATTTGGTCGTCATTAGGACCCATTAAGACATCCAGCTCGTTCGATGTCCACTTTCGAAGTTCGAAGCCTCCCTTGGCGAGTAGCTCAATCATCTCCGTTCGTAACCGAAAAGCTCCTTGTACCGAGTGTGATCCTCCGATGAAGGCGTCTACTTTAAAGTTCTCACGCAAAGCTGGGCCACCAAGTGTGTATGCATGGCCTTCGTCATTCGCCTATTGTTGTAAGGTGCGTGTTGGAAGTTAAGAGGAAGGTGCCAGCCCATACGTAACGGTGAGTAGTTCGTAGATTCGTACTGGATTCTGAGGAGAGAAGCGGAAGAAAATGCGGACTAGAGATCTACCGTCCGGATTCAGTAATACCTGGCGATACATTTATGTAATGTCGCCTACAACGGGCACCTTAAATGTTCGAAAACGGAGCACGATGACCAGTAACTTATCCTGCACCACCGGGCCAACGGAAAGTACTTCGTTTAAGGAGTAGCCTGTCGCAGTTTTTGCCGAAGCATCGAAAAAGACTCAAACTCTCGTGGGCGTGCTGGAATCTTTAAACACTGGATGGTGCGGAAGGTAATATGTCACGACAGGTTCTCCTTCGTGAGCTCCGACTTATCGCATGTGGCCAAGCTGGAGGTATTACTGCATACAGGCATTGTAATCTTGTTTCAACTTTTCGTTACGTTGGAGTCGCTTCTCCAGTAGTTCCAATCGACGAAATGTATTAGCTTTTGACGCACCAAGATAAACGTCACGTCATGTAGCGACCATCTTCGTTACGTGAGACCGCAGACTGAAAATTGCTTCACAGTGACGTTCTTCTACGGAATAGCCATCATTGATCATCAGCTCTTTGAATTTCCAGAAGCGCTCGATGCTTTCTTCGAGAGAAAGCATTGAAATGGTTACTCAATTAGCTGCATACGTGCCACTGCCTGGGATTTGTTGAAAGAATGATAGGCTAATACAAGTTCCTTCGGGATGTGGGAATGTTCTGTGATGGAAGGTCTGCAGTCACCTTAACGAAACATGAGATATTCTCAAAGTCGCTTTGATTCCTTCATCTGTAGCCCGTGTTAAGAAACGATTTCCTTGATTTCTAAGCAAATGTATGCACAATAAGAACATCCAGCCATTAGTTCTAGTTTCACCATGAATAAACAATGTTTTTAGATCTGAGAGCGGAAAATTTCAGCAATATGTTGCAGAATGCAACAAAACCCACTGAGCTATTAATTCTCTAAATCATATCATTTTTAGATTTTCATTCAACATCCCAATACCTTCCCGTACAACTTAGCTTACATCGAAAAATATTCCCCATTCAGAGAGAAATCTTGATTATCAAAAATCTTTTTAGAATTGAACAATAGGATAAACAAATTACTTCGTTCTTAGTTCCTTGTCGAGAAGATAATAAATCCATGCAATGCAATTTTCATAACAACTCCAACCCTCTTCCTAAATATATGCATTAAAGAATATTTCGAAGGGCGATGAATTCATTCCTTCTGAATCTTTTATTTTCCATCACACAGCTCTCCTATTCTAACGTTCGCATGGTATGTCTATTTTCCTTGCTAAACCCAAACTTCCCAATCGCAACGCCAAGTGGGCTCTCTTATGCTACATTTGGCTGCGCCAGTGACGCGTTGAAACGCCTAGCACTGTACCAAATGTAGGCCAATGGGGTGTTCTCCGACTGACTGCCGCCGCCAACGCCACAAGGAAGTCCAGGGAAGAAGAATAACATTCTACCATCTCGAGTGGCTGGCGGCTGTTTAATGGGGGAAAATCTTCGTTTTCTCAGCCCATGAAGGCAAAGGACCTACCCCAAGGCTCAGGCTCGGCTTTTTCAACCCCTCATTCGTTCTACTCTTTTGGCGTTATTGGTCAATCATTGCGTTTATTTACACACTTATGTTGATGAAAATGATTACCTAATATCAGAGGCGTAGTGGGGATTGATAGCAAATCATGGTCTTATGCCTCTTCATATTGATTGTTTACTATTATTTATTTAAACTCATACATGATTTTAATACTAGCGGTTTTCATTTCAATGATAATGGACATTCGTTTTAATCAATTTTAATAACATCTATGGATTACATAGAGTAGGAGTAATAACCCTTCATCATCCATCTCCGCCAAAGGGGCTTCAAATGGTGAGTTGACAACTTCGAAGGAGGGTGCGACCGACTTCTCGTCCTCACAAGTTCCTACCTCACGCCTCCACGAGTCATATGATCAGAAAATACTGCCAGCTGAAAAATGGAGACGCTGGTTGGCGTAGCCTGGGCAATGTTGTCAATCTGACAATAGCGGGGGTAAGGGGGTGCGACTGAAGATCGTGTACCTATATATAATATTGTATATTATCCATTCTCATTTAATTAATAATTTCAGCACGCTTTGGAATCATCTTTGCATTCCAAAACCATGTAAGAGCCTGGAGCAACATTACAGGCGTCAAAAGCTTAATTTGTTTTTAAGCATTTCAGCATAATATTTAATTTCAAGATTATATTTTAATATTGTGTTTAGTGGCATTATGGTAAGATAAGCCATTTATTTCCAGAAATCATCAAACCGGACTCCAATTGCACTAAATGCTATCTTTGATATGTTACTAAAACAGTATAACGAAAAAAATATTACAACATGTCTTATAAAATAATATCTTTTATTGAAATTTTATCTTTGACCTTTGAAGCTTTTCCAGGACTAGTAGGATATTAATACATATCTAATTTATGTTTATTTTTCAGTAACAACCCATTGGATGTATCGTTCAAGTTTGAAATTTGAATATATTAGCATTTTTGTCTATAATGATATCTTAATTTTTTGTGTACAAAATATACTAAATATTAAAGGGGAAAGGGAGGGACCATCAGAGCACCAAAGCAAAATGATTTGGATAGGGAGCATGGGACTGCCTCCTCCCTATTGTTAACATTTCGTGGAACGAGGGCGGGCTCTTCGACCCAATCTACTGGGTTTATTTTGTCAATCGAGGGCCCGATTCTAGTGCTGTGAGAGTGACCTTGCTTTTGGAAGGAGACTCTTTTTCCTATATTCGGGCGGTTTTTTCACGTAAGTGTCTCTGTTTACGGGCTCGCCCAAACGTTTTTTGCCCTTCATACAGGAGCTTGATGATCACAAACAACAATTGAATCCTGATCAAATCGTTTTTCAGATTATTCCATTGCTGTGAAAAGTTACTTTTCTACAATAGATGGTAGTATGCACATCATCATCATCATCAGTTGTAAGTTTTGGCTTATCTTACTCACGTTCTGTGTTTGAAAATATAGGAGGGTTGTTTACGTTTTTTTTTAGAAAGGATTATGTACGACAAATTATACACAAAATTGTTTTTTCTTCATCCAGGGAACTAATTCAAATACTAACATTGTTTAAGGCTTTACATTTTTTTATTTCACAGACAAAAGAATTGTTTATTGGAAACAGCAGTTGTCGGAAAATTCGAATTTCCAGTCTATTTTTAACTTTTATTTCTTATTTTGTTAATGTTTTGGATTTATTGAGTTTCCGTTTTATGGGCAGTGATCAAACTCATATGAAATTTATTTCACATTGTTGTTTGCTTGAGTTTTCATTGCTGCTCTGCTGGACTGCCGGATTATCGAGCTTTATTTCATAGTACCTCGTTGGAATTTTCGCCATATCGGGGTTTCAATCATCTAGCACCGAGGCGGAAGAGGCATATAGTTGCATTTTTTATTATTATATATACGTTGTTTTAAAATTCTTTACAACATCGTGTTATTTTCGTCATATCATGACCTTCAGATTTCAGTATACATTCATCGACTAATGGTGAGCTGCATCGATGCTTATAGTTGCATCTTATTATTAGTTGCATATCATTATTGTTTTTTACTACGAAAAGTAATCATACATACATGTTATCTGCTTCAAGGTGGTAGGGAGGGTGATTCCAGGTAGGGTAGATGTGTTACTGCTGTGTAGCATAAGGTCTTTTTTATGTGGGTGGATAACACTTGTGAGTGGCCCTAACGGCATCCTTACTGTTGGTTTAAATCGGTGCCAAAATTTGAATAGGTTGAATGTGCATCTCTGTACAAAGAATAAATCGCGAACATAGTTAAATATCTTATTCGCTGCCGACGTCAGTTAAATTCAGCACACCGTTTACCAAAACGGATCCCGCTGTAACCCCAACCATTTTATCCAACATCCCAGTAATTTCTCGTGGAAGTGCAGAGGTGTTCTCGGCTTCCAATATAGCGAGTATCACGTCAACATATTCCATATGTATGCTAAAGACTGTATTCGATGAAATTTGGACACACAAAATAGGTCACCAAAAATTTTCCTTGAGCCCGATTCTTTTCAAACTTTCTGGAAATAAAGTACTACTAAATGGTTAAGTTTTGACATCATTGGTTTATTGAACCTCTTCTCCCAACCCAAATGCCCGCACCTTTGCCTTGACCCCTTTCATCAAATTTTGGGCAATGATAGGACCGACTTGCTTACTTACTTTTAACCACACTTTCTTTAGTTCAAGTTCATTTTCTATCAGTTTTGGAGTTTTAACGAGCTTTGCCTTCATGATTGCCCAAATTTTTTCAATTGGGCGAAGTTCCGGAGTGTTTGGAGGGTTGACGTCTTTTGGTACAAAAACTACATTATTATCTTTGTACCAGTCTAAGACGGGCCGGGCATAGTGGCAAGATGCCAAATCCGGCCAAAACAGTGTCGGGCCATCGTGAGATCTCAAGAAGGGCAGAAGTCGTTTTTGGAGGCATTCGTCCTTGTAGATTTGTCCGTTGACGGTCCCAGAGGTGATGAAGGGCTGACTCATTTTGCCACATCCGCAGATCGCTTGCCAGACAAGGAATTTTTTGGCGAATTTCGACAGTTTCTTCTTCCGTACACTCTCCGGAACGGCCAACTTAGAGGTGGCGACGTAGTGTTCCTGTCCTGGCATTTGTTTGGTGTCGGCTTTAATGTAGGTCTCATCGTCCATCACAATGCAGAACGGTTTTGTGAGCCACTCCCTGTACAGTTTTCTTGCACGAGTTTTGGCCACCGAGTTCTGTTTATCGCTCCGGTTCGGTGCCTTCTGGACCTTGTACACATGTAATCCAGAACGTTTCATTGTTTTCTGCACAAAACAAACTGAAACTTTCGCCTTTTTCGCAACATCCCTGATCGAAATGTTGAGATAACGCTTAAATTGGTTCAATACCATCCTGGCCTTCTCCGGATTTGATGTGCCACGTTTTTTGCCACTACCATTTTTCCGCTTGGTTGTCTTACGGTCCTTGAACGTTTTGATCACATGAGATACGGTTGAATGTGCGATTCCGAGCTGTTTTCCGATCCATCGATGAGAAGCGTTTGGGTTTTCGAAGTGAGTGCCCAAAATTTGTTGGCGCACTATTTCTTCATTCGAAGCCATCACTGAAATCACTCGACCGATTTTCACGAAACTCATTACACAATTGACACAACACAATGAAATACATTCAGTTAAAATTTCAATAATTTTTACCCACACGCTAAAAAGTTACGAACAACTGCGTGTGTCCAAATTTAATCGAACACAGTCTTTAGTCCCAAGCATCATCTTTTGGTTCTTTGTGTAATAATAGCTGATCTGGCAATAATGGAGTAGCAACCTCGGGTGGTCAATCATGCTTATGCTCATGCTCATTCTTCATCATCCATCATCGCCTAAGTTCAATGTGAAATTTAGCTTTACAAACGCTCATCGCTGCAAACTGTTCATTAAGAGCATCAAACATAAGTTTCCGTTTCGATTAAAATAAAATGTAACTGTGGTAGATATAGTACTTGAAAGATTATATTGATAATGTTAGTAACAGTAATAGTGCTTGCTGTTTGTAAATAAATAAGAATTATTACATTTACTTTATTTTGAGTGATTTATGATGAACGCGCTAATAACTCGTCTGAAGAATATTCACAGAGAAGAGTGTTAGAAAATAAATCGTAGTTGGCGAATGTGCCAAACCGATTCAGTTTTTTGACGGATTTAGTAGTCATAAGTGTCTAACGTTGAGAAAAATTGATCAAGGCCGAAAACCTCGGTCGAGGTTAAATTGTAAAACGAAAAATAAAAAAAAATAGTGGTGCGTTATATCAGGAATATAACCGCAAGGTTCACGTAGGATCGCGTTGGTTTCTAGTAATAATGGTATCATCTAATTTATACGTATCATTATATGCATTTGGTTGGTTAAAATGTTGATAAAATAGTTCTACAATTTTGCTATGGACCCGTCCCTTCTTATGAATTTTGCTCCATACTGCACTCGTGATCTTCATCTTTCGGAGCCATGCCATTGAACACTAGTATATATCACGCGAGATGAACCGAAATAAATCCATAAGGGACGAATGGCCAGTTTTGCAGCCCGAAATTTTATCATTGTATTGGGTAGACATGGAAACCGCTAACTGTCCGATTAGCCGGTCTTGCATAACTCTGTCTCCCATACCATAACCGGGCAGACTGTGGCGGGTGGACAAAGCCCTGTCCGAATTACCAGCTGAGTGCTCTGCCGTGACCTGACCGAGGTTTCCAGCCTCGATCAATCGTCTCAACATTTTACACGCACAACTGTGCTCTAAGAAATCCGTCAGATAACTGAATCGGTCAGGCACATTCACCTACTTTGATTTATT
Source organism: Aedes koreicus (assembly GCA_024533555.2). Classification (NCBI taxonomy): domain Eukaryota; kingdom Metazoa; phylum Arthropoda; class Insecta; order Diptera; family Culicidae; genus Aedes; species Aedes koreicus. The sequence continues at coordinate 26,556 of JAHHFK020005425.1, forward strand.
TTTTACACGCTTCCATAGCTGAATATCCTCCTTGCGTGTTACAAAAAGTACGTTTATGAAAATTACACTCAAAAATAAAGTATATATAATAATTATACTATAATTACATACATTCAAATACTTTTACTGAAACTATTATTATCAATTTTATCATTCAACTACTACCACATGCTCGTGTCGAAAACTGGAATCATTTCGGTTCATCTCGCGTGCTATCTACTAGCGTTTATAGACGAATCCAAGTTGAAAAAAGAAGAAGACACCGAGTGGTTATAAATCTAACAGCTCCCATGTTAAAGTCTAGGAGTGAAAATTTTAAAACGCTTCTAAAAAAATTCAAATGAATTTTAAATCAAAAGAGGTTTGTTTGTATTTTTATTTTATTTTTTTTTTTGCTGAAAATGTCTTTATTGAGTACGATGGATTTTTCTTCTATCATACAACAAACCGCTTTTAATTAGGATTTCATTTGAATTACTAAGAAACATTTTAAAATTATCCTCCTATACTTTAAGATGGGAGCTGTCAGATTAATCACCACTCGGTGTCTTCTTCTTTCTTTTTTTAACCTGGATTCGTCCATAGCCAAGCCCTGAATGAAGAGAGGCCCGAAAATAGGGGACGGGCCTCAGTTATAAAATCAGACGCTGGCAACCAAGCAAAACATTGTTTTTATCTGAGGGATGTGGCTATTTCTGTATTCATCATGGAATGAAACTAAATTATATAAAAAGAAGAATACAGTTTGAACCATTTTTTACCCGTTTTTGAGGACCCGGATAAGGAAAACATATTTTCAACCTGTTGATATGGAGATTTGTGTGGGATCATAGGCGTAGCCAGGATTTCGAATAGGGGGGGGGGGGGGGCAAGCAATTTTTTTTTAGAGACAGAGAGAGAGAGAGAGAGAGAGAGAGAGAGAGAGAGAGAAACTCTCTTGAGAGAAATTGATTTGTACTTTTCAAGAAACTACCTTCGTATTCAATGCCACAATGCTGTTACATAACTGTTAAAAGCACGAAGCATTAGTTGACACAGAAAGAACACTCGTTCATTGTACGAAAACCATACAAAATGCTACGAATATTTTGTTATCAATAAGAAGGCATGGTTACATGATTGACTGACAAAACTTCTATATCGACTCAGTATGTAATTGAAAAAAAAGCGCAAACCACGAAGAGTTGTTCAGATTTTTTTTTTTATATTTCTGAAATGAGGTTCGAACCTGTATTTTTAAGAAGACTTGTTATTGAATCCGTGGTTGATCTCGCTAAGCATGGTGACTCGTTAGAAGTTACTTGATTAATGAGTATGAACTTATAACTCTTGATAGCGCTTTAATTTTTATTTTGTGATAAATCAATGATTCCAGCCCACCCAAGCAGCTAAACCAACATGTATGAGTACGATTGAAGAAAAGCAGTGATAGGTTGGTCTTCACAAAATTCATTTCGTGCATTGTACAAAAAGGTGTAATGACAGCATTTCACCAGATGACAAGCATAAGGAATGTTTCATACAAATTACGAGGAATTTATTCTATGAACAAAATCCATGTTTACGAAACAAGGGAAAGCTAATTCACGAAAATAAATTTTCAGTGCATATACTGACAAAGCAACACCGCAAAAACATCGTTTTTTTACACACCGTGCTCACACCGTTTCAATAGAATTTTTTTAATGGTTGTTCAAATAATAAGTGGTAAGCTTTTAACAACCATACATTTTGAGTTTTGGTGGTTTATAGCTTATGGTTTGTGTCCTCTTAACTTACCTTCAGTTTAATTATTTTCTCTTTTTTTATCTAAACAGGAAAATCATGCATTACTTTACAAACCGACGTAAGTTGCGATTGTCAGCAAGCTGTGATTGTTGGGATAAATTGTGGCTATTTGTATTCTTAATACACGAATAATAAGAAATAATTTAGGAAGTTTTATTCATCAATGACGCAAAGGAATTCATATGCGTTCTATCAAATACTCCTCAATATTTTTAAAATAGTTCAGATACACTGGTGCATCTGAGTTTTGAAATTTGAACCGATTTATCTGATATGTTCGTTTGTTTCATTTAATTACATTTATGGTACTAACAATAACAATAACAATGGATAACAATAAATCAAAGAACTGCTAATAATTTACAAAACTCATTGCGCAATTCACACAATGTGCACTCACCAGCAGACCACTTTTTTGAAATCAAATTTAGAATGAGAAGTAATGAACATCGACTTTAATATTAGCTTTCTTCTGGGTTCATGCGAGTGTTCTCGACTTGCTCTCAAATCTTCCGGTCCGCCTCTAAGCATCTTGCTATGAGGTACCAGGTGGGTCTCCACTGGTGGACTGCCTGTTGATCTGCCAAATTTGGAAGACGTCTACATTGAGTAATATCAAATTACAATAATCCGTCCACTATATCACAATATATTGGGATTGGTTCAGCAGATTGGAGATAATGAAATCATTGGGTATAGGAACCAGTCTCCCCCGGTTGATGCTAAGCGGATGAGCCTGGACATCAATAGAAGCATAAAGTTGCCAGAAGGCACGAAATGCATCTACGCACTCTTATTTTTACCAAATCCCTCAATCGCAAATTTAAGTGGATCAGCATAGATTGTTCTTAAGAAGCCTCTACTTGATTGATACAGTTGTAAAAATTTAAAGTTTATGAAAAAGAGTATGCCTCGAGCATCGGCTGTGAAAGGTTGTGTCGATGCTTAATTACGCACTATTTTGCTATCGGGCATGGCGCGTTTCGTATTGTTTCGGTTATCTATAATTCAGCGATGCGAGTGATCGAGTGAGCATAGAAAAAAAACTACAAAAATGCTTCATGGTGAGATGTGGTGGTTCGCCGGGCTGGTAGACTGGTGGTGAGGATCACAATTAATTTTCATCCATAATATTGGTTTGCCATACTCGCCGTGTCACTTGGAGAAAGTAAGCCACTATACCTTTTTGTGAGTGACTCCTTACTTATGGTTTAGATCGGTTCAAATCGGATTTCCAGCATTATAGAGAATCTTTTTTTTTCTAATGAAAAACCACCATCACACTTTGTGAGTGGCCCCAATAGCATCCTCACTGTTGGTTTAATTAGGTTCAAATCGGTACTATAATAATATTTAAATATTTCACTAAACGCCACGTGAATTCAGCTTATCGTTTACCAAAAAAAAATCATGCTGCCACTCAATCCTGTTATCCAACATCCCAGTGAAAGTGCAGAGGTGGTCTCGGCTTCCAATAAAACGAGTATCACGTCGACACATTCCTACCCTTTTCTTATTTGACATGCATTCGGGTGAAGCAGGCGCCAGTATTGCCTTAGTTTGGGATGACCAGTTTTTACACATTGACGATGTATGCTAGTCTCAACCATCATCTGTTGGTTCTCTGTGTTATAACAGCTGATCTGGCAGCAACGGAGTAGCAACCTTGGGCGGTCAATCATGCTCATTATCTTGCTCATGCTCATATTATAGCAAGGGATAGAATCTTTGAATAGGATAAGACCACTGCAACTTCTCGCACTGATTATCATGCTGTCTTGCTTTCTCACACGCTTATCAAATTACTGGTCTGAAAATCGGATACGATTCGTCTCTTTTAAACTGGGTTATATCGTAGCATGCATTAATACAGAAACAATATTTCAAAATACTGAATCAAACTGTAAGATATGATTAACATATATCCTCAATAATACGAAACTACAGTACCGTAAAACGGGATATTATTGATCAGTGGGGTAACATTGATCGGTTTGGCCCATATCATGAATAGTTCAAATCAACATTTTCCGTTGATACACTTTCTAACTATGAATTATGAATTATGTTTCTCAATCTGGTGTTATTTGACTTCCGAAAGCTATAACATTGGTTAAAATATTACGTTTCTTGATTACCAAGAACTGAAAATGGAACTGAGCATAGCGTTTTCCACTTTCAGCTAGCGGGAAAAAACCAATCAATGCTTGAATCATAGTTAACATTACTAGAGATATTTTTTTAGATACGCTAGGTTAGCTAGGTTGGGTTTACTATTTAAAAAAAAAATCTCATGGATGTCCGGTTTTTGCGCTTTTTTGCTACAACTTATAACAAAATCGAGGCGACTTCGCGCTTTTTCATTGAGGTAAAGGGACAATCTCACAAACATTAAAAATAGATTAATAAAAAATTGAAACAAACATTAAAATTCTAAAAATAAAATCAAAAGTTAGGGGGGGGGGGGGGGGGGGGCAACGGCCTCACCCTGCCCCCCTCTGGCTACGCCTATGCTATGCGCGTGCCACCTTGGACTGGTATGAAGAGAAAAATGTCCAATTTGTGGAAAAGGCGATGAATCCTCCAAATTATCGGTAAGGAGGGCCATGGGGAATTTTGGGTTTTGGGGAAAAAAAAATTCGTAAAAAAGCTAGAGGGGAGGAGAGCATATAATAAAATAAAAAAAAACGGGGGAAAGGTAAGAAAACCACCAACGGAACGGTTGTGGAAAACTTCATGGGGAAAATCAAGAAGGGGGGGGGGGGGGGGGAGAGCTAAAAAAAAATAAAATAAATTGTTGTGGTTTTGGTGTTTTTTTGGGAATTTTATTAATCTATTTAATTTTTTTGGTAAAATAAATATAATAAATTATATTATACAAAATTTAGTTGTAGTTTTTTTATTGTTATTGTTTTTTTAATAATCACTTCAAGTATCTCAAACACAAACACAAAAAAACCAAAAAAAAAAAAAAATATAATATAATGTTCTTCTCAAATTTACTTTTAAAGTGCTGTGTTGGAAAACGATGATTGAGTTCAATTTGATGATTTTTTTTTTAACTGAATTAAATTTTTCATAAATACTTACTACCTAGTCTCCAACTCGAGTCCTTCTCTTTAAAACCGAGATACTTACCACTGTGCCATATGAACGAGGTGGGTTATGCTATGATTTTACTCGGAGCGTTGATTCCATGCATTAGTACTTTTTTGTTCCCTATAATATTATCTGAACCTAAAAGTCTCGGATTAGTTCATCTAGAACTCAATCAGAACTTAAAAGTTGTCGAAAAGTTCATGCGGAAGTTTGTTTTGTTTCATTAGCGTCCCGTTCAAAATAAATCTTGTGTCTCGTCAAACTTGGAGCACAACAACAAATCACTCTTCAAATGTAAACAATCTTTTTGCCATTTTTTAAAGTGTTACTCAAAACTTAATTTGTTCGCAAAAAGTAGGAAAGTAGTTCAACATAGATGTATTATGAACTTTTGCGTCGATAAAAAGTACGGTTAGTACTTTGATTGAACTTTGTGTTAGAGATGTTTTGAAGTTTGAAACAAGTTCTCAACGAACAACATATGAACTTGAAGGTTGAGTTGAATAGCAAAAAGAAACTTTTCTTGAACTTTCAAGTTGCTTTCAATGTTAATGACACTTTGAAGAAAAGTTAGGTCTGCCTGTACGTGAAATGTCTTGTTATTCTGCAAAAAAGTTCCATGGAACTAAATTTCAACTAAATGTGAACTTCTGAGTTCTCATCTCAAGTAAAATTCGAACTTTTGGCTGCTTGGGAAGGCATTATAGGAATAGGAGGTTTGGATTCGCCAACTGAAGCATTTTTAACATATTTCGTTATGTTGATGAGCTTGCTGCAACGGAGGCTGCTTATTGAAAACAAAAAGTACTTATTAATGGATAAAAACAAATAAGATTTTTGGAATCAATGCACCTTTGCATTGATTTGACCAAAGCTTTCTCCAGGAATTTCATGTTTCAGTTTAGTTTTATTAATATTTCACAAGCGGGAGATTCAAAGTCCGCCAGCCTAAGCATACTTTGTCCTTCCGGAATCTGTTATATAAAGAATACCGATACACCTACTCATGCTCCGCATTCACCGCAATCTCCCATCCACCATGTGCGTGCATGTATTGTTTTTTTTAGTTTCTAATTGAAAATAAATAATGTTTTGTTAATTTTTTGATTATTCTTTATTATATTAATTTTTTACACCATATTATTGATTAAAAGTGAACGCCAAAATAAAACGGCAATATGCATTCAAAGAAAAAAAAACAGCTTTACTCTTTGACTGCATAAAGGGTGATACGGTCAAAATTTGGTCAAGGGAAAACGCGTGTAAATCGTTTATATGCATTCCAATTAGTCAACCGATCGATTGTGGTTTAGGGTGACATTTACTCTAGTTACGGGTTTCCATTTTTTTCGTGTACTTTAATGCTGACTGTGTGTGTGTATGTGTGTGTGTATGTGAATGAACTGTTTAAAAACAAGCCAACTTTGTGTCTGCGTGCGTCGCCTGTGTGTTTACACTTTGCGTTTCATTGACGCCAACCGTTCGGTGCTTGTCCAGTGAGAAAGCAGTGCAAAATTAATATAAATGGATAAAAACGAATTATTTCAACGACTCTTCAATGCGGTCGTTAAGGCGAATCCACAGAACAGCAGGAAAAAAAATCGCAGGATTAGGCTGTTCTGATTTGGAATAACTCTAAGGAAAATTCCAAAACGCAGGAGCAGGTCGTTAACGGAAAGATATCCGAATTGCAAACCAAAGCGACACTGCAAAAATGCACGTTGCTCAACTTTTGGGGAAAGGCAAGCACTAGTACTCCAAAAATCAAAGAAGTTATGCCTGCTTCAGTGCAGCAACGTGAACTGATTAGAAACACTCAGCGTACCGAGAAAGAAGACGTCGACGAATCCGCACCAGCGAAAAAACGTCCGGCATATGTCCAGGACCAGCTGAAATCAGATCTCGCGAATATAAACTCCGAAATCGTAAGTACACGCAAACTTCTGTCTATCAAATACATTTCCTCGACGTTTGTGTGTGTCTTATTTTAGGTCAAACTTCGGAAGAAGGAAGACTCTGGACTGTTTACGGACGAAGGAAAAGTGTGTTTGACCCGGTATCTGAGCGAACGCAAACTCAAGGAAACGGAACTGAAAAGCAGAGTACAGGCTCAAGAGCGTCAACAACGATTCCGAGATGAGAAGAAGAAGACAATGCAAAACTTGCTCATACAAATTCCTGAGGCCAAAGAACATTTACGACCACACAGTACAGTAGGACGACCGCCGCTGGAAGAACGCCAGCCAGAGTTGCTCAGAGCAATCGTAGATATCGCCATCCACGGGTCAGCAGCTGAAGATAAACGCAGGGACGAGCGGTTCCGAAGTGTTAAAACCCTTGCGGAACTGACAGATGCGCTGAAACTCAAAGGATTCAACATAAGCAAGACTGGGACATACCTGCGGTTAATGCCGTATCGATCAAGCAGCATGGAAGGAAAACGGCATGTGCATACTGTGCCAGTTAAGCTTCTGAAGGCAAGGAATGACAGCCATAAGGCGCACCAAGATGGTAAGTTTTGCACTTCTACCATAAACATGCTCGAGGAGCTGGCTTCGATACTGGGACCGAATGAGGTCTCTTTTTTAAGTCAAGATGATAAGGCTCGTGTTGCTATGGGTTTGACCGCAGCCAATAAGCAAGCGCCGATTGTAATGCACCTCGAGTATCGCGTTACCCTTCCGGATCATGATTTCGTCGTTGCTCCTAAACATAAACTGATTCCGTCGGTTATCGCAGGATGTGTGATCAAACCAGGGCAGCTTGGCTGTGGTGAAGCTGTCGGGTACAGCGGACCAACGTACGTTGCAATTCGGTCCGGAAAACATTGCTCTTCAACTGCATTCTCCCATGGGATTGATTTCCTTAGGGTGTGCGATCTGCCAGAATTTGATGAAATCATGCGGGATCAAGGAACCATCAAACCAGTAATCATAATTACCGTGGACGGCGGGCCTGACGAGAACCCTCGTTATAAAAGGTCATCGATGTGGCGATCCATCACTTCCAGGAATTCAACCTAGATGCAATATTCATTGCAAAATGCTCCAGGACGCAGTGCATTCAATCGCGTCGAACGCAGGATGGCTTCTTTTTCTCGAGAGCTATCAGGTTTAATACTTCCCCATGATTATTACGGCTCACATCTTGACAGTCAGCTCAGAACAACGGACCACGAACTGGAGGTAAAGAATTTTAAGTACGCAGGAGAAACACTGGCTGATGTGTGGAATGACCTAACCATCGACGGGCATCCAGTGAAAGCGGAATATATTGAACCTGGTAGCTCTCAAATGGATGAGTCCAAAGTTGGAAACTATTCAGCCGAGTGGTTCGTTCACCATGTGAGGACATCGCATTACTTCTTGCAAGTAGTAAAAGGCAACGACAGGAAATGCTGCAAGGAACCACGAAGCAGCTATTTCAGTGTGATCCAGCAGCAGTTCATACCAGCTCCAGTTCCTCTTAAACAGACACCTGATGGTTTGAAAGCACCAAGTCCAACAGACACAAACAGTACGTTTTCATCCTTGTTTGTTCGCAATTCTCTTGTCTTAGCGAAAATTCTTCCCAAATCACTTCTTGCATACAAGGATCTCCCGTACGACATCTACTGTCCATCGCAACAGGCATTGTTGAAAACAAAAATTTGTAAAACGTGCTCTGTTTATTTTGCCTCACAAGTCATGCTCAAGGAACATCAAAAAATGCACAAGACTGGAGTACCTGGCAAACGGCGAAACACTAAAAAAGCGGTTGCAAAACGTGGTAAGGAGGTGCTGGTGATAGAAAACAGCGACCCGATCTGGACTGATGAAGATTCCGACACGGAACTACAGTTAGCTGGGGACGTGGAGGGCACTGATACATTTCCCGTCATTACAATCGAAGACCACTTGCGTCCGACGTGGACCGATGTTTAGTTTGTTTTGACTATATATTGTTTTTATTTTTTTATTTTATTTAACCTCAATCATACATATTGAACTGTTCTTTGCGATACATAACATTATTTTAAATTATCTGAATCACTTAGACTGATGTATGTGATATTATTAAATGCTCCAAGCTACCTGTTATAAACATGTTTAACTGTTGCAATAATTGAACTAGATTTAAGTGATATGAATAAAACTTTGAAATTTTTTTTGTGATACTTTTAATAATTGTTGACGTTTGAGTACACTTGTTGATATTTGTAACAGTTTTAAGAACATCCAGTAGCCTGAATAAGGGAAGTAAAATTAGTGCAATGTTCTTTGTAGCCTTTATGATAGCTTTAAGTTACATAAATGAAGTAAATGGGCTGATGTTTGCAATCTTTACTAATTTTAAGTAACCCAAACCAAATGGTAGAACTGATGTCTGGATACTACAATTTTGAAACAAGTGAGAATTAAACAGAAAAACAAAAACAATAACAATTTTTGTGATGTTTTTATAATAATTGAGAAATATAGGGGAGAGGTCCGGGAGCGTTACGTAATTAAAGGGGGGGGGGGGAGTCTGGTCACGTGTTACTTATTGTTACATAGGGGGGGGGGGGAGGTGTCCAAAATCCCGTTTTTTTTGCGTTACGTAATTTGTGCACAAAGCCATACGGTTGGCATCAAAACGATTAGGCATCGTACTTATTCCACAGAGAACAGACATCCAAGCTGGAGTGCACTCCTAGTGTAAATTTCTGTAACTGCCATTTTAAAATAACAGGTCGTTTCCGTCAATTTAGGAAAATCGTGTGTTGATGGCGCCACCTGTGCGCTTCGAGATTTGATAGTCATTAACTGTCTGTCAATTTTTGTTGGGTGAAACCTTGATTAGGCGACGCTGTTTTTCCAACGTTTTGTTCCTAAAAATTTACAAAATTTACGAGTAAATTGAAAAAAAAATGTTCAAGCCTGGATGTTGTTCTCTGTGCTTATTCACTTGCACAGTTTCTCAAAATTTATTTCTTCTTAGAAGTAAAACTCTATCCAACGCGAGTTGTTAACACAACAGAATAACCATTCATAACTAGTAAAGTACAGTACAATGGATTTGAAATGGCTACCAACAGCACGTTATTTCGCTCCTCGTGGTTGCACCCACCGGCTGAGTGGCCATACTCAAATTTTTACCAAAACCTGGCTTGGGACATATCAAACATAAGGATTTTGCTAAAAATAGGTTTTCGGAGGACATTCTGAGGATTTCTTACCTCATTGGCCACTTAAAGAAGCCCTGTGGGATCCAAACTTCAGCGTAAAAGTGGTCATATTCAACTCGTTAATAACTGTTTTGACTTTCTTCTAACTAGGCTTGTCTTGACAAGCGGTATATACCCCAACTAAACCATTTATTACAAAAGTATACTGTCGAGCTGGAAAGGACAAGCACATCTGGATAAAAATAACGATACAATTACAATTTAAGAATATGCAATAACAACAAAACCTATTTCCGTCCATAAATCTTACTGTTCTTGTAGCAGGTAAGTCAAAAGTTCATATTGTAATCACAATAGATCTACTATACATCCCATTTGCTAGAATTTGCAACAATTGTGAAACAATACAGATAATAGTTAGTAGCACAAATTTGTTCAGAAAAGACCGATATTTTCTATTGTTAGGATACATAACAACCCCCTTATTCTATTGTTGATTTCTCAATTTACAATAGATTCTATTGTAAAAATAGAAAGTCATAATATTCTGCTATCGTCACGAACAATATGATGAATTGAACATACTATTGATTCTATTATATGGTTACAATACATTTTACTGGAAATCTATAATACCTTTTGTATTCGGGCAGTTAAGTGCACCAAAGCGTAAGGAGTACAAAGAGGACGGACGGATTACAAAAGTGATTCTTTGTTCAATCTATCCTACGAGCATAAACAGTACGATAAAGTTTCCTGGAATATGATTTGGTTAGATTATAGAGAAATTCAAAGAATGTCCTTCGAAGACCTATTTTTGCAAAATCATGAAGTTTGATATGTCGCAAGCCAGGTTTTGGAAAAGATTTGAATATGGCCACTTTCACGGAGGAATTCGGATCCCACAGGGCGTCTTTTAGTGGCCAGTATAGTCAGAAATCCTTTAAATTGTCTTCTGATGACCTAGTTTTGCTAAATCATGAAGTTTGATATGTCGCATGCCATGTTTCACATCTAAAGATTGTACGGAATCAAATTGCACCACTTTTAAATGGCTGTAACTTATTACCCGTTGGGTATTTTCTATTGAAATTTTGGGTGGAATTAGTTCAATGTGCATTTGTCTACGCTGTGTAAGTTTCACTAGCACTAGCAGAGCAATCGTTGCGAAGATGGAGTCGCAAGAACAGCAGCGGCGCAAAGAAATTTTGCGCACGTACCTCGAAAAACCGGATCTTTCTCGTCGTGCCATCAACAGGAAGCTAGGAATGGTACATTCTACGGTGTTTAAATCGGTACCTCGAACGTTTGACCATCGATCGGATAGAAAAAAGTGACAAAAATGGATTTCCGTATAGTGTTAAGGATCACAAGCGGGTAGTTCAAGCTTTCAACAGGAATCCCAGCAGTTCAGTTCAAAATGTGGCGAAGAAACTGAATCTAACCAAAACTTTCGTGCAAGATGCGAAGAAACGTGAAGGACTACAAGTTGGTCCAAATGTTGTACAGGACCTTATGAGTAGTGCAAAGAAAAAGGTTCGTGCATTTGGATATGGAATTGAAATTGAATAAAACAAACATGGGAAAATATTCATAACATGTTTTATTTTACTACCTGAAAGTTTGAAGATGATTAGTTGAACGGGCGAATTTTGCCGAATATTTGTGAGTGTCGCAATTCGATTCCGTACACCCTTTCAAAATATTTTGTCCACTGTCCCCGAACAGGTACTTACCCCAGTACTCCCGCCTTGGAATCCAAAACTCACGATATTTTCGGAATAACTAGTGCAGATCCATAAACTAGGATAATTTTGAGATCTATTGCAAGAAACCGCATCAAATTCCGATTGCTAACGATGGAGTATCATTAATTTTAAATTTGAATTTTTGTTTCTCTGAGGTGTGGGAAAAGTACGTGTAATCTCAATTCCATCACGTTTTTTTTTTTTTTTTTTTTTTTTGGGGCGTAGAACCACTGCGTCCACTGAGTTGAACTTTTGTGGTATACCCCTGTTTACTATTCTAATTCGCATCTTAAAGCTAGATCACCATTTGTCAAGTGACCAGCCCAAGACGCGTCTCCCAGTCAGGCAAAATTGAGTTTATAAAACCCACCACCTTTCCAGGATTTGCAGTCCAAATTTCTTTAGGTTGCATATAGCCACTGTACAGAAATTTAAGTCTGCTCTTGTACAAAGCATCACAACTGCAAAGCAGATGTTCCGAGGTTTCACGTTCCATGTTACAGAAACGACAGATATCATTCTGAACCTGGCCAATGTTTTTCAAATGATATCTACTCGGGCAATGTCCGGTTATTAGGCCAGTATAGGTACAAAGAACTCTCTTATTGAGCTCCAGAAGCTTTTTACTGATTGTAACATTTGGAATTATAAACCTTTTCGGTTGAACACACTTTGGGGGGACAACCCAATTGGTCTCACACTTTTGTTCTCCAGATTAATTCCATTTTTATGGCACAGTATGATATACCGCAGAATGGTTCTGGGCCAATAAACTGTGCATTTGAACCTTGTTTAGCAAGCTCGTCTGCCCTTTCATTGCCTTCAATGCCACAGTGTCCCGGAACCCAGAATAAATTTACCGAGTTCTCTTGGCACACCTTTCGCAATGAAAGAATGCATTCCCAGACAAGTTTGGATGTGCATTTATAATTACTTAACGCTTTGAGTGCCGCTTGGCTGTCTGTAAAAATACAAATATTTGCATATCTATATTTCCTCTTCAGACAAACGTTAACACATTTTATTATAGCAAAGATCTCCGCTTGGAAAACCGTTGGATAGTTTCCCATCGCCACTGAGATTTCTACCCCAGGGCCGAAGATTCCTGCTCCCGTTTTTGTTCCAATTTTTGAGCCATCTGTGAAGAATTTTATGGAGCCATGGCGAACAGTGGGACCTCCGACTTCCCAATCTATACGTGACGTTTCACATATGTTGTAAGGGATGTCATGGTTTTCCACAGGTTTCATCCAGTCTCCATTCATATACATCACTGGCCCATTTTGAAAGCTTTGTGAAATGCTCAGGTGACCGACTAAGTCACCAGACAGGAAAGTTTTCAGCCGTTTAAGTCTAAGCATACTCTTTTCCGCTTCTAGTTGCACGTATTCGTGCAAAGGCAGCAGATTTAGAATTGCATTCAACGCATTTGATGGAGTGCTGCGCATCGCTCCCGTTATAGCAATGGATACTAGCCGTTGAAGTTTTGTAAGCTTTTTCTGTGCAGTAGCCTCTTTTGTTTTTGGCCACCACACAAGAGAAGCATACGTTACTTTTGGACGTATTATGGATGTATAAATCCACATTATCATTTTTGGTCTTAGACCCCATTTTCTGCCAAATGTTTTTGAGCATATCCAGAAAGCACTGGTTGCCTTACCGATCACACACTCAAGATGAGCATTCCAGTTCAGTTTGGCATCCAGTATCACTCCTAAGTATTTAACCTGTTCACTAAGATGAATCTTTAATCCTCCTAGCTGAAACGCTTTTAGACTAAACTTCCTTTTCCTAGTGAAAGGTACAATTACTACTTTTGATGGATTTATGCTAAGGCCCTCCTTGATACACCAAGACTGGGTAAATTTTAGGGCCCATTGCATTCTTTCTGAAATGATGTTGTCAAATTTTCCCCTCACTATAATGACTATATCGTCTGCAAAACCTACAACCTCGAAACCTTTTTCCCCTAAGCTTTTTAGAAGATCGTCTACAACTAAGGACCACATTAGTGGTGGGGGGCCTCCCCTTGGGGGACACCTTTTGTTGCCCGTAGTGTAATAGACGTGTTTCTCCCCGCTCTGGAGTTTTTTCTTTTTTTGGGGGAAGGTGAACCCAGTTAATTATGTTCATGTCAAAGTTCCTTTTCTTCATGGCACGAGCCATAGACGAATAGGAAGCGTTGTCGAAAGCTCCTTCAATATCTAAGAAAGAACAAAGTGCTATTTCTTTTACCGATAGAGCTTTTTCTACCTTTGAAACCACACTATGCAGTGCCGTAACTGTTGACTTACCAGACTGGTAAGCAAACTGGAACTCAGATAGTGGATGCTTGTTCATGTAATTTGAATTGATATAATCATTCAACACTTTTTCCATAGTCTTTAATAGGACTGATGAAAGACTAATGGGTCTGTATGATTTAGGATGCGCCTTGTCTCGCTTTCCTACTTTAGGTATGAAGATAACTTTTACTTGTGTCCATGAAGTTGGAATATGGTTGAGTCTTAAACTTGCCTTAAAAATCTCAATTAATGGCGAGATCAACACTGCTTCGCCGTTTTGAAGTAATGCTGGAAATATCCCGTCCATTCCTGCAGATTTGTAAGGCTGAAAAGATTTCAACGCATTTCCTACCCTGGCTTTCCCCATCACGTTTAGTAATAATACAAAATAATATCAAGGCAATGATCCCCCATTGCATTTTTTATTTGTAAGAATAACTTTTGAACACGCCCATACCACCCCCCCCCCCCCCCATGTGACTTGGGATCTATTAAACATTTGAATCCTCATCCAAACAATATTTAAAACAACCTACGTAAAATGTAACTAATCAGACAAACAAACTAACTCATGTACTAATACATGAAACTTTCAAACTTTTAATTTGTACAACCACATCCTACAAACCATCCTGCTACTGGATCCAGTACTTGCACAAAGCAAGTTGAACGTTCCAAACAGCAATTCACCACCCAAGTAGCACACTACGATCATAATTGGTTGCAGTAACTTGATTATGACTTAGCAAGTTATCTAAACCGAATGGCAACAAGTATGCTACTCGGGCACAATCTATCCAAAACCACCATTGAAGGCTTCGGTGAAATTAGACTCTTTAGAAGCTTTTCGTGCCTTCTGGCAACTTTATCTTCTATTGATTAAAGCTCATCCGTTTTGTACCAACCAGGGGAGACTTGGTCCTATACCCAATGATATCATTATCTCCAATCCGCGTAACCAATTGCTATGTTTTGTGATACAAAGGCTGACTAAAAGTAAATTGGTGCGCACAAAAAGACCTTTGATTCGTGATTCAATAAGTTTACAAAGTCCATCAACGATTGCTTTACAGTACTTTTATTAAAACTTCAAAGACAAAATCGGTCTTGTTGGCAGCATTCCACTCCAGAACCACCTTGGAGTAGTGGCAGCTGGCCAAATCGGTCCAAAAGATGACTTTGCCCTTATGCTTAGGGATGAACGGCAATAGAGGCTTTTTCAGGCATTCTTCGATGTAAACATCGTCGAGTAACTATGTGACGAATGGTTCCGTTTTCAGGCCACAACTGCAAATCGCTTGCCAAATCATGGCCTTCTTCGCGAACTTGTCGACAAGCACGAACATGAATCTTCCCGACACATCCCCACGTTTCGACCGGCAATCTGCTTAAAGTCGAGTTTGACGTATGTTTCGTCATCGATCAAAGTGCAGCCCTTGTGTTTTGTCAAAACACGGTCGTATAAGAGCCTTGCACGCTTTTTGGCCACGGAATGCTGCTTCATGTACCGGTTCGGATGTTTACTGGCTTTGTACGACTTGTATCCTCACCATTTGATAGTTGGCGTTGTACCTTCTGGCCACATATCGGATCGACTTTAACAAGCTTGGGACCGGACCACTTCGGATTTTTCAGGTGTTTGTGCACAATATGTTTGCTTCTTTCGACTTCCATTTTACGTCGCGATCGACTACTTTGATCAAACTAGCACCAGTTGTTCTCTTTGGAAGTGTAAACAAACCACTGTCAACGATTTTCGATTCCCAACATTGGATGCGTGCTAGCGGCGCATGAGGGGCGTACCAATTTACTTTTAGTCAGCCTTTAGTACATTAGTGTTCCTGATTTTTCAAAAGTTCGTCGGTATCTCTTAAGGAGGACGGTAAGACAACCGCCGACGTGGCGACGGGGGGGTGAAGACACCACACATAATTAAAAAATATAATAATATTGGATTGTTGAGAATATATTAGAGGACGGGGGAGGAGGAGTGACAAAAAAAAAAAAAAAAACACACACCGCGCGCGGGGAAGAATATAAAATATATTGTAAAATATTTATTTAGAGAAAAGAGGGAAAGGGGTGGAAATGAAAAAAAAAAAAAAAAAAACACGGTGTGGGACATATATATATGTAGGGAAAAACCCCCCCGGACAAGTTCCTAAAGACTGTATTCGATGAAATGTGGACACACGCAATTGTTCGTAACTTTTTAGCGCGTGGGTAAAAATTGTTGAAATTTTAACTGAATTTATTTCATTGTTTTGTGTCAATTGTGTAATGAGTTTCGTGAAAATCAGTCGAGTGATTTCAGTGATGGCTTCGAATGAAGAAATAGTGCGCTAACAAATTTTGGGCACTCACTTCGGAAACCCAAACGCTTCTCATCGATGGATCGGAAAACAGCTCGGAATCGCACATTCAACCGTATTTCATGGGATCAAAACGTTCAAGGACCGTAAGACAACCAAGCGGAAAAATGGTAGTGGCAAAAAACGTGCCACATCAAATCCGGAGAAGGCCAGGATGGTATTGAACCAATTTAAGCGTTATCCCAACATTTCGATCAGGGGGATGTTGCGAAAAAGGCGAAAGTGTCAGTTTGTTTTGTGCAGAAAACAATGAAACGTTCTGGATTACATGTGTACAAGGTCCAGAAGGCACCGAACCGGAGCGATAAACAGAACTCGGTGGCCAAAGCTCGTGCAAGAAAACTGTACAGGGAGTGGCTCACAAAATCGTTCTGCATTGTGATGGACGATGAGACCTACATTAATGCCGACACCAAACAAATGCCAGGACAGGAACACTACGTCGCCACCTCTAAGTTGGCCGTTCTGGAGAGTGTACGGAAGAAGAAACTGTCGAAATTCGCCAAAAAATTCCTTGTCTGGCAAGCGATCTGCGGATGTGGCAAAATGAGTCAGCCCTTCATCACCTCTGGGACCGTCAACGGACAAATCTACAAGGACGAATGCCTCCAAAAACGACTTCTGCCCTTCTTGAGATCTCACGATGGCCCGACACTGTTTTGGCCGGATTTGGCATCTTGCCACTATGCCCGGCCCGCCTTAGGCTGGTACAAAGATAATAATGTAGTTTTTGTACCAAAAGACGTCAACCCTCCAAACACTCCGGAACTTCGTCCAATTGAAAAATCTTGGGCAATCATGAAGGCAAAGCTCGTTAAAACCCCAAAACTGATAGAAAATGAACTTGAACTAAAGAAAGTTTGGTTAAAATTAAGTCAGCAAGTCGGTCCTATCATTGCCCAAAATTTGATGAAAGGGGTCAAGGCAAAGGTTCGGGAATTTGGGTTGGGAGAAGAGGTTCAATAAACCAATGATGTCAAAACTTAACCATTTAGTAGTACTTTATTTCCAGAAAGTTTGAAAAGAATCGGGCTCAAGGAAATTTTTTGGTGACCTATTTTGTGTGTCCAAATTTCATCGAATACAGTCTTTATCAATGTAGAGTGTCCGTTCAATAGTTATATGACTGGAAATGGAGCCTTGGTAAATAAATTTAGAGATGAAAAAAAAAACCTTTCTTTTGCTTGTTGTCGGTTTGTTGTTTTTCGTAATAAATAAATGACTTGTAAAGAGTGGTGTGAGAGTAGCAGAGAACAGTATAAAAAAAAGAAACATGTGGTTGGGGGGGAAATGGTGTGTAAATTCTCTTTCTTTCAAAATGACTTTTCACCGTAAAAGTAAGACGTACATCAGCGGTTCAACGGGTGACGTAACATGCAACCTCGAGACAGCAAGTTCAGCTCTGTCTGGCAAGGAACTACTCTCCTAATAAAAACGAACGAAAATGTCCCCATTCCTGCGTCCCCGTCTGGCGAAGAATGAGATATAACCGCTTCCCACGAAACGCAACGGTCTAGTTTTTCCTCACCCCGGTCCGCGATGGGAAAAGTGGGTGGTAGCGTGAGAATAAAGTTCTACCCTCACCCCTCCTATCCTTTCAACGGATGAACCGGTGCTAGTTGTTGTGTTTATTTTCCACCATCGAAGCGCGACTGAGCTAGATTTTTTGGTTGCTCAACTTCCTAAGAACATTGCAACCGACTAGAGAAAAAAAATAGGAAAAATTACAAAACGCAACCGTCGAGCTCTCGGGCCAAGTTGCCTTGTTCCATTACTCAGAAATCTTGACTCATACGCGATTGCAGAAACCCATTCCGGTGAATCACAGTCACGGACCCGCGCTGTTTGTGGATGAGCAGTTTCGAAAAACGATTCCTCATAATCAAAAACATTGGCTAACCGAAGTTGCTTTCATTGTTCAATGAGCATACATGTTGGGAGATGGTGTTGCAAACGGAGCTACAAGTGTAAACAACCCACCGCAAATTGTCGAGCGCAACTCAGCGAAAAACGGATTCGATGACGACCACGAGTTTATAATTAATTGGAAATCTGGCCAACCGGCTAGCGATGGTCCGGGGCGCAACCGGTCCAAGGCAAGTTTCTTAGAAGGGTGTAAACAATTCGTCATATTTCAAACCAATCCCTAGCTGGAAGCACGGAAAGGTGTCAATTAGCTCATCGGAAGCACATTGTGTCTGAAAGCGAAAACCTCACTTGCGTGAATCGAAATTCGCAATCGCATCCAACAAAGATGAGACGCCCCTGCGGGGGGAAAAGTCTGCGAGCCTCATTGGAAGAAGTTCACCGAAACGAGAAAAACGCCAACGATAAATAAAATCAATAATGCTGTCTGGTCGTTGTCCTGGCGAGCGTATTTTCCCAACGAATATTTTTCCTTTCTCCTTCTTTATTTCTTTTTTTTCGGATACATGTCTCGATTTCACTCACTCGGCAGGTCTGTCATACGCCCATGGCTGCAGCACCGTGGCGCTTTTCTTGTCCTGATTCCAGAAAGTTTCAACACTTTCTTTGTCACCGAAATACCCCCACCTCTTTGCTCTGGAAAAAAGGTCCTTTGTTGGAAAATTTCCCCGGCACGCATCGCTAAAATGTGGAACCCTTTCACGCAATTTTAAATTATAACTTCTCGATGCAAACAGGCGAGTGTTGCCCTGCCGCGCGATGCAATTATGTAGAACTACAGGCACTTGCGTCTACACGAAAATGCTTTCGGCGTCGTCATCGAGGTCATACGGCTCACTGCCTGGGGATAAATCAATCATCCTCCAGCCGACAGGCCAATCTAGTCGGTGTCAAAGAGTTTTGATTTCGAGGAAAACCTTTGCCCCTAGGAAGAGTGTCTCGCACGGCCAACCGTACTGTGGAATCATTCCATGTACCAGACAGGAATCAACATAACCATAAAGACGGTCTTTATAGGCCTTTTTCTGCTTTCACTTTCGTTCTCTTCAGACAGCCTGCCGTCGTCGTCGTCGTCGTCGGCTTTTTCGTCAAGGTCAACGCTCGACGTGAGTCCTTTTTCTAACACCCTGTAATTTCATACCGCTTTTCGATTTGTTGGATATCAAGGAAGAATTGTAAATTCCACCCACGGACGATTTTGAGGAGAAACGAGCCAAACGATACAAAGGATCATCATTTGGATCGGCCTCAGACATCGAGCAGGGAAATGCCTTCCGGGTCCGTTGCCCTTGGAAGCCGACGTCGGTCGCCGTCGTCGTCCTTGTTGTTGGGTGGATGGACGGATAAACTGATGTGACAGAAGCTTTGTGCTCATCTTCACCGTACATACCTCCTCATACGAAAGAGAAAATTGTCTGGGTTTGTCATCGCTGCGTGAGTGTGTGGGGACATTTCAGAGTAGGTGTGTCCCCCTACCTGCTTGCCCTCTGGATTGGGTTGAGGATTTAGCGTGATTATTTTTGATTGAGTTGAAAAGCGTTTATGTTGCATGCATGATTTGGCATTGATTTCAAGTATCTCGGAATCCCAGTCAAATGAAAATTCACGAATCAACATACAACGAGATCCTATTCAAACAAATGAAAATATTGCTGATTAGGAAATCTTCCGGTCTGCTTTTTAGCAGGTTATCTACCGATTGCCAGTCGATCTTGCAAATTTGGCAAACGTCTGCAGTTATCGCAAATTATAACCGGAAACAAAACCTTTCTCACATTCGTGAACAAAAGGTTAAGACAAACTGAACTACAGTTCCACTTAGATTCATATTTTAGTGTGATCTAGTGAACCTCATTTTTGTGAAAAATAGGATAAATACTACCATTCCATAGTATCCAATCACTTCGAAAAGTATTGCAACACACACTTGAATTTTGCATCAACCCCAAAAAGTATCGCAGAAACGAGGTAAATTCATAATATTATATCCCTAAATGCTGATAACCCAGAAAGTTTGAACTTTCAGTGAAATTGTTCTGAAAGGTAAAGGACGACTTTCGGAAAGTGCAGTGTATAGTTCAGAATTCGGTCACTACATGGCGATACTGTGCATAGAGAAGATGGAATTTTTGAACGAGTTTATATCGTGATCCTGACCAGAGATCGAACCTTGAGCAAAGTTGTTAAGTAGGTCCAGAACTTTCGGAAGGAGGAGAGAAAGATTCGGAATTAAGTCACTAAGTGACGCTAGTGAGCATGTAAAAAAGAGCAAGTTTCAACGAGTTAATTCCGATCACCTACACTGAAAATTAATTTTAGTTTCTATGACGAAATCGAAGGTAGAACTTACGAATCGATTCGTTGTTTTCTACAACGAAACTGATTTGTTGTTTTATGAAGATACCTTCGTAATTAATGGTACATGCGCAACTGTCAAAAGCACGATGCATTTGTTCAAACAGGAAGAACATTCGTGCATTGTACGAAAATAATACAAATAGCTACGAATATTTTGTTAAAAATTAAAAACAAACGTTTCTCTGGTTGCAAGAATGACAAACAGATCTAAAGCCCGTCCACGTTAAATTTCGGACACCAAACTAACAGCAGCAAACAATATTACACATAATTCAACAAACCCGATTGTTTATTTCACAATAATAGAGTTATATCTACAGTAGAAACAGTTGATTAAGATGTTAATCCTTCTTTCTGTAAAATTCTCAAACTTTCAGTGGTACACCCGCAATCAGGTTCCGTACGGTATCCTCAAATACGCCCGCCGTGACGATTCTCCATCTGCTCTTGAAATCATCGGTACCATTTGCTTTCTTCTTTCCGCTTCGAAAAGTTTCCGCTTAACTAGAGCCCAGTACTTCTCTATTGGGCAAAGTTCTGGACAGCTTGGTGCATGGGCTGTTTTTGGCACGTATTTGACCTCCTGTACCTTTTATACCATTCCAGGGCGGATTTCGCAAGGTGACAAGAAGCCAAATCTGGCCAAAACAGAGCTGGAGAGTCGTGGCTACTGATAAACGGTGGCAACCGCTTTTGCTGACATTCTTTCTCGTACACATCCTTATTGTTAGTGCCGGTAGAGACGAAACTTGTAGATTCTCGACAACAACTACATATGGCCTGCCAAATCAAATACTTCTTGGAAAATTTGGACTTATTTTTTTTTTCTGAAAATGCTCGGCAACGGTGTTCCTTTGCATTGCGGTATAAAAATCCAGACCCGGAAGCTGTTTAAAGTCTTCGAGTACTTATGTTTCGTCGTCCATTCTGATACAAGAAAATGTTTGCAAAAACTTGGTGTAAAGCTCCTTAGCACGACTTTTTTCAGTGAATTTTTGCTTGTCATCACGGTTGGGCATCTTTTTAACTTTGTGCGTCTTCAGTCTTTGCTTCTGATTCACTTTTTGTACGTATGATTTTGACTTCCCAATTTCCCTTGCGCTGAACTGGCCGGCTTGACGTGCCGCAAGGGCTCAGTAGGGATCAAGACCCGAAGCTAAGAGTCAGTTCCTTTGTGGTTATATCACATTTATTAGCAGAGCAGCACATCGAAATTTTAGGTTCATTTTATCTAGAAAATTAGAAGAATGATTAGTAATTTCCATTTAATTCCAACTACCTATATTGCTTATCTTGACAGACACGCGTATTTCGTCTACAATGTGCAGACTTCTTCAGTGTCGTGTACTAATACTTGACTCGAGTATTAGTACACGACACTGAAGAAGTCTGCACATTGTAGACGAAATACGCGTATCTGTCAAGATAAGCAATAAAGGTAGTTGGAATTAAATGGAAATTACTAATCATTCTTCTAATTTTCTAGTTACAGGTATTCCACTAAACAGCTCACACTCTCCATAGTTCATTTTATGCTTTATATCCCATGATTCCTTATATACTATACAATTTCAGATCATCCATGGATATCCCAAGTTTTGTAAAATAATTTTAAATCAATTTTTTTTTCTCGTGGCTATGCTACATTGTCTTAGCTTTCAGGTTCATGGTACAATTGCAGCAGGACCACAATCTGCAGACATTTAAATAAAAATGAAATTATCATCATTTTATATTATAACATCCATGCATTACATTTTGTATGCTTTTTTATAAGTCATTTTCAGCTCCGCATATATGCATCCTTGTCAGTTATAGCTCATCTAACCTACGTTATGTATTTGAAAAGATAGAAAGGTTTTTGATGTTTTTTTTATTTTTTTAGAAAAAATCATATTCGAAAAATTCTACTTAAAAAAAAGCTCTTTCCTTCTTCATCAAAAATATATATTAATTTGCAACCTAGCAGTTTACAATCATTCATTTCCTATTTCACAGACATAAAGTATCATTTATGGGTCCAGATGAACAAGAGCTATCGAAAAATTCATTTTTTTATCTTTTTGTATGTTTGTTTAATTAAGATTCAGTTTTTGGATTCATACTCATATGAAATTTATTTTGCCTTATTATTAGCTGTTTTCATTATGATATTAATACACATCTAATTTTTATTTTCAGTAACATACCAGTAGATGTCAGATACATCTTGTACCTACGTTTATTATGTTCTCTGACTATTATTGTGAAAACAAATTCTAATCTTAGTAGATCTTAATCCAATAGAAACTTCAAAAGTGGAAGTCTTTCTATGAGTGGATGTTCAGCTTAATTACGGATATATGTATTCTACTATAGTTTACTGGCCTGCTGGTATTATTATTTTATATTATGACGTCAGTTTATTATTTCGTGTTATGATTTTTAATGATGTGACATAATTGCATTTAAATTCATTTCATTAAAATCACTATTTCCGATGAGACTCACTACCTAAATTATTGCAAGGAAACGGAACAGCACATCGAAATTTTAGGTTTACTTTTCTATTGCTATATAATTTCAGATCATTCATAGGTATCCCAAGTTTTATGAGATAATTTAATATCATTTTTTTTTTTCTCGCAGCTACATTGTCTAACTTTCAGGTCCACAAATGGAAGTGCTATTATCATTCTTATATTCATTCACTATATTATTTGTCATTATAATATTCATTCACTATATTTTTATAATTATAATATTCACAAGATTTTAAATATTACAATATGACACTGAATATATATTGGGAAAGGAGGGAGCATCAGGGTATCACTCAAGCTGGAATTGGACAATGGAGTGGTATGACAACCGGCGTCTAGGAGGGAACAAACAGTATCATTTTCTTTATCCTACCGATTCGATTGTGGTGCTGTGAATTCTACTCCAGCAGTTTCAGTGAGAGTGACGCGCCCTTCTTAACAAACCATCCCGTAGAAAGCTTAATAAGTATTGCGAATTGGGTTATTCGATTTGTTGGATCGTATCGTTGGAAGGAGAATCTCATGTTCCCGCGGGTTTCGCGTAAGTGTCTCTGCTTACGGGTCCGCCCCACCGTTTTTGGCCCTTCATACAGCGTTACTGTGAATGCAACCCGGTAACTCAATTTGATCTTGCTATTAAGTGGAGCTGCATACATGACAAGGTCTTAGAAGGGATGGTGGCTACCTTACATACATACATTCATACATACATGATTTTGACTTCCCAATTTTGCGAGCCAAATTGCCTACAGAAAGATTGGGATTTTTCTCAATAATGGCTGCCACCGTCTTGTCCATTTTTTCGGAGCAAACTTTTCGATTTGTTCTACTTCCAACCTTCCGATCCACAGTCAAGCGCTGGTCAAATGATTTACATTACGGTACATTACGGTAGTTTTAGTTTCTTGGTAAGATCGCGTACCGACAAGTTCGGATTTGGCTGCCGTTCCGTTGCGTTTGCGCACTTCTGCTTGATTCGATACTATTTTACTGAATGTAAGAATAATGAAAACATGTTGTATCACGAAATAAAGTGAAGAGTTTCAACTATAACACATAACTGAAACGTGTCAGCGATCCGTAAAATAAATAAAAATCTACACTGAAAAAAAAGTGTCCCAAATTTAACGTGGAAAGGCTTTAAAGCTAAATTCAAAGTAAATCTGGACGCACGGTTTAATACACCATTGCGTCCCTGGTGGTTGAAACAAAAAACGTTTGACAGACATCTGATGATGTTTCATTGACGAAGAAATTGGTTTTTCTCGATTGATCGACGCATCTCAAAATTACGGATCATGGAACTTGAGAAAAGAAAATTAATTGTGCACAAACATCTGGAGAATCCTTCGTGGTCTGCCTCAAAAATAGCAAGAATGTAAAAATTCCCAAAGTCAACGGTGTGTCTTGCAATCAAACGTTACAAGGATACTCTGAGTGTGGATAGAACACAGCGCATCTATCATAAAAGTGGCACTAGGGACAAAGAGCTGAGGAGAAAGGTGTTGAGGTACGTGAAAGGCAACCCAGGTGTCTCCATACGTGATTTGGCAAAGAAATACGATTCCAACTTTTCCACCGTGCGTAAAGTTTGCACCAAAAAAAGGGACTTTTTTCGGATGGTGAAAAAAAAAGCTAAGACAGATAATTGCACTTGATAAATTTCCCACCGAAGGTAATTATTTAAGCATACTTGCAAAAAAATTCTACGCCCTTGCGAGCGGCCTTCCGGCAGTTAACCGGAACATTCGCCATGGCGGACGAAAACATGCGTGTAGGCATGTTTTTGAGTTCATTCTTCGTTTTATTTATCAATTCTTCCTCAGTTTTCACGACAAAATTGTTGGACTAGATCTTACGTTTCAGGATGGCCCAGAAATTCTCGATGGGACGCAGCTGGGGGACGTTGGGTGGGTTCACCGACTTGGGTACCACATCGATATTCAGCCGCTCCATCTCCTCCAACGATCGCTTCGAGTAGTGGACCGATGCCAGATCCGGCCAGAACACCGCGTCTTCACCCTTATAGTATTTCTTGATGAACGACGCAACTTCCGGCAGGGCTTCAAATGGTGAGTTGACAACTTCGAAGGAGGGTGCAACCGACCTCCGGTCCTCACAAGTTCCTACCTCACGCCTCCACGAGTCATATGATCACAAAAGACTGCCAGCTGAAACATGGAGACGCTGGTTGGCGTAGCCTGGGCAATGTTGTCAATCTGACAATAGCGAAGTGAGGGGGTGCGACTGAAGATCGTGTACCTTTAAATCATATTGTATATTTTCCATTCTCATTTTAATAATAATTTCAGCACGCCTTAGCATCATCTTTGCATTCCAAAACCATGTAAGACCCTGGAGCAACATGACAAGCATAAAAGGCTCAATTAAATTTCTCATGAAATTATAAAAGACGAAAAAAAAAAATTTTCACAAAATTCATAAAAGACTGGCATGTGCTTCTAAGCAGTAAAGGATTATATTTAAATATTTTGTTTGGTGGTATTATTATTAAATAAGCCATTTATTTCAGATATCATCAAACTGGACTCTTCGATTACTCCAATTGCTATCTTTGAAATGTTACTAGAACAGTATGAAGAAAAATATTACAACATGTCTTATAAAATAATATTTTTTATTGAAATTTCATCTTTGATTTTTGGAATGATCTATACTGTTTAAGCATTTCCAGGACTAGGAGAATATTAATAAATATCTTATCTTTATTTATTTTTCAGTAACAATCCATTAGATGTCAGAAGGTGGCAACGGAGTCGGTGATAGGCTTTTGCAATTATTATTGAATGTATTTTTCATTGCCGTTTTGCAAATGAAAATTATACCAAATTCGAGCGGATATGATTCATACAGCGTTGTATTCATTTAGCTTTTGTCTGATTTTACAGTTCAATCCTTGTCATTACTTTATCATTACTCACAATATTATTATATTTGATAATTGTGGTTTTATTGATTTTACTTCATAGATGAGGTTATAAAAGCAGTATCAAGCAGCAAATAGTGACCAGTAAATATGAGTAAAATAAAATTATTAAATTTCAATAGATGTAACAAACTTTTTCAGGATACCTCAAACCGAGATTTTAGTGAATTGCTGCTATTACTTTACTATCACTACACTTACTATCACTGAATTGATAATGAATTGCTGCTATCACTTTACTATCACTACACTTACTGTTACTTTAAATTTCAATTTACGAGGATTTAATAATGCAACAAGAGGTTGGTTGGGTTTTCGGTAAGTGAACGGTTGGAAGCGCATTGACTTACTGTAGCTGCTCTTTTTTTTTGTTGGGGCGTAGAACCACTGCGTCCACTGAGTTGAACTTTTGTGGTAGCAGCTGCTCTTTACATAGTCAAGTAATTTAATTTGTATAGTGTAAAATTCCATGTTTATTTTTTAAGTTGAAATTTGTATATATAACAATTGGGTCTTTCATGATGTCTTTCTATATGAGAAGAGTGAGACCTTGTAAAAACCAGCACAGTATATGCAGTTAAGTTCGTGATAAGGGAGTGGAAGAATTTTTATATGATTGTTATGAATTTGTTTTTAAATGAATTATAATAAAAGTAATGGTAAAAGATGTGGAGTTTTTTTTTATTTTTTTATTTTTTTTTTTTATTAATATTTTAAGGGTGTGAAGTGAGGGAAAAATAAGCTTAACTTGTTGATGTGAATGTGAAGATTGTTAAGCTGTTGTACAAAGAAAAAAGCGTGGGCCTCCTCTTGTTGATTCTCCAACAGTATCGAGCGTATCCAGTGACATGTCCAGTTCCGGTGAACTTCCTATTGGCTTTCTGTTTTTTGATCAATGGAGGTCATGCGAAGCTTTGAAAAGGAGCGATGTTGGTTGTAAACATTAGTTACATGCAAATATTTGTTGTATGCTATCGCCTATACATTTACCAATAATTTTACTAGTTCCTGTGGTAATCTTGCGAGATCTACGTCTTTTGCCACTGTCACTGTGAGTAGACAAATGAGCAATCATATTAGAAACCGACCAGTTACTAGTCGAACATACACGCAACAGTATGGTTTTTTCGTATAGCAAACATGTTACATGGGCCACTCTTGCACCAGCTACTCCAGTAGTTATTTCTATGTTGAATCCTTGAGAAAATTCCTCATTGGACGACTGTTGTTGATCGTTGCTAAAGAAAAACCCAAAGTTGAAATGTTATACGATTTCTGCATGAGCACAAAATATAACAAATTACTAGTAGTAGCCCCGAAGTTTGGAAATTATAATTTCTTTTTCCATCTCCGGTGTTCTAGAACCATGCTCTTTTTCATGCAGGTTTTCGTTGATGTATTTACCGACACCTGACCGCTTTATTGGGTCAGCAATACTTTTTATGCTTTTGATCTGGGCTTTTGTAAACATAAATGCCTCAGGGTCGTCATCATACACCCCAAAAAAATCTTCAAGTTTTTTGGAACAATTTTCTTGGGCAAGCAGCTTTTTGACTTTCCGCAGCCCAACTGTGTTCAGCTCCTGTTGGATTTCCGTCACGTCAGTCTCGCTGAAGTCGCCGAAGAAGCTGGTAGCCGTATAATCCAGTAAATCTAGAACGTTTTTTCCTAAATCTGGCACTATACCGATCTCTCTCTGAATGCGATTCCAAAACCGGTTCAAAAAGGAAAAATAAAATAACACAGAAAATCATCTCCAAAACTCAATCGAGATCCAAGGTTGATAGCTCATACACTAGAACACTTACCCGCACTTGTACGTTGTCGATTGGCTGCTCCGGTAGAGACATTGAACCGGGTCAGTTCATATTCAAACATCGGAGCGAGTAGTCGTATTTTTCACTGCGGTCTGAGAATTAATCGTTATCTGAATAGTGTTGAAGATAATTGTTTGGTTGAACCAAGGTTTAGCTGCCTATTGTTACACTGACCTTGAGTCAATATATCGAAATCGATACGTAATACAAAAAGAATAATGGAATCTCGCAACGTTCACACTAACTGTGTCAAGGTCCAGTTCGGACCAAAAACGAAAATGCCAACGGACAAAGAGGTTTTTGCCTTTTTTCGGAAGTGCGAATGGTCACCGGAGTCGCTTTGTGCGATGTTTCGAGAACCCAGGGAGTATAGTGTCTATGTTAAATTCCAAACAGAGGACCTGATGAAGACGGCGCTACTGAAATGTCCCCCAAGCGACACGTTCGCTTATGACAACGGTGAGACGGTTCAGGTCTCATTTGCACCGGCCAGAGATGACTTCCGATACGTACGTCTATTTGGACTACCTGTCGAGGTCGATGAGAAGCACGTAGATACCGTGCTGTTTAAATACGGTAAAATTCATCACATGATCCGAGAAAGATTTGGCCAAGATACTGGATATCCAATACTCAACGGCGTGCGTGGTGCACATATGGAGATTTACACTGCCATTCCACCTCAGCTACATGTACAACACTTCCAAGTTCGTGTGTTTTATGAGGGTATGCAGAGCAAATGTTTTGCCTGCGGTAGTCCGGAACATGTCAAGGCGAGTTGCCCGAAGAGAACATCGGTCTCCAACCACCTGAGACAGAGCGAATCTGGTTCAACGTCCTATGCTGGAGCTCTGTTGGGTATGTTGGTCAATCAGAAGCCTGTAACGTCCGAGAGGCGGAATAAATCAACAGAGGAGGAACAATCTCAAGCTCACGTGGAAGGGGAGAGTGAAACTTTGGTTGTTGAGCTTGCAACACCAGCTACAACCACTACGCAAAAACTGGAACCGATGATGCAAGGTCCGCATCACAACGAGAGACTGACAGCCCTACTACACAAATACCGGTACTAGCTGCCCGTACCTGCCCTGTTGGGAAAGTGGAATCAACCGAAATGGAGCAGGAGCAACAAATCAGCGATCAAGATTGGTGTACAACGAAGAATGGCTCAGATTCATCGGAACCCGAAACGACGAAACTTCGAGTGCTCGAAAAGCAATCTCTGCGTACACGATCGCGGATTCAACGGAGGAAAAGTAAGTAAATTTGGTGTTGTAGTACTGTGAAATGAACTTTTCCATCAATATTTCCACGCTTAATCTGAACAGTATAAACACAGATATTAACAAAGCAATGTTTAAGGACTTTGTAAGAAATCACGATGTCGACATCATGTTTCTGCAAGAGGTTACTTTTGAAAACTTCTCTTTTCTTAGCTCGTATAACGCTCTGGTAAATATAAGTGTGGATAAGAAAGGGACAGGAATTTTGCTAAAGAAAAACCTAAGTTACAGCTCTCAAATTTTTGACCCATCTGGTAGAATTGTATCAGTCATAGTGAATGGGATAAACTATATTAATATTTATGCTCAATCGGGAACCAATAAGAAGAAAGAAAGGGATAACCTATTTCTCAATCAAATCACAATGCATATCAGTAAAACAAATTGTGAATATTCAGTCTTAGTTGGAGACTTTAATTGTATCCTAGATCCAAATGACTCAAATAGCTCTGTTAAAAACTTTTCGAACGGTCTGAGAAGTTTAGTAAATATTTTTCAACTACAAGATGTCGCTAAGCAGCTCCATCTAGATAAATTCACTTTTTATCGAGGAGACTGTGCTTCTCGGATAGATCGGTTTTATGGTCCAGAGGCTTTTGTTGCCCGTGTACTTGATATAAAAACTATTGCGGTTCCGTGTTCGGATCATCATGCGGTACTATTGAAATTGTCAGTGAAACAACAAGAGCTCAACACTAGAGGAAGAGGATATTGGAAAATAGATTCAACGCTATTGTCGTCTCCTGTGGTTAGTCAAGCATTTGAAAGGCAGTATGCGCAGTAAAGGAACAGGTTGAGTTACATGGATCATAATGCATAGTGGAATCATGCATTCAAGGCCAAAGTTCGTAGTTTCTACAAAGCTGAATCGTGGCGTTCGTACCAGGCTGAGCAGACCAGTAAAAGTGTATTGTATTCTCGGTTTCAAGACTTGTCCTGTAGGAAGTCTAACGGAGAAAATGTCTCCGAGGAAATCAACATGGTTAAGCATCTTTTGATGGAGCAAGAGTATGCAAGGCTACGGCGTTTACAGTCAAGAATACCAGAAATATCACTGGGAGCAGAAGAAAAGATGAATGTCTACCAAGTATCCAAGCATTTACATAACCATCTTACACCTGTGCTTCAATCCGCTGGAGTCAGTGGATCGCCGATCAATCGTCCATCGTTACCAGACGTACACAAACATTACACCGATCTGTTTGCCGAAAGTGAAGCTTCTAGGATCAGTGATCCAGCATGCCCTATCAGTTACATCACCAATATGCTTGATGAAGAAGATGCGACTGGATTAGTTCTACCGATCACTGAGGATGAAATTTATCAAACTCTTAAGCAGTGTTCAAAGAAGAAGTCGCCTGGGCCAGACTAATTTTACGTTGAGCATTTTGACCTGCTTAAATGTGATCTTGTACAACTGTTTAATGCGTATTTGAGTGGACAAACAATTCCGCCCAAAGATTTCTCAGCGGGGATCATCATCATGATCCCTAAGAAAGCAACGGTCCCAACAATTCAGGATCATCGCCCAATAAGTCTATTGAACACAGATTACAAGTTGTTCTGCAAAATTATTGCCAAGCGGATCGCATCAGTATTGGATCAATTGTTGGGTCCAGGACAGTGTGCTACAGTAAATGGCAGATCTTGTACGGATAACCTGAAAGATATCAGACGATTGGTGACTCGATCAATTGAATCCAAACGGTTTAAAGGATTTTTGCTTAGCGTTGATCTGGAAAAAGCGTTCGATAACGTGAACCATACTCTCCTGTGGAAAGTGCTAGAAAAATTCAGATTCCCGACCCAGTTGATTCTTTGTTTGAAATCGATGTATAGCAAAGCAGCATCAAAAATTTTGCTAAACGGTTTCTTGACACCAGAAATCAAAAATCTCTCTTCAGTGCGACAAGGATGCCCGCTCGGTATGATCCTTTTAGTGCTTTATATAGAGCCATTGATCAGGAACTTACATGACAGCTCCACAGGTGTTCTTGTTTACGGAAAATTCCTAAAAGTTGTAGCATATGCTCAGGGCCTGATTTGGGGGGGGGGGGCCGGGGGGGCCATGGCCCCGGGCCCCCACAAAAAATCATCACTTATGATTTATATTTTCACTACGTCTAAACTATTTTTTTACCGTGTATGACTCGATGTGACTCTCTCTTCTCCCTCACTGACCGCTAAACCGAATATTCATGATAAACAATCAGTGTGTTCTCTCCCACCGCCGCGAACCGTTTGCTATTCTGCTTGTGCGTCTGTGAAACTGTTATCGTTTCGGCAACCATTTGTGAAAATTGGTGATTTGAAATCAAAAAAATGGGCGATCGTCACGTTGTGCATAGAAATTATAAAAGTGGATCGGAGAAAAGAAAAATTCAAGATGAGCGGAACAAAAAGGTCGAGGAAGTGCTTTCAAAAAACCCGAAAATCAGTTCATTTTTTGCGGCGGGTAGTACTAGTGCAGCAGCGGGTGAATCCGAAACTGAGTCAAATGTTTTTCGGGATCCGGTACCCTTGCCGGTGCCCTCAGAAGAGGCTTCGAGCTCCAAGTCTATTGGTTCAGATTCAATTGCCAGGAAAGTGGAAGAAAAAGTCAATCCAAATTTTGAGAAGGATGTGGGAAAGTGGTCAAAACTAAGTGCTAAGGAAATTGATTACTGGATTGCAAAAGGTCCTAGTGAACTGCATAATTGTGATGATGAGCAAATGTTCGAAAATTTCTCGGTAAGCCAAGATAGAGGGGATGTTACAGGCCTCCGAAAATGCACAAAATCCTTGTTTTACCGAAAGCTCCAGAATGAAACAGTGTTCCGAAATTGGCTTTGTTTTTCGCCGGACAGCGGTAAGCTGTATTGCTTTTTTTGCAAGCTTATGAACGTTTCATTGTCGAATTTTTCTGGTGATGGGTTCTGCAATTGGAAGCGCGCCCAAGAGAAATTAAGCTCACATGAAACATCGAAGGATCATTTGGAATCTTCAGTCGCCATTTCGTTGCGAGCGGGAAAACTTGGTCTTGATCAAAGTTTAAAAAGAGAGGTAAGTTTTCGGCAGACAACTAATCGTCCCATAAAAAAATAGAAAGCTCCCATAAATTAATCAAAATTAACCAATAGTAAAAAAAGGGTAGTACCGAGTGCCACCGTATATTTGACCGTGTTTAATTTGAAAACATTTTAATTTGACCCCCGTTTATTTGCACTTTGTTCCAATTAAAAATGGTTCAAACGTCATTCAGCTCATGGAACAAAACGAAGCGAAATGGTAAATTGTGAAGCGGAACGCAGAATAAAAACAAAACAGCAAATAAGGTTGCCAGGATCATGGTTTTATTGTTACTGGAAGCTCAAATTGAAAATTTACTCTGGTAATTTTGATGAGATGTTATTCAAATCAGCGGGGGTCCACAGTAGCAATTAATAAATCAACATTTTCCATTAGTAAATCAATAAGATCATGAATCAATAAAAACTTCCATAAAAATAGATTTTCGTTCCATAAAAAATTCAGAAAAGCAATAATTCTTTAAACAAATCAAATTTCCATTAAAAAAAACAAAACCTTTACAAAAAATAGAAAATACATAGAAAAGAAAATATGAAAAAACAATAAAAATAATCAAAATTTACCATAAGTAAAGCACCAAAAGTTCAAGGAAAGTATAAAAAGCAGAAAAACTAAGCAATTTTTTCTTAACATAAATGATTGTTTGCTTGAAATTGAATCGATGCAACGAAGGAGCTACGCTCCCTACTGCATCAAAATTTCAGGGGTGATTCAACTACACCACATAAGATCAGTGTTTTGGGTTATATATTTAAGGATTAAATATTATATATTTATATATTTAAAGAATTAAATGACGATTTATGATTCATTTCTTGTAATTTTAACTTAAATTATAGTTTTTTTTGATAGTTTTTCATGAGAATAGTTGATTTTTTATGGAAATTTTCTAATAATTCATGAAAACTTCGTATTTCTCTCGACTTGGAGGTTTTAATTTTATAATGAAATTTTTGAGTATTTTCTCGCTTTTTCGGAACTTTTATGGAACATAAATTGATTGTTTATGGAAACATTTGATTCACTAATTGTTTTATTGATTTGTTTATTGAAATTCTTGATTTTATTATTGCTATTATCCCTTTTTCTTTTGGAAATTTTTGATTTTCTTACGGATAGTTTTAATTTTTTAATGAGTCGTTTATATTTTAGCCGTAAGATTTTTATTATTATAACAAATGGAGCATAAGATACCCATTATCCAAATATTATAATTCTCACAGGAACAACAGATGGCAAGCTACTGGCGAGATGTCTTGAAGCGAGTGGTGAAAGCCATTACGTTTTTGTCGGAACGTGGTTTAGCGTTTCGTGGAGAAGACGAGCTGTTTGGTTCGTCCAAAAATGGGAATTTCATGGGAATTCTCGAGCTAGTTTCAGAATTTGACCCATTTTTAGCTCAGCATATCGAGAAGCACGGCAATAAGAGGAGTGGGCACGCCAATTATTTGTCTTCTACAATTTTCGACGAGATCATCGACCTTATGGCAGATAAGGTATTTGCGGTTATTACTAGCCGAATAAGAATAGCAAAATACTATTCAATTTCCGTCGGTTCTTCTCCCGATGAATCTCATATTGACCAGCTGACAGTCACAGTGAAATATATGGAAGGAACTAGCCCCGTTGATCGATTTCTAACATTTATTCCGAATTGCGGTCATGCGGGTCAGCAGATGGTTGATGCACTTCTCGAGTTTTTGAAAAAACACGACATAGATTTCCAGGATTGCCGAGGACAGTCTTACGATAACGCGCCGAACATGTCGGGAAAATACAAGGGCATGCAAGCGTTGGTTTTGCAAAAAAAACCCATATGCTTTTTTCGTTCCTTGTTGCGCTCATTCGTTGAATTTAGTTGGAAAGGCCGCAGCCAATACCTGTTCATCTGCTGTGGATTACTTCAACTTTGTTCAAAACCTGTTCAACTTTTTCACGGGCTCAACAAGTCGATTCCAGCTATTGACTGAACATCTCTCCAAGACCGAACGGAAGTATACGGTGAAAAACCTAAGTGACACTCGATGGTCGTGTCGGGCTGATGCAACGAAAGCATTGCTTCACGGGTCTCTCCCTCCACTGCACTGACACCGCTCCCTATTTCATCGGCACCAAGGGAAACAACCGTACCGTTATCAGTATATTATCAGAACGTCGGTGGGATGCGCACCAAGACAAACGAGTTTTTCTTGGCGACCGCCTCCAGTGACTACGACGTCATCGTACTGACGGAAACGTGGCTGCGGAACGACGTGAGCAATTCTGAGCTGTCATCTCATTATAATATCTACCGATGCGACCGAAGTAACGCTACGAGACATCTACAACGAGGAGGTGGAACGCTCATTGCCGTAAAAAACACTATTTTAAGTGCTCCTGTGCAACTTGACCTATGTGACTCGCTCGAACAAGTTGCTGTGAAACTGTCTCTTCCGACAAGATCTGTCTATGTATGTGGAATTTACTTGAGGCCCAATAGTGAACCCGGCAGATACGCCGCACATTCGGACTGTGTGCAGCAAATAATTAATAAAGCGGGTTGCGGCGATTCTGTGATGATTGTTGGCGACTACAATCTGCCTCATCTACTCTGGTCCTTCGACGAGGACCTGGACTCGTACCTACCAACCAATGCATCAACTGAACAGGAGCTTGTATTCACTGAAAACATGATTGCTAGTGGATTGCAGCAGATTTGTGATGTGCGCAATATCAACGGAAGACTCCTAGACTTGGCCTTCGTTAGCAACAGTAATGAAATTGAGTTGTTTGAAGCACCATTATCGATCTTACCACTGGACCGTCACCACAAGCCGTTCGTCTTACGCGTGAACACACGACGTTCCTTGGATAGTATTCACGCAACTACGGAAGACCTTGACTTCGATTTCAACCGATGCGATTACGATGCAGTTTTTGAAGATCTACGTTCACTGAACTGGGAGGAAATTTTTCACGATGCCAGCGTCAACGCTGCGGTCACCACTTTCTACGACGTGATTTTCAGGATCATAAGCAGACACTGTCCTCTCCGTAGACGTTATCCTCGCCGCTCGAACAAACACCCATGGTGGAATACCGAGCTTCGACATCGGCGTAACGTTCTTCGTAAAGCTCGCCGTCGGTTTCTGCGTCATCGAACTGCTGAAAACAGCTCAATTTTTCGCAGGCTCGAGGCTGAATACGCCGAATGTGTATCTTCTTCTTTTCGTGAGTATTTTTTCCGAATCCAAGGGGGGGGTAGGGGGGCCCCCTCCTTCTTGCGGGTTTTTTGTAAAAGGAAAAAAAACAAAAAAACCGCCCCGGGGGATTTTTTTGTGGGGGGCTCCAGCGGGGGCGTCGTAAAATTGTTCTATCTTTTTTTCGGTTTTTTTTTATAGGTGGGCGATGGTGGCTGTCTCGCGGGCGGGTTGGCGGGGGGTGGTGATTGCCATCATACGATATACAATTTCCGTGTCCAACCTTCACCGTAGAAGATGTCAGTAGTGCACTGAGAACTGTTGACCCTTCGAAAGGTCCTGGGTCAGATAGGCTACCTCCCGTTTTTATTCGTCGATGTGCTGATCTACTTGCAACCCCTGTGTGTTTGCTATTCAACCTGTCGCTATCGGAGACTACTTTTCCGGATGTATGGAAGTTGTCTGCGGTCTCTCCCATTCACAAAGCTGGAAACATCCATGATGTTAAGAATTACCGACCTATTTCGTTTTTTTTGCTGTTTCGCCAAGACGGTTGAACTGTTGCTCCAATAGAATGTATTTTGCTGCTAAGCCCATCATCTCGCAATATCAGCATGGCTTCGTGAAGAATCGCTCTACTGCGACTAACCTAATGGCATATGTTAGCGCACTAAACTCCAGTTTGGAAAAGCGCTGCCAAGTTGACAGTATTTACGTAGACTTTTCCAAGGCGTTTGATAAAGTACCTCACGAATTGTCAATGAAAAAGCTCGAGAAACTAGGATTTCCTTATTGGCTCATCATGTGGTTACGGTCATACTTACTAGACAGATCCGCCTACGTGAAGCTTAGCTCCATTAAGTCAAGCTGTTTTGCAACACCTTCCGGCGTGCCTCAAGGTAGCCACCTCGGTCCCTTGATCTTTATTCTGTTCGTCAACGACTTGAGCCACCGTCTGAATTCGCATCACCTTATGTATGCCGACGATCTTAAAATTTACCGGAGGATCAGCTCACTGGTTGATTGTGCAGCTTTACAGCAAGATATTGACACCATAGTGAGTTGGTGTGTGTCAAACGGAATGGAGATGAATGCGATGAAATGTAAGGTGATAAGTTTCAGTAAATCCCAGAGGCAACTGATATACAATTACGGAGTAAACGGCATCAAATTGGACCGTGTATCTTCAATTAAAGACTTGGGAGTAGTAATGGACTGCAAGCTGAGCTTCAACGAACACATCACTGCAACCACTGCTAAGGCTTTTGCCATGCTAGGATTTATACGCCGAAATGCATCTGAGTTCCGTGATGTGTATGCATTGAAAGCACTTTATTGTTCGCTCGTTCGAAGTGTTCTTGAATATGCTGTTCAAATCTGGGCACCTCATCACGAAACTCAAATTACTCGTATAGAAAGAATACAACGTTGCTTCGTACGTTTCGCTTTACGGCGATTACCATGGAACGATCCGGTTAGGCTGCCCCCCGTATGAACATCGACGCCAATTAATGAGATTGGAATCGCTGCGCCAGCGGCGTATCTATTTACAGAAAATGTTCGCGTTCGATTTACTAAGCAACCGAATTGACTGCCCAGATCTTCTGCAGCAGGTTAACTTCTTCGTTCCTGCACGTCGGTCCCGACAACGATCGATATTTTGGACTGCTAGACACCGAACGGTGTTCGGACAAAATCACCCGCTTGAAAAGTGTTTTAATTTGTTGAATGGTGTTGAAACGTTCGATTTTAGTATAAGTAGAGACCGTTTTAAAACTAGTATTAGGCAAATGACTTAGATTTAAGATAGGTTCAGTCTGTGCAGCATAACTGAAGACGTAGTAAATAAATAAATATTTTGAAATCAAATCCGCTCTTTTGACCATTGCTGAGAATGCAGAGGAGAAGGATTAGAAAAAATGAAGCACTGTGTTTTGAAAAAGTAAATGAAAAGGGTTAACCGGGGAAAAAGATTCGACGCCACTAGTCAGTTTCTCCAAAACCCGGCCACAGCTTTGAAACCAGCAGTCAACTCAATTATCAGTTTGATTGAATACGTTGAATCCAAACGAGCAAAATATGATGAATACGAGTCTAATGGCAAGAAGATGTCAGGCACGGAGAGCTACCGGAAGACGCGATTGCGAACAAAAAACGTTCGACTTAATGAGCTAGGTCGGGCCAAGCAAGCTGAAACTGTTTCAACACAATCTCCAAAGGAAAAATTCAAAGCTGATGCCTTTTCTCCTGTTATTGATCAGCTTAAAGTTTCATTGGCAGAGTGTGCTGAAGCATATAAACAGGTAAAGATAATTACTGGCTTATGTCTTTTATCAAATCTTCGACTTTTTTCTCTTGTCTCATTTATATTTTCCAAAGGTGACAAATTTATTCGAATTCCTGTCGGATTTGGATGCGTCCCCGTCAGTCTTAGAAGAGGGAGCAAAAAGGTTGGTTGAAACGTACCCTGCTGACCTTGGTCCGGAGTTAACCAACGAGCTCATCCAACCGGTTTATGGGCAAAAGCAAAGCGCTACACTCACAAAAGGGGCGGAAGGGTCGTTCCTTCTCAATTTTATTTTGAAAAACGACTTCGGGGCCCCTTTTCCCAAACGGAAAATGTGGTTGGGAATTTTCCAAAGGTATTATGGTATCAAACGCAAGTGGTGAGCGGTCATTTTCAAAAATGAAATACATCAAAAATAGGCTGAGGACATCGATGACTAACGAAAGGCTCGTGAATTTGACTCTGTTAAGCATTGAAAACAAGATCTTGAAAGAAATAAGTGTTGACGATATAATTGACTCATTTCAGCTAGCAAAGTCTCGCAGGAAGGCCTTTTAAACTTAAAGTTGTATTTTAACCATACATTTTGATTATCAACCAATAAAAATCATCATCAGAAAATTTTTAGACACAGTATTCTTTTTTTAAAAATTTACATCAAGAAAAGGGCCCCCACACTTCTTTGGCCCCCGGGCCCCCTCAAATGTAAGTCCGGCCCTGCATATGCTGATGACATCAACATATTTGTCAAGAACCAGGACGAATTCGATTTGATTATGCAACTCCTTGATTCGTTCACTCAATATGCCAAAATACGGGTTAATTTTCGAAAATCTTCGTTTTTAAGGTTTAAATAAAGTTATTTCTGGTCCCAAAAAGGTGGGGAGGTCGATGAATTCATTATGGGGGGTGTGTTCCTCGGTGGGTGTTGGTCGAAAATCATAGAAAAAAATTATGCGAAACTAATTAAAAAATTTTAATTTTCATTTTTCACAAAACACACACTAGCTTTAATTTGTGGGGGTGGGGGGTGGTGGTGTGTTTTCTTTTTTTTTTTTTATTGTGTGGTGTTTTGCTCGTTTTTTCTTGCAAGTGTGTTTTGTTAAAAGAAAAGAAGGAAATTTGTTTTGTCGTTGGTTTGGGTTGGGTTTTGTTGGTGTTTTGAGAGAGCTGTTTTGATCAAAATGCAAAGCTCTTTTCTTGAAAAACGTTTTACATTCTGGCCTGGATGGAGAAGATACAACGGAGGAGTATTTACTGGATTTCACGAATAGCGGTCGCCTTACACGAAACTTTAAGGAATGGATCTCAGAAGCGCGAATTATAGCGCATGGAAGAAATGCCAGAGTTGAAACATCAAAACAATTGTACAAGTTGTACAGTACAACAACCTTCTTAATGCCGCAGAGATTTCTGTTTGGGTTGAAAATGATTACCCTGATGAAAACTGGACGTTACTTTGGAAGAACATAAACTACAACTTTCTATGTTCCGAGGATAAATCAAATGTTTTTCTGTTAATCAATGATGTTATACCGAATAAAGAGAAGTTATTAGCTTACAACATTTGGGAGGCTCTTAGATGGAAATTGCGATAACTGTAGTCTTCCAGACACAAACCTGCATCGCGTGAGAGAGTGCACTAGAACCAAAGACATTCGAAAATGGACGGTAGAAGTGTTAAGAAATAAACATAATGTGAACATTTCTACAATAGATGAAATTTTGTGCAAACCTGTAAATAAAACCGATAATAGTCAGAAAGCTGCATTAGGGTTAGCAATTCATTATATCAGTTGGAGCGTAACAATGAAAACAGGTAGTCTATTTTGTTTTCAAAAAAGTATTCGAGAAATTCGATGGGACAACAGGAAAGTTTTTGCAGAGCATTTTGATGGACATTTGAACATTTGTTAAGGATAAAATGAGTTAGAAGAATAAGAATTGTCGTTTTGAATGTAAATTAAAAAAAAAAATTATATTCAATTGAAAAAAAAAAAAACCAGATGATTTTTTTTATTCAAACTAGCACAGAAGTTTCTCTTTAAGTTTCTAAGTTATCGCATGCAGTACTTTTCATCGCATAATTGCCATTTCGTTGCGAGCAGATACACAAAACAATGAAATTGACCGTGCTACTAGATCGATCGAATATTGCAAATCGAGGAAATCGAGATTTTTTCACTTTGAAGTGACTGCAATCTGATTCAAATTTGCTGCGCATAGAGTGCCATGATTAAATTAGTTTTGCCAAAAAATGACAATATTTGTTGACTTGACTTGAGCGGTCAACTGCATGTTTCAATACATCTTGGGCCATGTTGTGTTCTTGCTGAGATATGAGGTTCTGAAATCGGGAAGTGGCTTACGTTGGATTCAAAGCCATTTTTTCTTTAGAATCATCGATCGAAAGAATGATTAGGATTTATAAAATATCCATTTAAATATCTTTGAGGATTGTAAAATTGTTGAGTTTCTAAGAAATATCGAGTTGTAGAACATCAATAACTGGCAAGTTAACTGTTATCACTACCCACACTCAAAAGATTTTCAAGTGATACTTCCAAAACCACATACAACGGAAACGAAGGGCGGATTTTTACATCATGCAGGCCACATAATCACAGAAAGTTTATAAAAACATTTACTCAATGCGACTCCATCTTTCCGAAAGACCACCTTCGGATATCAATTATCGTCCCCTTCCATGCAAAAGATACACCCGACAGCAACCAGTAATTTCAAACTACTTTCAAGCTTGAGTTAGCACCATTTACGACCGTAAAGATGAATATCCGCCCCGGATTAACTTGATCCGTCCACCTCCGCCTCCTTCCTTCCACCTTAATCCACCTGATCACGCGCCCTTCCCCCTCCCACAAATGCACCACACATATGCATCGGCTTATCTGGCGCTAACTATCGCCATCATCATCTACATATCGCGCGTCGGGTTGCAATTTTTGTTTTCCATGCCAATTTCCGTCGACGTCGCTCCCCGGTTGGTTGCAGGATGATAAATTGAAACAGACGCTCCTCAATTATGTGAGACACCCGGTCGGAACCGACACGGCCAGATCCATGTCCCCCTCCCCGAAAAAAAAAAATTAAGATAGCCAATTTCCCTCCTTTCCAACAACAACACGAACGAACGACGGCGGGGGGCATTCATGATGCAATTCATCATTTCGCGTTGTTTTAATGAATGAAACTTTCGCACCGGGAATGGCCATTCTTTCCCACTCGCGAACCGAAGTTGTTATTCTGTTTCCATCAATGGTCTGGAGGTAGCGGCGAGGTGCACTTGACTTTTGATCCATTTCCGGCGCACCGCGAAGAAGATGATGAGGCGCTTGTGGAACGTAATTAATTTGATCGCGATGGCGTCGGCGTCGTCTTCGTTGACGGGTACAAAGAACCTTGCGAGTGTGTCCGGGAATTGGGTGCATTTCGCGAAAACGAAGAAAAGGGCAGTGCGCTGAAGAAATGCAACCCCAGTGCATCGCAGCGCTCCAAGAAAGAGAGCGAAAGTTGCGACCAACTTTAGAAATGTACGCGCGGGCAGGCGGGGCTGTCAGGTGCGAGGTGAGATTACTTTGTGCTTGGGTACCTTCAACCGTAAGAACAAGATCGAGAAGTAGGGGCCCCACTAGCTAGCGGTAGCTAATAATTTCGATATGTATGCAAATTTTAGAGAGCTGCGAAGAACGAATGAGCCAGTTGGGGAATTTCGCTGGAAAATGCTGATTCGCCTGCATTAGGGAAGGGAGCTGCCAGAGGCGTACACGTTAGGGTGGGCATTCTAGGATGTAATTGATTGTTCCGTTTCCCCAGTCCAGTCCCCCACTCAGCTGCCATTCGATACCTTTCTTCGAATGTCAACCAGGC
Source organism: Aedes koreicus (assembly GCA_024533555.2). NCBI lineage: Eukaryota > Metazoa > Arthropoda > Insecta > Diptera > Culicidae > Aedes > Aedes koreicus. Next base: position 68,270 of record JAHHFK020005425.1, read on the forward strand.
TGGCTCCAAAAGTCACGTGAGATTTTTGCTGATTTGCGAGTTTGATTTTATCTCGCAGTGGAAAGAAGGGGGCTTTGCTTGCGAAATAGATCTAAAAGCGCTGTGCCGATTTCAATCGGGTGGATCCGTTATCGAAATGCTGACGCAATCCGATACGATGCCAGACAGTAACAGGAGCGTTCAAAAGTTAAATTCTTGTACATTCGGCAGATTTCCAACGCGCCTCGTCAGTCAACAAGCGCTGCTTAACGGTGGTGTGGCACGCGTTTCCAGGAATTTTCACCTATATATCGAAGGCACCGCGCGATCATCAAATTAAGCTATCCTATCGTGCGAGGTATTCGATTTCCAGGTAATTCACCAAGCGAAAACAAACACCGAACAGGTGGTGTTGGGTTGCGCATTCAGTTTCGACGAATTTGTTTTGGTTCGAAGAATTGGCGTCGGGGAAATGCAGGTCAAAAAACGTGACGGAATTATGATTTACCGGTTAGGCGGCGAAAGTTCTTGCTTTGATTTGGACCGATCCAAACCGGAAGCGACGACTCTCCATAGAGAGCACGGATTTTGGATTTTGGAAGGAAGAGAACCTACCAGCATGCACTGCTTTCGATAATTAATCTATTGCTTCTGTGTTTTGTATTTAAATAACATGATGTCTTCTACAAAAAAAAATTGTAATAGTTGGCCACCCTGTGGTGACAGGGTGGAATTTCGTTGCTTCACAGATAGGGCGGTGCCCTCGCTAACTTCTTGCAAAGGCAAAAAGAAGGATGCTGTCATAGGGTAGTGTGTAGAGACTGTAATTTGAAGCAGCTTTGGTCGGAACACCGCTTATTCCGCTCTTAATATGATCTTTTTAGAGCTAGCTATGAGGTAAATTTGGCTGTCTCTTATACACAAAACAGTTTTTAAACCTTTTATTTTTATTTCAAACGTTTCGAAAAAGTTGTACAATCATTGGGCAAAAAGTGCTCACTTCGTCATTTTTCAAAATTATTCAAACTCTTGAAATAACAAATTCAAGCATTATTGCAAGGTTTAAAATCGTATTAATTATGTTAAATTAAAGTTCTTTAAACACTGAAATAAAAATAATATAATTCTCAATCAAAGCATTTAGACTTATCAGAGAAACCATAATAATTATAAGTATTTATTGAACCTTTAACCGAAGAAAGGTCATTCAGGTTGGGTTTTGTTACTTTACATCGTTATCGCTTATATTTTACTAAAATGTTCATTTTTTAACAGAAATTGTATGGTTTTTTTTTCAGCTTGTAGGCATTGTCTCCCAGGGCAATGTACAGCGAATCTGCTAGTCCGGATTTTCTTTTGGGGGGGTTTGTTTTTTCTGGTTTTTCTTTATATTTTGTGCCCTGTTTCTTATTCCCCGTCAGTCTTCTAGGTGCAGCCTAGCGCAGATGTTTGATGAAGTATACACTCTCAAATGAACACTCTCTTGAAGTGCAAACATACACTCATCAAAATGAACATGTACACGAGCGTAAGCTTCGTGCTCATGTGTTGTGCCACGTTCGCAGCGGCGCTCGCAGCCGCGCTCAAAACATTTATGTTTGCACTTCATATCCAGATGATCGTTTTTATTTTGTTTTGCTCCTTGCGTGTTTTGAACACCATTGCTGTTTTCGGTCGGACAGAGATTTTATAAGAAGGCTTTCTGAGATCCTACGGAGTTTTGATAGTTTTGTGCGATAAGTGGTTTATTCTCCAACGCGTATATTAGATCTTTTCTTTCGGTAAACCGATTCAAACGTTAAGTAATCAATGAAGATAAAGTACTTTTTAGTCTTGCGTGGAAATCAGTTTAAACTATTTAAACTAATTATTATATAAAAACTAATGATTATTCTTAAATCTTGTGGCTCAAACACTTTTTTGCGTTTTCATTGGATTCATACAGTTGTATTCAAAAAAAAAAACTAAACTAAATTAGTTTTCTTTTTCTTTTATCGTCTTGGTTTCCCTAACATATTTTTGGTTCTAATAATCATATAAACAAAATGTGTAAATAATATTACGTGTTGTGACGTGGGCATTCTTGATATTTCCTATATTTCCTTACACCTTACACAGTTCCATGAAAATAAGATATACAATCTCTCAAAACTCGGAAATGTTTGGTAGGTTTGTTCCATATCGAAAATAATTATACGTGTATTTTTTTTTTTGTTTTAACTACATGAAAAGTATTCATAAAAGTAGTGAAATTGAGAAAAACTGATCACTGCCAATATTTTTTTGAAATGTTTACCGATTTCAAAATTAACCACGAAACGAAAAATCCTTCACATAGTATTCTTTTTCTTGCAAAATATTAAAAATGTATTCATGGCTACAGAAATAACAGTTATAAATGGTTGGTAATGTCTACTTATGGACAATATTTCGAATAAAGTGTTTGTCAGATTATAACTGATGAAGACAACTTAAGTTAGAGCTTCATTTGTATGTTGATGTGTTTTTGAGTTTAAAAGTTTAATATCTTGAAAATACGACCTGAAGATTTTTTTTTCCTCAGATTTTCCTTCTACTGAAAATAGAACGAATAGACATGCTTTCACTTGCCTTGGACAAAAAACTTGTAAACCTGTGTACTAAAATTTATATCAATTTGTCCAATAATTCGGAAATTTTATAATATTGTGATTATAACGATTGATTATTACTTGAGCTCATTTGTCTTAGATTGTCGTTTTATCTACTTGAAAAACTTTGGCAAACATCAAATAACGATGTTTTTTTTTACGTTTGATGAACATGAAAAAGTGTTCAAGTGTAAGGTTGAGGGATGTCCCGGAAAATTGAAAAACTGCACAAGTAATTTGTAGCGACACATTGCCCAACTCCATCTAAACATTGCAGCTCAAAACGGCATAACTGCCTACAAACGTAAATCGGAACAATCCATTGAAGCAGCGCACAGCTACTCAGCCAAACAATTAAAGGCTGTGACTATCTACGCCAACCCAGGGGCCTGGCAACCGTATCCTAGTTACTAGCGTTTGACAGTATGCAACATATCATTATTTGAATAAGGGCCGTCTGACGTTTGTTACTGTGGGTATGAACACCTGCATTGTTTACAAACAATGAATCTTTTGATGTTTGGATGTGAGAGATGTTGGATACAGGAAAATAGCTGCCAGTCAGCTCCCTGACGCCAACCCTATCGAGTTCCATAGCTCTCCTCTGAAGATGCTCTCGATTGAATGCCCTCGATTAAAACACCTGTTTATTATAATTTAAAAGATTTGTTTGAAATACATAAGCTTGTGTTTTTTTTCGTTTATCACATTTATTTCCTCATTTATTTCCTCTAAACAAAATCACTATAAGTTTGTATTAATCAGCTGTTACACAGAAAATCTTTGAATACAGCTTAAATAGAATTTATATTGTTTTAAAGTATTCTGTTAGTCGAATAGAGTGATCAAAATTCAAAATTTGTAATTTGATACTTTCTTCTTATCAATAAGGACTGATAAGTTAGAGATTAGATAGCTTTTAATTCCTCTAATTTTGTTAATCCTTTGACAGATACGCGTATTGTAGTGTTCAATACTTGAATCGCTTGGATGTCAAAGATTTCACTAAATTAGTGAAATTAACAAGTATTTAATCTCTTATTTATCGGTCTTTACAGGTATTCCAATAATCAAGCTCCCCAAATGAACCACTCGAATAAATGTTATGCACAGTCTTGTCAATCGAATATGAAAAAAATCTTTCATCATTCGTCGTTGCGATTCATACAACGCACAATAAGAATTTCGAAGGAGTAAGAAGTCTAATTTTGGCGCTATGTAAGGCCGATACAAATAATTTGTTTAGTCGAAAATTTTTGAAGGCAAAAATAAATTGTTATTGGGAGAAACCAATTGACATAACGGCACCTTTTTTTTTTTTTTTAAATAACTGTATTTTAAAATTACTGGATTGATCAAATCCTAGCAGCTTGCCAGTGTTCTTTTTTGGAACTACAAATCCGTAGCGTTCATACTTTCACCAAATGATCTTTCCCTAGCAACTGAACTGATGGAGCAACTTTGTATAAATATTTGCTTTGAAATTCAAATTTGCTATAGTGACTGGAATATGAAAAAGTTTCTATGCCTCTAAAATTATTCCAAAATGAAAACTTGTTTTACTACAATCTTCGTAGCCTAACTAATCGTTTTTAGATTCAAAAGACATTAAAGATTTAAAATGTAATAAAACTGTTACTTGGCGAATAGTTCTTTGGAAAATCTATTACTACAATTGTTATTTTGGAATAATTCATGAAGACTAACCTTTGAAATAGTCGAGCAAAGGGTACATGAAATAATGCATCAAGAGCTATATCCAATTGCGATAATCGACCAACTATGTTGCGTTGTAAAAATAAAGATTTTTATACAAAATATTCTTCTCAAGGTCACACCAATGCAACAGGACACTTGTTTTGACTGCTTGCAGGTGTAACCGTCGAAGAAAAACACAATCAGCATCTGCCTCCATACGTCGGTGATCGAGCAGTATTACGCTACGGTTTACGCTCGAACTCGAGTTTTACGCCTGATGTTTAAACTCGAGTTTTGCACTTGAGCTCGAATCTGAGTTCAAGCACGTCGCGTTCATCCGTCGCTTCCATGTGTGATGTGCTCGGTAAACATAAACTCGAGAAAGAGAGCGCGTATTGAATGAACGCGCACTAGTGAGAGCCACGCTCAAGCTCAGCGCCGCTCATGTTTTCGTGAAGACATGATTCGCTTTGTTCTGGATCCCTACAGTTCATTAGATGTCTGTGTGTTACAGCAGTGTGGCCAACCCTTGAAAAGTAATCAACTGACTATCACGACATTGTAGATTCCTAGATGACGTCCACTCGAACGGAGATGTTTCGAGTTGGCGTAGATTAGTTGTACATCTGTCCAATACTGATGATCATATGTTCCACATGCAGTGTCGTACTAGACATTTAAAGTACAGGTAAGGGATTGTTCATTAACCACGTAGACCGAAATTTGACATTTTTAAACCCCTCCCCCTCGTAGACTTATGCCAACCCCTCCCCCCTGCTTAAAGTCTACGTAGACTTTATAAAAAAAAAAAAAATTATATATGTGGAAAATTTTCTCAATATGTTTGAGGAACGAATTATGAAATAAAACTCAAACAATCAGGTAATTCCGTTATTCGTTTTTATTATATATCATAAAAATAGCAAAAATGAAAATAAAAACAATCAGTTATGCAACTGCTTAAGATGCTCAAAACATGGCTGCTTTAACCAGTTATTAAAGTCCGTCAGTGGAAGTTCTGGTGGGACAATTTTTTGGATGCTAAGTCCAATGATTTCGACGAAACGTGATTCTATCCAAAGAACTACCGTAGCTCCGTTCACGTAGACCTCAAAAAGAATTTCTTCCTAGCGTTGCTGCAGAATCTTGGGTGGGTGGCCTTATTTTCTTAGACGAAATATCTGCCTTGTGGATGCTTTTGCGGTGACGATCTGCATTCACTTTTGACGTAAAAACAGTCCACAATCAGAGCAAATGTGAATCAATTTCGCATTGGGGATAATATCCGACATGCCCATAGACCATTATTTCATCTTCTCGGATAGTCTCAGTTCTATTGAGGCCCTCCAGTCGATGAAAACAGTTAAGCACTCATCTTACTTTCTTTCAAAAATAAGGGAGCAGATGTGTGCGTTGGTCGAAAGATCATTTAGAACTACCTTTGCATGGGTCCCCTCACATTGCTCAATTCCAGGCAATGAGAAGGCGGACTCTCTAGCAAAGGTGGGCCCAAAAGAAGGTGAGATTTTTGAAAGAAGAATTTCACATGATGAATTTTTCCCATTAGTACGTCAGAGTTCTCTTCAAAGTTGGCAAAACGATTGGACAAGTAATTCTCTTGGGCGGTGGTTACATTCCATTATTCCAAATGTTTCGTCGAGATCGTAGTTCAAAGGTCTGGATGTAAGTCGCGGTTTCATTCGTGTGATGTCAAGACTTATGTCCAACCACTACTCGCTAGACGCACATCTCTACAGAATTAACCTCGTCAATAGCAATGTATGTAGGTGCGGAACCGGTTATGATGACATCGCTCACGCAGTTTGGCATTGCCCGGATAATGATGCCTCCAGAGCACGACTATTGGATACCCTTGTGGCCCGAGGTAGACAACCCTCCCGCGAAGTAAGAGATGTTTTGGGAATGCGCGATCTTCCCTACATGCAAGCGATTTACGAATTTCTCTGTTTGTCTGATCTAAGAGTGTAATGTCATCACCCCCTTCCTTTCACTCTAGTAAATTCCCTGCCATTGTGTCCCAGTTATATTATCTTTTTGTTTCCGTGCTACTTGTACCTGCCCAGCAACCTGTGGTCACCCATCTGCAGCTTAGTTCCTGTAAGGGACTACAGGGACCGAGGATCTGGTAGATATCGCAACCATTTGCAGTAACAAATACCTGAAATAAGTTACCTGCCTAGCCCCTTCCAAACAATAATGTGAGCCATTAACCTCGAGCTAGCCACGAGTAACTGGCACCCCACTTTACTAAAATCGAAAAAGAAAAATTGTTAACTACAATATTCAATATCGGCTCCGCAAAGTGTTACACACGCCTGAGCCTAATAAATAAACGAACTGATTAAAAAAAAAAAAAAAATTAGAGCAAATGTGATTATTTTTGCTTTTATCTTAGATGCCAAGTAAAGTTTATCTTCTTTGAAAGTTTTCCAAAGCAAGTTAACGTCTTATAGCCAACCCGGACGATCCGTCCGGGGGAGACCACGCGCCCAAAGTTATTTTGCCTGGTTGAAACTCTCCTAAGGGCGAGTCCATTTAAAAAAATAATTTCGAATCAGTTGGCTTGCAGCTTAAAACGTCCAAACGGGCGCCACCACATTCACAATAGTCACTCAGAGACCGCGGTGAGAGCCACTTATACCTCAAATCTCACAGACATAATAATCATCGGCCGTCTCTTTTCCTGCCACTAGACGTCGCACCAATCTTGAAGCGGACTTTCTCTCCCCAACATTTGAACTCGTACACGAGAGAACGGACTCACCAAACTACAACGAGGACGCGAAGTGGTGGATATATTAACATTAATGAAATATGTGGTTTTAAGCGCTAACAGAATACATTTATTGTGGTATTGTATCTTCCATAATTTTTATGGTAGTGTTTGTTCGTCCCTCTCTCCTACTGTGTGCGATTAATTGCTCTCCCTAACTCAACTGGTGCGCTCATGTGCTTGTGTTTTCAAATATTTGAGACGTCACATTCCCGGCAACGCAGCTCCTTACTAGTCTGTGCTCCGTTCTTCACGAGTCCGGAAAGCGTGGCACGGAACTCGGCACTAATAGCGCATGGCTATCCTCAGTCTTATGACTGGCAAAAGATCACTCCGTGGCGCCCTCACCGGACGCCACACTCCAAAGTAAAAGAAGGGCTTGACTCACCAGCAGTTGACTGCTTACGGTCGATGCTCAACGTCGATGACCTGCCAACGGGTTCAATGCTCTCGATCAACGATCAATGGCGATCTGGGATGAATCGGCGAATGGAGGTGATGCTAACCGCTATGGCGTTTCGCGCGCCACTGCGATGGCGGTTACTCTGCCGTGCTGGTATGCTGACGAACCAGCGTGTGGAATCTGTCCACTGGAGATTCCCTCGTGTCTCCTCGGACCGATGACTTTAGTGAATCGGTTAGTTTCCGGCCGGTTGCCTGTGGTCGGGAAAATCCGTCCGACGGGAAGAAATGCCTGCGTCTTGGGTATGTGTAGAATTACTGCGGATTGGGAATTGAAACGACTACAACAGAACAATTAACACAAGCACGAGCATTGATCACACGGACAGCACATTATGAGCACAATTATTTACCTGTACTATTTAACTTTATCTCCTAATCGCACAAATTTTCCTTTCCGCACACTTCATTTACCCTACTTCTAGAAACGAACAAAATATTTCGTCAATTTGGATATTACCATCAATTTAAAAAAGAATATTACTTTAGACAAGACAAAACGATCACGAGCAAACGCGCACACTTCAACTTCGTTGGGTTGTCACGGACAGAATGAACGACACCGTGAATCCTCAGATTAAGGAAAGCCAACTCGGACAAACCGGAAGCTCGCCTTTTCCCGGGATCCTTCGTGTCCTATCGTGAAACTGGACATACAATAATACTTTCGCTGACCAGCTGTCTCTTTCCTTCTTTATCCATAATTTAAATAAATTTAATAATTTAATTTAATTTAAATAATTTAAAGCATTGCTTGAACACGTCTTCTTCCGTAGCTTCAGCGTTTGACAGGTAATCACAACCGGATATAACTAAGCCCCTCTTTTAAATGTATGTCAAATGGGAGCATGTCAACCATTTAATGTCATCTCATTCACGTATAAATGAAAGTACTAAATGGTTGACAGCATAAGCTTACTATTAAGTTGGTGCCTTGCATTTGCTCTCTCGATATTGTAGAAAAAAAGAGAGAAACACAACCAACACGCTCTACACGGTCAGCCACTTTAAATCAGCTTTGACTCACTTTCGTCAAAAATGGAGTCACTTAAATTTGAGTAAATGTAACTGAGATTGACAAGTCGACAATTTAAAAACATGGACTCAAACCAGATGGATGTTTTTGATATGTAGACTTGTCTATCCCTGTTACATTTACTCAGATTTGAGTCACTCCACTTTTGATGCAAGTGAGTCAAAAACGACTCAAAACTGAGTTAAAATGGATGGCCTTGTAATAACTGTCTCTTTTTGTATCTAGATAAATAGTTAGAAACAGTAATTTTTGCGTGTTACAATAAACCCCGTTCACATTACCCTAGTAGCACACTCGACTCAATTACATCACAATCAAGTTGCTGTAACTAATTATAATGGTTTGATGCAAGGGGTTTCCAACAAGCTTTGAAGTGACAAGTAATCAGAGATTACTTTTATTTCCGCAGAGTAATCATATAATCGTAGGTTATCACAATTATTAGGAGTAATCAGAAGTAATCATAAGTAATCATAAATAATCAAAAGCAATCTTTGATACATAATCAGGAGTAATCCTGACTAATCATAAGTAATCATAAACAATCAATGGTAATCAAACCAGTAAACAGTTGGAAACTGAAATAAATGACTTTCGATCTTACACTTGTTCTACAAGTAATATATAATGTTAGAAGTAATGCGCTATATAGCGCATCCGACGCGCTATACAGAACACTGCCCCGAGTAACGACTCTTTCAAAAAGTATAAGCACACCTTATTTTAACGGTCACTTTGAATATAATGAAATATTTCAACAGGTTTTGGCTGCGTCCTTTTGTTTGCACATTTCTGAATGACATAGCATCAAAAATGTGCTCAGTTTTGTGTTACCTATCAAAATGCGCGGTCTTACTCCGGAACAACGAAAAAGTATCGTGCACAAATGGTGCACTGTGCGCGGACTCTCCTTGAGAAAATTGGCCAAGGAAGAGGGTGTAAGCGTCGGAGAGGTACGATCTGCGATTCGAAAATATAGAGAACAGTGACCGTTTGAAGATGCGCCGAAGAGTGGTCGGAAATCCGGTCCTGTTAGTCCGGATATCGATAAAAAGATCAGGGATGCCTACAAGCGAAAACCAGCGATTTCCGTTCGGGATGTTGCGGAAAAAACTAGGGACCTTGTCGAGTAACGTCATGCGTGCCAAAGAAAGACTTGGGCTAAAAACATACCGGAAGCAGAAAAAAACCCAAAAGGAACCCAACACAGGCCGCGTCCGTGAAACCACGGGCCAGCAAACTCTACGATTCGTTATTGTGTAGAAATTCTGGGTGTATAATAATGGACGATGAAACGTATGTGAAACTAGATTACAAAACGCTTCCCGGACCACAATTCTATACTGTAAGCGAAGACAAAGACATCCCAAAACGGAAAACGCAATTTTTACCGAAAAATTCGGTAAGAAGGTTATGGTTTGGCAGGCAATATGCGAGTGAGGTAAAACATCTAGTCCGTACATCACAACGGAGACGATGAACACTCAGAAATACGTTAAGGAATGTCTCCAGAAGCGATTATTGCCGATGACCAGGCAGCACGAAGGTCAAATAGTGTTTTGAACTGATTTGGCGTCATGTCATTACGCAAAGGACACTTTAGAATGGTACAAAAGTCAAAATGTATGTTTCGTGCCGAAAGACATGAATCCGCCGAACTGCCCGGAGGCACGGCCAATCGAGACTTTTTGGGCTTTAACCAAAGCAAAGCTTCGAAAATTCATAAAACCAGCGGACGATATCCAAAAATTTAAAAAAGATTGGCCAAAAGTGGTCAAAATGGTGGGAAGTACCACTGAGCTTATGGGTCATGTTCGAGGAAAAGTTAGGAGTCTTGGCTATGATTATATATTTTGATTAAACGAGAGTAAAATATCGTATAAAACACAAATACAAATATGATTTGCCAAATAAATTATTGGAACTAAAAAAACATGACTGTTTTGTTATTTTGAAAGTGTGCTTATACTTTCTGGAACAGTCTATATTAGGTTCAGACAGACAGACAGACACAATGAGGTCTATACAGGTTGCGAAGAGCATGGTGTTTGTCGGTATTAGTAACGAAAAATGAGTAAACAATCCATGATTTCGGGAAGTGACGTAAAACTCACAAAACAAGCGAATGATAACAAAGCAAGTTTAGTTTTTGTCCGCATCTTTTTAGTGCACAAGAAGGCATTTTTCAGCCGAAACCTTTTAAAAACTACACCAATTAACGAAAATAAACATTCCACCTTGTGATTTGCTGCTATTGTAAATTGATGTTTTTGGAGATCTACGTCACGCATGTTTACAAAAAACAGGCTATGCATCATCTCACGAACACAATGACAGTATTTTGCATTACACTAATACAACTTAACCACTTCTTCTCCACCTGTATAGACCTCATTGAGACAGACAGGCAGTCAGACAGAAATCCATTTATATATAAATAAAATATATATATATATATATATATATATATATATATATATATATATATATATATATATATATATATATATATATATATATATATATATATATATATATATATATATATATATATATATATATATATATATATATATATATATATATATATATATATATATAGATTATCATGCTTTAATAAAATAAACCTTACGCTGCGCTTATAGGAATTTCCCATCCCAAAAAATGTTTTATTTCTTCAGTTAAATACCTTTGGAACAGAAAAAAAGCTATCTTGTAAAAATAACGCATCTCATGGCCCACTACCGTTAACAATTATAACATACGGCATTTAACCTTTGAATTGAAAAACAATCAGAAAAATGACCATGCGCTAATAGGAATTTCTAGCACTGTATTGTTCTCGTGCTCTGGCCTTGAAGAAATAAAATTAGGGGTTCTTATACGCCTTTACTCCATGCAATTTTACAAACAGTCCAATAAGTAAAGGCACAGTTCTGTCGATCCGAATGTTCATGGTTCATTGTTTTTGATTTATTGTTTTTCATTTTTCTCATGTAAAAATAGATAAGTACATGCTATCCACTCGTTGTTTCCGAACCGAGGATTGGATATCACATCCTTTTATCATGCGGTCTTCTCCAACAACCTCCGATGGAAAATCAAATACAACTGTAAGCGAATCTTTCATTCCCCGGTGGGATGTAGCAATTCTATTTCTAATCAGTCAACTGCCTGTTCAATTTGGATACCAATTTTTTATGTCTTTGAAAATGAAGGTATAATATATCCGGGCACGGGTACAAATACCCCAAAGATCTCTGTTTTGGACCTCTGCTAACTAAAACGAATGAAATTGTATCAACTGGTCTTGGAAACCAACGTCCTTCCGGATTAACGATCAAAGGAAATAAAACCATTTTGAATATTACCCGAATGTTGAACTTTCATTAATCGAACCCGTTACCCTACCGATGATGCAAATTGGTTCTACTAAGTAGAATAAACGGTCACTCGATACATCCAAATTGCATGCTTCAGGTGCATGAAGCCCAAGCTCATGGTCTGGCTATAATTTTTCCTACAAATAGGTCCATTTATCCTGAACCCACATTCTCCCGCTCCCGGTCCAGTATATTTATGATTGTAAAATACTGCCCAGCTGGTAGAAATGCTCTTCAGGCACGCTCTGCCCGTACATCATCTCTCGCGGTAGGTAAAGCTAGGTATTAATACCAGCAAGCCCACTTCATCTGGCTTCAACGAGATGTCCAGTGAGCACGCACGCATGGTACGCCATTTCGTCCCGATCCCGAAACATCATCGGCTGTGTAATTATCAGTGTTGTCCAACAGCCCTAATGAACGCATGTCGGCGCAGTGGCAGTCGTTGTAAAACGATGAAGAACTACATGCAAAACGGGTCAAACCGTCGTATAAATCACTTACGCACACGAATGAAAAAAAAAAATTTCCACTTCGCAGTCCCTCCGGAAAAACACTTGACGTTTTAATTACCCACCCGACAGCCAAGACCTCGAAGACGGCGACGCTCTCGACTCGTGTTTACAGGTGTTTCTCTGTCACGGTTAACCGGCAAGGGCGCAAATCCTCGGAATGTTCAATTTGCATAAATCCTATGTTTCACCCGTCATAAATCCGTAATTAACAATTAATGATGATGAATGGTGCGGTTCGGTCGGGAAAAACGCATTCCCCGTCTTGCGATGCGTTTAGATCGAACTTCCCTTCCGTCCTGGTCCGGGCCGATGCGCCGTACCTCCCAAGATGAAGAGAGGGACTCAATCACTTAGCAAGGTGTTAATGAGGCGCGTGGATTTTAATTATACAGACAAAGTACGGCGGTGGCTGGCGTTTGCGCTGAGCTGGGCAATGATTGTCGATGAGTAGATATTTGTGCCCGGGAGGGTGCAAACTGAACTGAGACTGAACCGACTAGACGAGCCAAATGGCTAACGGGAGACGATGTTTACATTTTGATCGCAATCGCAGTGGGCTGTGCAGAGGGTGAAGAGGGGGGGATAACAACGCATCGATGCGAACGAAGAAATTGCACCCACTTTGTATTGTTGAACGAGGTTTTCGCTCCACGGATATTGGAGTTGGCATGGAGGCTTTGGTTAAGACCTGGCTGCAAATTGGCGGTTTTGCAATTACAGCGCCCGGCAGGATGATTAAAAGTATGGAAATTTCGATGTATTAAGAACAAATCGTCTGCAAACGGCAATTGAGATGGAAACGCATGATGGAGAAGGTGATTTATGAAAAGTGAAGTTGACTTTGGACATGGACGTTGAGAGCTGTAGACATGCGGTCGGAAGGGAATTATGCAGACGAGATGTGTGGTTATGGTGGATCATCGTTTGACGATGCTAAAAAGCCTGGTGGTTATTGCTTCTACTTAGAAAGAAAAACGTCAGAGGTTCAACTCATTCCTTTCATAGCAAATGTTGACAGGGTCGTAGCAATCAGACGGAAGGGGGGGTAATAATATTAATATGACTCGGATGGTTATGGCTAGACCTCGTACAACATTACTCAGAGAATGAGTAGAATTGTATTTCGTTTTTTTTCTTCACGGAAATGTAACTCAATTTTCATAATAAGCGGAACGACTCGAAAATGTAGAAACATTTCCGTGAGAAAAAAGGAACAGTAATATATATTTGAAAAAAAGGGAGGGTGTTTACTACGTGTATTTATTTTATTTATTTATTTATTTATTCGTCAATAGATAAAAATGTTTATCCCAATGATAACTAGATAACACTAAATTCGAACAATAACTAACGCATACATCTTCGGAAACAACGCTTATTAAAGAATGGACTCGGAAAAAATGCGACACTTTGTTTTGGATGTAACTTTTTATCGCGTGGGTAAAAATTAATTATATTTTGGGTAATACTAGTTTAGAGTGTTATAATTATGTGTACAAAATTTTATCGCGTCAAATAGTTTTCAAGATGCATTCGAAACAAGAAGAGCTACGCCAGCAAATCTTGGGCGCGGTGATCGATAATCCTGGTCAGTCGCACAGATGGATCGACTGCATTTTGGTAGAAAGGGGACCAAACGACAGTACAGTACTCCAAAAAAGGACGAACCAAAGACCAGTATAGTGCCTTCAGACAATAAACGTCTTTTAAGTTTTTTGCGAAGCGGAAGATGAATCCTAACTGTGATGAGGCCTTAGAAACAATATAGGCAATGTGGTTCTCGAATGACAGTTTGGAGTCGAGCATTACTCCCACATCGCACGTTTTCGGCCAAAGGAGATAGCCACATTTAAGGACATTCGGTTGATCCGGCACCAGTCGTCGAACACTTGTAGTTCCTGCTGAAGAAAATCGGCGTCTTCTGGACATTTTATGACGTAGTACAGCTTTAGGTCGTCCGCGTAGGATAATTTCTGGCATCTGAGGACCAAGTTCACGTCGTTCATATATAACAGGAAAAGGAATAGGCCAAGGTGGCTGCCTTTCGGAACGCCGGATGTTACTGAAAAGCTGGACGAGGCATAATCTGAAACCTTCACAGACATAGTTCTACCAGTCAGGTATGAGCGGAGCCAGTTCAGCAATTGATCGTGAACCTCCATTTTCTCGTATTCGGAAATTTCAACCTGGCCGCGGAAAGATCTGTGCATATGGCGTCTACTTGATGACCGCGTTCCATTTCGCGGATGACGAACGATGTTAATACGGTGAGGTTGGTCGCCGTCGAGCGTTTGGGCATAAAACCGTGTTATTCCGGAGAAATAGTATGTGAGTAGTCATGGACCAGCCTTTGAAGAAAAATAAGTTCGAATAGCTTGGATACAGCACCTAGTGCAGCAATCCCACGATAGTTGGTGACGGATCGTTTGCATCCCTTTTTGTGTATTGGGAAAACAAACGACTCTTTCCAGCATTCAGGAAACACACCGGAAGTTAATGACAAATTGAAGACCAGCCAGTGTGCTAAGGCAACGCTTCAGGAGAATTGAAAGGATACCATCAGGACCGCATCCAGTTGAGCTTTTCATCTGCTTCCCTGCTAAAATCAACATATCACTATGGATAGTGAGTGCAGATCCAAATATAGGCAAACGGGGAACATTGCTAGTAGCCGCTTCCAGGCCCTCGGCATCCAGCATTTCGTCGCAGAAGACACTGCTGAACTGCGTACGGAACCAGTTGGCGATATCCGCGACAGCGTCAGCTTCGTGAGTAAACCGGTTTCCTTCCGTTATTCATCCACGAACATCCAAAAGCTCTTCGGTTTCGTTTTGAGATGACTCTGCAATTGAGACTGATGAGAGTTGTACAAGCTGTTATTGAGGTGTTTGTAATCGTCATTGGCGCGTGCGTAGTTTGTCCTCGTAGAATCGATGCGATATTTGCTGTGTTTCCTCAGAGCAGCCCTTTTAACTCGTTTCAAATGTTTGAGGTTGGAATTAGACCAAGCAGGTTTGGGAGGCCTAGGTCTTTGCCGATTGTTCCGGTCCGTATTAACTTCTGTATTATTTGTAACATTGATTTTTTAAGGGCGGCTTGTTGGGCCTTCCCCAACCCCCTGTCTCGCCGGAGGACCATCGTGCACAGCACTGTTTAGAGTCCCACGCTGGCACGAGGACGATGATCAGCCGCTTCTAACATGGAGAACAGATGCTGTTTTGAGCCGCCCCTAACATGGAGAACAGACACTCAGATAGACTGCACCCTTTGGAGAGGGCAGCCACCCTTCCCTGTCAGCATATGACCAAGGTCCCACCGGGGTTGGTTACCCGATCTTTCCTATGGTTACTTATACCCCAGTCGGCACCACGGGGAGGTAGGGATAGGAGTTACTGGACAAGAGGCTAAGGATCTCAGTAGGATCTATTTTATACCTGCAGGTACGCGAAGCACCAATGGTACGCATTGTCCAGTCATTTACCAACCAATTCGTGTATCTGGATTCATTGGTGACCGCCGATAACGACACCAGCAGACAAATACAAAGGCGCATTATGGCTGGCAATCGTGCCTACTTTGAACTCCGAAGGACGCTAAGATCAAAGTTCGCCGAACCACAAAGTTGACCATCTACAAGACATTAATTAGACCGGTAGTTCTCTACGGCCACGAAACATGGACATTGCTAGTGGAGGATCAACGCGCCCTTGGAGTCTTTGAACGGAAGGTGCTGCGTACGATCTACGGTGGAGTGCAGATGGAAGACGGAACGTGGAGGAGGCGAATGAACCACGAATTGCACCAGTTGCTGGAAGAACCTCCCATCGTACACATCGCAAAAATCGGTCGACTACGATGAGCTGGGCATGTCGTAAGAATGTCGACAGCCCTATAAAAATGGTTCTCGAAAACGAACCGACAGGTACAAGAAGAAGAGGCGCGCAACGAGCAAGATGGATCGATCAAGTAGAAGGCGACCTGCGGACCCTCCGCAGACAGCGAGCCTGGCGAGGTACAGCCACGGACCGATTACAATGGAAACAACTTTTGTGTACAGCAGAGGCCACACCGGCCTTAGTCTGATTGGTAAGGTAAGTAGGTTTGGGAGGCTTACGGTTGAGTTTCTTATGCACGAATTGATCATCGGCGTACAGCAAAATAGCACACATAGTCGAAGCAGCAAAACTCGCATCCCCGTTTGCTAGGGTCGTGTTCCAAATAACGCCGGCGAGAAAGTTGTTCATTTCCTCGAAGTCAGCATGGGTGAAGTCATAATAAACGTTTTCGATGTTGTCATGGAAGCTGTACTTAGGATTAAACTCCAGTGTCAGTAGCAGAGGGGAATGATTTCAGCAGCTTTTGACAAGCGGTGTCGGAGCTTGAAGAACGTAACATCTTTGACCCAATTCTTCGCTAATGAAACAAAGATCCAGCAAACGATTATTCGCGTTCGGAAGGCCATTGACCTGCCGATGTCTGGTGGTAGAATAAGCATCAAGCAAGAAGAGCGAAGCCGGTCTGACTGACGGACAGGAATTGTCTGGATAGCGGAAGCCGTTAGTATCGATATGCCATGAAATCGTGCTGAGGTTAAAATCTCCCATGATAATGATGTTGTCGCTGGGTCCCATTTGTGACACGATCCAATCCAAAGAAAGAGCGTGCTTTTCGATAAGGCTGCTGTCGCTGACAAGATCGGGGGGAATATAGACCACACAGATAAACAGAGTCCCGGTTTTAGTGGATATCGCCACCCAAATATGTTCAACCGTTGAGTCTTCTGGAGGCTTCAGAATTAGAGATTTGAATTTTGAGCGCACGGCAAGAAGAACTCCACCACCAGATTTCTTGTTGCTATTGAGCGACGATCGGTCTTGCTGGTAGACATAATACGAGTCGTCGAACAGTTGCTTCGATAATGTGTTTATATAAGGTCAGGTTTCCGTGAAGGCGTAAACATCGTAGCATGCGTCACTGCTACCACCTACGTTCTGGTAGTACAGGGCTTTCAATGAGGGGGCAGAGGATTCGGCAGGCAGCGATCTGAAAGATGAGGCAGCATCAGCCCGAGCAACGTCATTAGATGAAGGATACTTGCCATAGATGGCAGCTTGGAGATCCCTGTCCCCATCGCTAGACCCAGGGCCGGGACGACTTTGACGGCTGGAACTAGCACTTAGAACATCGTTGAGACCGGCAGTGGGCACAGCTAAGCTAGGAGGGTCCAGGGCTTCCATACTGCTTTGTGACGTGCGTCTCAGACCGGTAGAAGTGACGGTCGATGTATGTTGATGACGAGCATGGGCGACCAACTTCTTATTTGGACCACACCTGCGTCATAATATTTCTCCATAGAACTCGGTTGAGGGCTGCTTGTCTCCAGTTCCTCGAATGTCCCACACTTCCAAGGTCTTGGTCCACTTGATTTTACCGAAAAATTCGGTCAGAAGGTTATGGTTTGGCAGGCAATATGCGAGTGTGGTAAAACATCTAGTACGTGCATCACAACGGAGACGATGAACACTCAGAAATACGTTAAGGAATGTCTCCAGAAGCCATTATTGCCGATGATCAGGCAGCACGAAAGTCAAGTAGTGTTTTGGCCTGATTTGGCGTCATGACATTACGCAAAGGACACTTTATAATGGTACAAAAGTCAAAATGTATGTTTCGTGCCGAAAGACATGAATTCGCCGAACTGCCCGGAGGAACGGCCAATCGAGACTTTTTGGGCTTTAACCATAGCAAAGCTTCGAAAATTCATAAAACCAGCGGACGACATTCAAAAATTTAAAAAAGATTGGCCAAAAGTGGTCAAAATGGTGGGAAGTACCACTGTACAGAAGCTAATCGGTCATGTTCGAGGAAAAGTTAGGAGTCTTGGCTATGATTAAATATTTTGATTAAACGAGAGTAAAATATCATATAAAACACAAATATAAATATTTTTAGCCAAATAAAATTATTAAAACTAAAAAAAACATGACTTTTTTGTTATTTTGAAAGTGTTCTTATACTTTCTGGAACAGTCTATATATATATGATGTTCGTCAGGAGCATCTAAGGTCTGTATCCGCAATAATCCGGACACCTCAAAACATGAATAAAACATAAATTTCGCATTATATATCCGTCGTAGTTGTTTATTTTAGATTCATGGGATGTGTTTCAACAATTCGTGAAGACAAAACATAGTTATTCGGTATTTGCATCAAAACTGTCTTAGTTGTACATGACGATGCAGACGAAGTCTGATTGCGTGGTACAGGACGATGAAATTTACGTCAAGGCAGATTTTCAACCGCTTCCTGGACAGGAATTTTATTCGGTAAACGGACAGGGAGAGGTGCCAGATATTTTCAAGCACATTAAACTGTCAAAGTTCGTGAGGCAATGTCTTGTGTCGCAGGCCATCTGTACCTGCGGTTTGAAGAGCAACGTTTACAATGCGACCGGAACCGTCAACCAGGAAATTTATCTGAGCGAGTTCCTACAAAAACGTCTACTGCCTTTCCTGAAGCGACACAATTGCTCCGTTCTATTTTGGCCGGATTTGGCATCTTGCCATTACGGAAAAAAGGCCATGGAGTAGTATGCTGCCAACAACGTTCAAGCGATGACCAATGACAAGAACCCTACCAACACGCCAGAACTCCGCCTAATCGAATAATATTGGGCCATCGTCAAGAGGAACCTTAAGAAGACTCAAAAGCTGTTGTGAGCGAGAAACAGTTCAAGGCAAACTGGCGTTCTGCGGCGAATAAAGTGGACAAGGAGACTGTACAAAATCTTATGGCAGGTGTTAAACGAAAGACCCGGCAATTCGCATTCGGTAAAAAGGAAGCTAAGCTGAATATTCTTCCTGTATACTGTATTAACTGAACATGGAAAAGAAAAAGAATTTAACTTATTAGTAAAAACTTTGATCGACTCACACACCCATTACTGTTTGACCAAATTTTGATCGGAACACCCTTTACATCATCGCGAAACTAAACAGTTCAGAGAAGCTCATTGTTGCACTGGTTGGTTTCTAGTACTACACTTGGAGCAGTCTCAAAAAGCGCGACAATGCTTTAGGCAATTCCAGCGTTTCTTTGGATTAAAATGTTTCCCCTATGTTGCCAAGGAACCAAGGAAGAGATGCTAAAATGAGGGTTAAGCTATTTTTATCCATTTAACAAGTTGAACAGATTAAAGATTAGCAGTATTGATCAATCCTGAACCAACCGGGGCGAACTTTGATTCATTCAAGTGACTCTATCTCAACCGATTCCCACTTTGTTAAAAATATCCGGGAACAAAACAGTTGAACCAACAAACACCAAAATAAAATAAAAATCAATAACCCTTCTACTTTCTGTGGACGATGCATTTAAGTGAGGCGTTTTCAATCCATTAACTGACGGAAACTTAACGACTGTGATTATTAGGCTGGAACTGTGATTTTTGTACGGCCGTAACAATCTTGATTGCAGTTAAAACGGTTTTTTTTTCTGTGTCCGACATTTTCGGTTATTTATATTACCTTCTTCAAGGATTTTAAAACAAATAGTTAGACGATGGTTTTACATGATGTTTGCTCTTGGTATATCCCTATCAAAGTGGTTCAAAATATCAATTTGACTCCACCTCGCTCACTCGATATCAATTCAGGCCCTGGCTTTTCTCTACTCGATTGATTGCACCGGTCCTTTGAACAACCAAACTTTTTGGTCTCGTCGTCCTTGTTTTTGGTTTGATTGCATGTATATATTTACTTGCTTGAAAGACAAGTTGGACATGAGAGGAATTTTCCTGCGTAAGAAGAGAGTTGCTGCGATATTAATTATCTAATTTTTTTTCAGAAATTTTGGATACGTGAAATCAGCCAAGTATTCCGTTGCAAATGGACTTGATATGCGATGCACAAAAAAAAACCTTTAATCGCTGAAAATTTCATATTTTTAGAGATAATTTTTAATCAAATCATCCAATCCGTCAACCAAATTGAAAACACGAAATGAACGAACCATCTCGTCAACCCAGCCAGGTTCAAAGGCCCGAAAATTACCCACACAGCTTGAAAGTGTCCATCCCAGGATGCGTCTTATTTGTCGTCAATCCGAACCATCCCTCTCCCAAGCCGAAAACCGTATTTTTCCCATGGCAGAAATCCGTCCGCTAAACCGTAGCGCCAGCCAAGCCAACCACCCCTCATAAATTCCACCTCACCCGGTACCATATTACGATACATATTATTATCATCATTCGACGCCGCTGATGCCGCCGCCGCCGCCGCTTAGGGTAGGTCAAGTAGGTTTTTGAACGCTTCTACATTATGTATGGTTTTACTTTGCTGCGTCGTCATCGTCGTCGTCGTTGTTGTCGTCCTGCGAGAGAGAGAGTGTGAGCCTTCCTACAAGGCTTTCGGCCTCTTTGCTCAGGTCTAAACTTTGCGACGACGACGGCGACGGTGATGGTCCGTCGGTAGTGCAGGACCAAAAAAACCCTGACTCATTCTCTCACGCGCGCATTTCTATATGGTTCATGCTTCCTTTTGCCATTTTTACACACAAAAACCTACCACCACCACCGTCGTGGAGCGTCGCTGCTGCCTACCTACTTATGACGGCACGATCGATAAATTTTGTCTGAGAGCTTTTTTACGTGCTCTCACGCTGCCCCCACCCCCTTCTCACTCCTGACCAAAAACCTCATTGCGAGCCTGATATAATTCAACGACGCAATACTCGCTTTCCCCCCCATGTCTCAACTCAGGCTACCTCCCTATACAGAGCAAACATATTCAATAACGAGGCGAAAAGTTCGGAGCTCCCCAAGTTTGAGTTTTCATTTAGCCGAGGAGCATTCATTCACTCAGAAGAAGGTCGGAAGGGTGCGTGCCAGGCCGCTCATTCACTCATTTACTCACTCACTTCGTTGCTTCTTGCCCTCCGTTCGAGCATCCAAAGGATCCATTCGTCGGTTGTGTATTATTTTCCTCATTTAGTATTATCACTCTTCTGACGAGGTTTTCCTCCGCTCGGAAAGTCCCTGCCCTGCCCACTGACTTCGTACCATTTTTAAGTGTGCGTGCATTAGTGTGAAAGTGGGAATCGACGACCTTTCACTGCAGGTTACATGGATGATGGCGAAGAATGCATGGATTGTTGAAATGGAACATGGAATGGAAATTGGAATGGAAATGGAATGGAAATGGAATGGAAAAATGGAATGGAAATGGAATGGAAATGGAATGGAAATGGAATGGAATGGAATGGAAATGGAATGGAATGGAATGGAAATGGAATGGAAATGGAATGGAAATGAAATGGAATGGAATGGAAAATGGAATGGAAATGGAATGGAAATGGAATGGAATGGAATGGAATGGAATGGAAATGGAATGGAATGGAATGGAATGGAATGGAAATGGAATGGAATGGAATTGGAATGGAATGGAATGGAAATGGAATGGAAATGGAATGGAAATGGAATGGAATGGAATGGAAATGGAATGGAATGGAAATGGAATGGAATGGAATGGAATGGAATGGAAATGGAATGGAAATGGAATGGAATGGAATGAAATGGAATGGATATGGAATGGAAATGGAATGGAAATGGAATGGAAATGGAATGGAAATGGAATGGAAATGGAAATGGAATGGAATGGAATGGAAATGGAATGGAAATGGAATGGAAATGGAATGGAAATGGAATGGAAATGGAATGGAAATGGAATGGAAATGGAATGGAAATGGAATGGAATGGAATGGAATGGAATGGAATGGAATATAAACGGAATGGAAATGGAATGGAAATTAAATGGAAATGGAATGGAAATGGAATGGAAATGGAATGGAAATGGAATGGAAATGGTATGGAAATGGTATGGAAATGGTATGGAAATGGAATGGAAATGGAATAGAAACGGATTGGAATTGGTATGTAAACGGAATGGAAATGGAATCAAAATTAAATTTAAATGGAATGGAAATGGAATGGAAATGGAATGGAAATGGAATGGAATGGAAATAGAAATGGGATGGAAATGGAATGGAATGGAATGGAATGGAAATGGAATGGAAATGAAATGGAAATGGAATGGAAATGGAGTGGAAATGGAGTGGAAATGGAATCGAAATTAAATTTAAATGGAATGGAAATGGAATGGAAATGGAATGGAATGGGATTGGAATTGTAATGGAATACAAATGGAATGGAAGTGGAATGGAAATGGAATGAAAATGGAATAGAAACGGATTGGAATTGGAATGTAAACGGAATGGAAATGGAATGTATAAAGAATCGAAATTAAATTTAAATAGAATGGAATGGAAATGGGATGGAAATGGAATGGAAATGTAATAAAATGGAAATGGAATGTATATGGAAATGAAAATAAATTTAAATGGAATGGAATAGAAATGGGATCGAAATGGGATGGAAATGGAATAGAAATGGAATGGAATGGAAAGGGAATGGAATTGAATTGAATGGAATGAAAATGGTATGGAAATGGAATGAAAATGGAATAGAAACGGATTGGAATGTAAAGGGAATGGAAATGGAATGTATATGGAATCGAAATTTAATTTAAATGGAATGGAATGGAAATGGGATAGAAATGGGATGGAAATGGGATGGAAATGGAATGGAAATGGAATTAAATGGAAATGGAATTAAATGGAAATGGAATGGAATGGAATGAATGGAATTGAAATTAAATTTAAATGGAATGGAATAGAATGGAATCGAAATGGAATGGAAATGGAATCGAAATTAAATTTAAATGGAATGGAATGGAAATGGGATAGAAATGGGATTAAAATGGAATGGAAATGGAATGAAATGGAAATGGAATGTATATGGAATTGAAATTAAATTTAAATGGAATGGAATAGAAATGGGATCGAAATGAGATGGAAATGGAATCGAAATTAAATTTAAATGGAATGGAATGGAAAGGGGATGAGATGGGATGGAAATGGAATGGAATGGAAATGGAATGGAAATGGAATGGAAATGGAATGGAAATGGAATGGAAATGGAATGGAAATGGAATAGAAATGGAATGGAAATGGAATGGAATGGAAATGGAATGGAAATGGAATGGAAATGGAATGGAATGGAAATTGAATGGAAATAGAATGGAAATGGAATGGAAATGGAATGGAAATGGAATGGAAATGGAATGGAAATGGAAATGGAATGGAAATGGAATGGAAATGGAATGGAAATGGAATGGAAATGGAATGGAAATGGAATGGAAATGGAATGAAAATGGAATGGAAATGGAATGGAAATAGAATGGAAATGGAATGGAAATGGAATGAAATGAAAACCAAAGTTGACATGGAATTGAAATTAAATTTAAATGAAATTGACATCAAAGTGACTTGAAATTCTGATGGTTTCGCTTTTTTTTTTTTTTTGGTACCTTCTCAATGTTTAAGTCAGTCTTCGAGTTCCATGCCTTGATAATGGAAGCTTTCAGGGCGCCAACACTGGGATGAGAACGTTTACAGGCCTTAGTCTGAACATATGCCCATATTGAGTAATTCAAAGGATAAAAGTCCGGGCTGCTAGGAAGCCAAATGTCCTTTGGCTAAAATCCGTGCTGTTGGAAAATGACGTGCTGGTGTGCTCCAAAGTTGGCTTTCATCCATGGCAGAACTTTTAATCCAGCTTTGATAAATAATGGAGGCATTGGACGCAACTGCCCCGAAAACCATGACTCCGGATGGATGTTTGGTTGTAAACTTGAATTTGACGTTTTCTGGAACATCCTCAATCTTTTTCGGCGAAATAAACCTGTCTGTACGTGTGTTAAATACGGGATCGATGGTGAACATTTTCTCATCGGAGAATACGATGATGGTATGCTTCTCTTTTAATGCTGACACCAAACGTTTCGTCAGATGATTACACACACGCATTAAAACTGTAAAAATAATGTTTGAAGCTACCCAAAAATAATTATTGAAAACTTTCGCATTTTTTATGGGACATACTGTACATGAAGTTGACATAAAATTTACATCAAATTGTCATGAAGTTGACATAAAATTTTTATGAAATTAACATGACGTGAAATTTACATGAAATTTACATGAAGTTGACATAAACTTTACATTAAATTTACATGAAATTGACTTGAAATTAATATGAACTTAACATTAAATTTTCATGAAATTGTCAAGAAATTGACATGAAGCTGACATGAAAATGATATGAAAATGACATGAAAATGACATGAAATTGACATGAAATTTACATGAAATTTACATGAATTTTAAATGAAATTTACTTGAAATTTACATGAAATTAGCAAGAAATTTAAAAGAAATTGACATAAAGTTGACATGAGATTGACATGCCATTGACATGTAATTTTCTTGTAATATACATGAAACTTAAATGAAATTAACATCAAATTGACATGAAATTTACATGAAATTACATGAAATTGACATGAAATTGACATGAAGTTGACATTAACTTTGCATTAAATTTACATGAAATTGACTTGAAATTAACATGAACTTAACGTGAAATTTGCAAGAAATTGACTTGAAATTTACAGGAAATTGACATGAAACTGACTTAAAATGACATAACTAGAAAATAAGAAGAATGATTGGTAATTTCCATTTAATTCCAACTACCTTTATTGCTTATCTTGACAGATACGCGTATTTCGTCTACAATGTGCAGACTTCTTCAGTGTTATGTACTAATACTCGACTCGTACTAGTACACGACACTGAAGAAGTCTGCACATTGTAGACGAAATACGCGTATCTGTCAAGATAAGCAATAAAGGTAGTTGGAATTAAATGGAAATTACTAATCATTCTTCTTATTTTCTAGTTACAGGTATTCCAATAAACAGCTCACACTCTCCATAATTTAAAATGACATGATTTTCAGTCATTTTGACTTGAAATATTGACATTATTTTCAGCCAGTTTGACATGGAAAATTGAATACAAATTATGTAGAAATGAAATGAATAGAAATTGAATGGAAATGAAATTTTTTTTTCGAAAATAGAAAGGATATAAAATAGACAAATAAATCTATAGGTGGTTCATCATGAAAGGTAGGCAACCCATGAAAGACGTTCGTGTTCGCAATACTCATCAACTAAATATGGAAGCAGGCCATCCTATCTAATATTAAATTCTCACACGAGTTGAACCCAAGCGAGACCGGTGAATTGGGTAATTCAGTTGAAAATTTTAATAAATTTACGACCTCTCAGAACTCACTCTTCACGTTAATTGAAACCATTGCCAATTTCCTCCGTAGATAAATTTAAAGATACCGGGACGGGAGACTTTCTTGCCACGAAGGTTCCGCCAAGAAACCGGCGCTAGAAATGGAAATATCTCTATAAATATTTATGCAACGCTTAATTCAAAACACAGAAAATGATTTCATCCCTCGCTAACGACAATCAAACTGCGATCCATTTAAAGTTTAATTTCCTCCATAATATAAAGCGATCAGCACAGCGGCCTTTCGAAACTTTCAAAGGAGGCGCACCAACAGCCATCCGATTCGCATGAATGAATTTTTCTGTGTTTTATGTTTTTTCTTTCGAAACCCCCAAAGACGAGAAGAAACAATTAAATTTGATAAAGACCCACACTTTTCTTCCGGTCGCACACATGTCGTGAATGGTCGGTAAAACTTCCCTTTCGACAATAGAGAACGTTCCGAAAACGAAATTTTTCCAAACTTCAATTTCGCGATTGTTATATTCGGGTTATGCAATTCCGTTCGGTTGCGTCATAATTGGATGAGTTTTGAAGAGTCGTCGTCGTCGTCGTCGTCGTCGTCGTCGTCGTCGTCGTCGTCGTCGTCGTCGTCGTCGTCGTCGTCGTCGTCGTCGTCGTCGTCGTCGTCGTTGTCTTTTGTCGTCGAAATCGATTGAAAACAGTTAATCTTCATTAGTTTCCTTTCTCTCTGTCTCGTTTCATTACAGGTAAGAATTCGTTGCAAGCCCGCTGGACCATCCAGGGCCGAGGTCGTTGACTGCTGCGGGTTTTGGCAGCTTGACGAAACAACTGGATCAAGCCCACCAGGTGTGTCACGGTTCGCTCCAAATCAAACGGCATGTAAATCAAATATTTAATCAAGACGTCGGCCTCGCGCAGTGCCAAGACCGTTCGTGGTCGTGGCTAATTTTCGGACCGAAATTTAAGAATACTACCCGAGTAGTAATTTCGAGCTAATTGCGTGAGTTTTCACCGACAGTTTGAGGTAATTTAATTCCATTCGGGTAAGCAGAAAAAAGGCAGCGATGTAACGCCTTCTGAATTAAAAAACAATCGTCAGCGGCAAGCGAGTTTTCTCTCACATCGGTCTGTGGTCTCGGTAAAGATCGTTATTAAGCCATTACAAATATCTACATGACGTGGTGGCGGTCAACCGTGAAAGCAAACTGTCATTCTACTTTTGTGCTCACCACAAAACACGCAGACAAATATCGCTTTTATTGAACGTTTAATTTGTCGCTATCTGATTCGCCTTTGGTTAATAATCTTCGGGCTCGCGATCAACCGAAGCAGGTACTCTGAACTCTATTTGCTTTTGTGTAACGGATGACTCAACCGTTTCTCGTCGCGGACGATGCGATAGCACCTTGAAGGAACCATTTTGTCAACCGTTCGATTGTGAAGATTTCTTTGGTCCGAATCGGAATCGTTTACGGCACTGCCATCAGATGTAGCCGAGACGGAGACCGAATCCGATTAGGATGGCCGATGGAAACAATGCCGACCCGACAGTCGTCACTCCATGCACGTAGATGACGAAACAGAAGTATTGAATGTTGATTATGCATTGCGAATGACAATTTTAAATCGAACTTTGCATGGATTTTGAGCGAAAATTAAAAACATTCTGTTGTAATTTTATGATTTCGATTTTATATATGTTGAGGCCATAACTTGGTTTAAATCGACTATTCAGCAAAATTTGAACAAATAAACTTTTTTTTCTTCAGGAAGTAAACCACCATCACACTTTTTGAGTGGCCGCGACAGCATCCTTACTGTTGGTTTAAATTCGTTCAACTCGGCTCTCAAGTGAAATTTTGATTGTTTTTCAAATGAAGGAAACCACCATCACACTTTTTGAGTATTCCAGAACAGCATCCGTATAGCAAAACTATAATGAGACTTTTTTTTTAGATATTCCAGGTACTCTAATCTTCCCGAAGCTTTTTTCAGATATTCTTTGGGATTAGTTTTTTAGAACTTTTACTTCCATATCTGCCATTGCGGCTTTATAAAGAACTTCCTGTAATCTTCTTTAATTTTTTATGATCTAGCTTTTTCTAGTTTTGTTTTTGACTTAACCAATGAATTTTACCTATGAAACTCCCACACTTCTTTGTGTGATCTCAACATTCTCTTCTAAAAAAAATTCTAACACAATTTGCTATCACAAGTCTTTGTTTTGCTCTTTTTCTACTTCTTTGTATAGATTTTCCTGTGACCTTCTTTTAGAGCTTCCTTCTGTAAATCTTTCTAAACACCTTCACATTGTTTTCGTAGGTACTGCCTCAAACGCACATGTTCCTGCTATCTTCTTGCATCTTCTTCTTCTTATTTAGCATTTCAAGCTTATTGTTTACAAAATAAGCTTATTGCTTGCTCTCAACTTAGTGTTCTAAATACACTTCCACAGTTATTAATTGAGAGCTTTCGATGCCAGGTACCATTTTTGCATTAGTATGATTGTGTGGCAATTACAATCATACTCTATGCCCAGGGAGTCGAGAAATTTTCCTTAACGAAAAATTCCTAGACCAGACCGGGAATCGAACCCAGCCACCTCCAACATGGTGTTGCTTTTACTTTGCGCCCTTACCGACTGAGCTAAGGGAGGAGCTATCTTAATGTCTGTGTCCTAAAATTACGGTCTCCTGCGATGTACAGTAAACTGCCACCTCTACAATGGTAAAGCCTTCATCTATCTGTATATATAATCTATATATATAAAAATGGATTTCTGTCTGTCTGTCTGTCTGTCTGTCTGTCTGTCTGTCTGTCTGTCTGTCTGTCTGTCTGTCTGTCTGTCTGTCTGTCTGTCTGTCTGTCTGTCTGTCTGTCTGTCTGTCTGTCTGTCTGTCTGTCTGTCTGTCTGTCTGTCTGTCTGTCTGTCTGTCTGTCTGTCTGTCTGTCTGTCTGTCTGTCTGTCTGTCTGTCTGTCTGTCTGTCTGTCTGTCTGTCTGTCTGTCTGTCTGTCTGTCTGTCTGTCTGTCTGTCTGTCTGTCTGTCTGTCTGTCTGTCTGTCTGCCTGTCTGTCTGTCTGTCTGTCTGTCTGTCTGTCTGTCTGTCTGTCTGAACCTAATAGACTTGGAGACTCCCGAACCGAACGGTGTGAAATTTTGTATGGAGGAGCTCTTGGGGCCGGGAAAGGTTCTTAATGTAGTAAGAGACCCCTCCCTTCTCTGAAAAGGGGGGCTTCCAAACAAATGAAACTGAAATTTCTGCAGAACTCGAGAACTAATCAAGCAAAAGAAACAAAATTTAGCATGTGAGAGTTTTTAGAAGCAAGAAATGTTTCTATGGTGGTTTGAGACCCCTCCCTTTTCTGGAAGGGGAGGCTCCCTCACAAATGAAACATAGTTTTCTGAATAACTCAAGAACTAATTAAATGGAACCAAATTTTACATGTGGAGTTTTCTGGAAGCAAGAATTTTTTTTATGGTGGTTTGAGACCCCTCCCCTCTCTAGAAGGGGGGCTCAAATACAAATGAAACTGAAATTTCTGCATAAGTCGAGAACTAAAAAGTAAATGGAACCAAATTTGGTATGTGGGGATTTCAAGGGCAATTTATGTTTCTAGGGTAGTTCGAGCCCCTTTTCTCTCTGTTACCCGGGGGAGGGGGGGGGGGTTGGCGGCGGTAGGCATACAAATAAAACACAAGTTTCTGCCTTACTCTAGAACTAATCAAGGAAATGGAAACAAATTTGGCATAGAGGTTTTTGAAGGCAAAAAAAAAGTTTCTATGGTGGTTTGAGACAAATACAAATGAAAAACAAATTTCTGTATAAATTAAGAACTAATCAAGCATATGGAACCACATTTGCATGTGGATGTTTTTGGAGGAGATAAATGTTTTTATGATAGTTTGCGACTCCTCCACCCTCTGCAAGGGGGCGGGGGGAGGGTCCATACATATGCAACACAAATTTCTGCATAACTCGAGAGCTAATCAAGTAAATGGAACCACATTTGGTAGATAGATTTTTTTGACGGCAAGAGATGACCACTCCCTTTCTGAAAGGAGGGCTTCCATACAAATGAAACGCATATTTCTGAATAACTCGAGAATTTAGGGGTTTCCCATACAAATGAAACACGAATTTCTGCATTACTGGAGAACAAATCATGCAAATGGAACCGATCGGCGTGAAATTTTGTATGGAGGAGATTTTGGGGCCGGGGAAGGTTTTTAAGGTAGTAAGAGACCCCTCCCTCCTCTGAAAAGGGGGGGGGGGCTCCCATACAAATGAAACACATATTTCTGTATTACTCGCGAACTAATCAACTATATGAAACTAAGTTTGGCAGGTGGAGGTTTTTGAAGAAGAGATTTCTATGGTGGTTTGAGACCCCTCCGCCTTTTGGAAGGGAAGACTCCCTTACAAATGAAACACAACTTTTAGCATAACTCGAGAGCCAATGAAGCAAATGAAACCAAATTTGGCATGTTGACGTTTTTGGAGGCAAGAAATGTTTCTATGGCAGTTCAAGACCCTCCTTTTGAAGCAGGTGGGCGGGGGCGGGGGGCATTCAAATTAAACAGAAATGTCTGCATAACTCGAGAACAATTCAAGCTTATTAATTCACATTTTGCATATGGGGATTCTTGAAGGCAGGATTTCTATTTATCTATATATATAAATATGAATTTCTGTCTGTCTGTCTGCTTGCCCCTTATAGACTCGGAATGTTCTGAACTGACCAGCGTGAAAATTTGTATGCAGAGTTTTTTGGGGCTGAGGAAGGTTCTTATGATTGTTTGGGATCTCTTCTCTCTCAGGAAGGGGGGGGGGGGGGGCTCTCATACAAATAAGACACAAATTACTTCATAACTCGAGAACTAATCAAGCAAATCGAAACAAATTTGGTATGTGGGGGGTTTTGAAGGCAATGATTGTATGGTGGTTTGAGAAACCACCCCTCCTCTGAAACGGAGGCTCTCATACAAATGAAACACAAATTTCTACCAAACATGAGAACTATCCAGGTTACTAAAACACAAAATGTGTATTTCTCGGGTAAGAAGCATGCTCTGATAGAAGTTTGAACCCCTGCTTAGTCAAGAAAAAACTCACTCCGAAAAGACAACTATAAACGTACGTCGTCGTACGTCATTTAGATGCAAGCGTAGCAGCGCTCGCACCGGGTTCAGCTAGTTTTGTCTATAAAACCTCATGGTCTGAGATCCAAGGTAGTTTGAACAGCAATGAATGGTTTATCCCAATCCATGGTTTATCCCAATCCATGGTTTATACCAATCCATAATAACCTGTCAAAACGGTTTCTTGCACTCGAAAAACTCATATGAACTTCCAGGAGATAATTTGAGACTTCATTGAGCCTGTAGATCTTCAAGATCTGAAATCCCAAAAGTCCAGAATCTGAGATCCCGAATGAATTGAACATCCTTGACTCATATAAAACTTTAGGACCTTGTTCAAGACTTCATTTGGTCTATAGAATCATGATGGCAAACAGCCGTCATCATCATCAAAGTTATAAGTAGTTTCAATTTTTTTTTACAAAATCATATCCTGCTAATTCAAATATGTCCTTTGCTGTTTTCTAGTCATCAACCGGATTACAGTGAACACATTTACATTGGTAAAGGGTGTCCACGATGAAATTGCCACACACAAAATTGATTCGCAAAATTCGAGTTTTCATCCGATTGCCATCAAATTTTCAGGGATTGAGAAATAACTATTAAACTTCATTTTACCATTTTACTCGTATTTTATTTACAGTCCATACGCAAATGCCCGCACCTTGGCCTTAACCCCGGCCATAAGATTCTGCACAACCTGTGAATCAACCATTTTTTGCATGTAAACCCATACTTTCTTCAGTTCCTCGACTGTCTTCACTACCTTAGGTCGTTTAAGAAGGTGCTGCTTCATAAT
Source organism: Aedes koreicus (assembly GCA_024533555.2). NCBI lineage: Eukaryota > Metazoa > Arthropoda > Insecta > Diptera > Culicidae > Aedes > Aedes koreicus. The sequence goes on from JAHHFK020005425.1 coordinate 99,942, forward strand.
CGCCCAGTACTTCTCGATGGGGCGGAGCTCCGGAGTGTTGGGAGGGTTGAACATTTTCGGCACGAAATTGACCTTATTGTCCGCATACCACTTCAGCACGTCCTTGGAGTAGTGGCATGAGGCCAAATCCAGCCAGAAGATTGTTGGGACGTTGTGGGCCTTCAGGAGAGGAAGCAGCTGCTTCTGGAGGCACTCTTTTATGTACACCTGTCCGTTCATCGTGTCCTGGGTCACGAAAGGTGCACTCCGCTTCCCACACGTGCAGATGGCTTGCCAAACCAGGAATTTCTTCGCAAATTTGGACATCTTCTGAGTGCGGACATGCTCCGGAACGCTGAACTTATCCTTGGCCGTGAAAAACAGGTTGCCGGGGATCTGTTTAAAGTCGGCCTTCACATATGTTTCGTCGTCCATGATGTAGCATTCAACTTTCGTCAGCATGTTGAGGTACAACTTCCTGGCACGGGTTTTGGCGGACTTGTTCTGCTTCTCGTCGCGATTAGGGGCCTTTTGTACCTTGAACGTTCGAAGACCAGCCTTAGTTTTGGCCTTCTGGACAAAACTTCGGCTTAGGTGCAGCTTCTTAGCCACATCCCGAACGGAGGCGTTCGGATTTCGGTTGAAGGCCCCAACTACGCGGTTGTGATTTTTGGTGTTGTACGGAATACTTTTTCCTTCACTTCTGGGCTTCCGATCGGTGGTCAACCGTTCCTCGAACCGCTTAATCACTCGCGACACCGTGGAATTCGCGATTCCCAACGTTTTAGCGATGGAACGATGCGAGAGATCCTTGTTCTCGTGATGAATGCGCAAGATTTTATCACGCACGAGCTGTTCTTTCGACTCCATTTCCGCGATCACAGGACTTTAAAACTTGCAGGATGTAAATAATGCACTATGAACTAAATCCACCCAAATTTTCATTAAATTCTACCCAACGGTTAAAAAGTTAGAGCAATTTCATAGTGTGGCAATTTCATCGTGGACACCCTTTAGTTATTTGATTTTGAACGCAAAATCTGCTTTTGAATTTTAATCTCATGATGATGATGATGATGCTCCTTCTGAAAATGATGCTGCCTTTTAGAACCATAACGAAATCACTGAATGGTTTATTGAAACTCGCCGTCAGATGTACTTGAACTTCTTGGCCTCAGACAGATTTTCAGAAAAGATTGTTCAAAATTGTGTTTGGCCAAATAATACCTTTATTTTTGGTCCCCAGGGGGGGGGGGGCCCTCTATTAAATTCAATGTCGTGCATGTTGGCCTTGACCTCCAAGAACTCATGAAAACTTTGAGAGCATAGTTCTAGACTTCATTGAGCGAGTAGATATTCAAGATTTGAGCATCCAACTATTATAAAGCAAACAGATTTGACTGACATCATTCTTCAACATATATTACGTTAATCTAATTTGAACTTCTTGGAGCCATGTAGACTTTCGAGGTATTGTGCAAGACTTCATTTTACCTATAGAAGCTCCATGATAGTTTGGACAGCATTGAATATCTTAGTGAAGACATTCAAACATTATCGGAATGCTGTTGTGAACTGCACAATGGTATATTAACTATCAGGATATTGCTCAAGACTTAATGGAGCATTTTGATCTTCAAGATCTTATCTTCAGATTTCCTTAGAAAGCAGCTATATTTTATTGATAAAAAATAGGTCAAACTTGCTGCCGAAACTAAATTGAGTCCAAAAAAGCGAGCATCGCGTCAACACATTTCTACTTATTCCTTATTTCACCTGCAATCAGACAAAGCTGGCTCTGGTATTGCTTAGTAAGAAATTGGGAATCATCAGTTTTTACTCATTGTTTCTTGAATAAATGTTAGTACCAAACATCATCTATTGGTTCTCTGTGTAAAAACAGCTGATCTGGCAGTAATGAAGTAGCAATTATCTCGAGCGGTATAAATTTATACATCATCCCAAATGGTGGAGATCTACTTCGGCAGTGGACCCATTTCCGTCAGTCATCACCATTACTGAGCCGTATTTCTACCAAACAACTTTTTTTTGCGTTCACAATAAGTGCATGTGTGGCCACTAAACATTAGGGTGCCAATGAAATGATTGGGAAAAAAATTCCATCGAATTCCAAAAAACGACATTGCTCACGAGTTTCTTTACCCCAAAATACAACCCTCTGAAAATTTTGAGCTCAATCGAACATGGTTTAGGGGTGCCTCTAATCGATCATAGTTTTGACATTTTCACCCCCAGAAATTTTTAACCAAGGGGGTATCCAAAGATCTCAAGGAAAAATCGAAAATCTAAATTTGTTTTTCGATGCCAATGATTTTAAAATTCATACATCTTTAAGGTCTGATGTTATTTCGAGAAAAATAGCTCTTATTTGAAAACAATTGATTTTTTTTCTCTTGGTTTTGGTTTCGTTTTATGAACCTCTTTATTGGAAGAACCACCCCAATGAAACATCACACACAAATTATAAGATGCTGTTAAGGCTAAAATATCTTGAATTATAATAAAAACCTATCACCAATGCCCGAACTAATCAAACGTTTGCGGATTGTCGATATTTGAAAATCAATGAAAAACAAATTCATTATTCGAAATTTTTCCGATCTCGAACTTTTACGCATTTTATGTCAATTGGCATCGAAAATCAAAATTCGATTTTTCCTTTGCCCACCTAGGTTACTTTAACTAACAATAGGCCCCGCATGAAAACATTACCGATTTCATTTGGATGAGGGCAGTGCAACAAACTTCCAGATTTAAAAATGTAAAATTCCTGAACCTGGCACGAGTTTGAAAATAGGATTTTTATTATATATTTATAATCAGATTGATCTCACCAAAGGCCTCTAACAACACTAGCTTGAGAATTGTAGTTAATTTGATGCACTCGCGGCAAAATAAGTACAACAATTAACGTTGCTAAATCGTCCGTTACATATGCAACCAGCATTACAAATTTCCGGTCACCACGCACAGTGATTCTATTCCATACAAAAGGCGGAAAAAAGTCTAAAAATGGATTTAACTCAGCTAAGTTATGTGTTTCCAAGTAATTTATGGCCGCTAATTTCAAATATGCTATCTAAATTAACGTATTGGTTTACACCACCGAAATATGGCCACTTTATGGTTCCCTGTAATATCCGGAACATCCGATAAAATGGTAAATTCATTAGTCTGGTTAGCAACATGATTTTTGTTCAAAAACATTTGTACTTAAAATGTAAAAATTCAAGCGATGTGGAGAACTATTTCTGGCTCTGGATGGCCATTGTATGGTCTTCCAGAAGTTCCGGAACATCCGTAACATTTGATAATTCAGCAATTCCATACCAAAAAGATGAAGTGGATTTTAGAATTTCGCAATATTTGGTAGGTTTGTTTTTTTTTGGAAAATTTATGAATTAGATTTTTCATTTTGTCATTAGGGTGACTCATTAAGAGATAGGGTGGACCAAAATATGAGAACAAAATTATTACTTTTCAACCACTTTTTGGAACGATTCTCAATTTTTATGATGAAACGAAATGATAAATAATGGGTTTAAGTTTTATGAAGAAGTAGAAATTTAAAAGGATAAAATCTTGTAATTTAAATCTATTTTTGAAATTCATAATTGCATTGCATTGGGTTTCATTTTATTATGAACATTTTTTTTCTCTGCACACTGCCAATAATCAAAATAAAATAATAAAATAAAACAATCATCGATTCACTCGCGACAAAGCGGGAAAACACTAACAAACAAAACTAAGCTGAAATAACTGTTCCAACGGGTGCGCACAACACAGATTTAATTATTTCACTTTTTGTTCAAGTTAAGTAACGACATATTATTTGATTTTTTTTTTGCGCAAAGAACACAGCAAAAGCGAATCACGCAAGTTTCAAAACACTGCTTGTTGCGATCTGCAGTGGTTTATGTCCGAAACATGGGGAAAAAAACTTGTAGAAAGATGTATAAATTTGAAATCCATCTTTATTAGTAAAATTTAATTTTGGTTAAGATCCATCTCAGAAAACGGAGCAAAGTGCTACTTGTACTGATATGCTAATAACCGGGTCTGAAACCTTTCTGATTTTTAAAGATCGATAGCTGGCAAAATATTATCCTGCTTGATTAGGATGAGTCGTTCAGTGCACCAGGTGCACATATGAACGAAAAATTGCTCCTTATGATAAACAACTTGTGGGTGTCGTCGTGCTCCACCATCCAAGCCTTAAATTCATAAATCAATTTCTTCGATTTCTCACAACGAAATTAATGAATCCTTTCCACTGATCATGAAACGATTGACGTCCTAAAAAACAAACCCATGCTATGACGATGTACTGTCGACACGGCAACTGACCCATTTTTTCCCCATGCATACCCGATAGCTGACTTGCAACTTTGGCGGTCGTTTTTTCTTAAGGACCATGTAGAATTAAATAGCAAGTTGAAAATCATTCTCTTATGAACACGAAGCAATGATACGACTGTTTTGATGTTTTTGGCTTGCAAATCAGTTGTTTCATTGTAGAAGACCGTTCCTAAAAAACAGTGATTTGAATACTAAGAAGACGAAATGCACTCCGTACAGCATTGGAAATCTTGTCGTTGCAACCTTTGAGCCGCCGTGGCCTATAAAAATCAAACCGGGAAATTTTATGCCACGCCGGTAGTATTTTGTCTTTGTATTGCAGTAATTAGATAACAGGAATGCGCAAAATTCATAGACATTGCAAATAAATTTTTCAACTTGATCCCATGGCAACAAAAATAACATAAAACATTCTAATAGTTAATAAATTTTCTTGATTCAGAAACCTCAAGACTCAGTCTAAATATCCAACAGACTACTCTGTATGCTTCTTTAATATTTTCAGGAAGCACCTGATAAAGTGCCAATTTCAATCATTATCGGGATCGGATATAGGCAGAAATGATTTTTTTTAGAAAAGAGTAGAAAAGTGGAAAAATTTTACTTGTTGACATCCAGAAAAAAAAACAGTGAAAAAAAAAAAAGAAAAGAAAGACGGGTAGGGGGTGAACCCACACCCAAAATAAAAAAGCAAGATTGTAATGCAATTTCGAATGATTTTGTTTCATTTTTCGTAATGGATCGTAACTTGGAGAAAAAATGCCACATTGGTCGTGGGCAAAAAAGCATCACGTCAATTTGCTTTGAAAAAAATCGATGTGTGCGTGGGTTGTGCAGTGTATTAGTTGTTGATTATAAAATTGGACAAAATTGACAAAAAACAAAAAGTCGCAACTAAGATTCGAACCGTGGCCGCCAGCGTCGCGGCTCTAGATAGTAACCATTCAGCCACTTTAACAAGTTGAAGTGAATGGGACAATAGCCTCACAGTTGCCACGATTGTCGATGCCACTCAAGTGGTAAAGCAGCAAAGCAAATGTCGCTCGCACACACTTGCATGGCTTCGCGTGGTGATCAAGAAGGGCACACTTGATGAGAGGGAGATGGGAGTTTGATGACGAGTGAAAATAAAAGTAGAACACTTGACTGCATAATTTCACCCGTGCGCCAATAGCGTTGCGGCACCTTGTGGTATTGTCTCACCCATATTGAACCAACGGTTGCTTTAAGACTGTCGAGGCACCAAGCACACAGCGCTAAATTTGTTTCGAGGAATCTGTGTGCTGGGCAACAGCTTGCACAAACCCCAATGGCTTCGTTTTATACCATAAAACGCTTTGTGGATCATGATGGGCAAAAGTGTCTTTTCTGAATCATGCAGATTTCTCAAGATATGATTGCTAAAACTGCAATTGCGTTTTTTGCCACCTTTTCAACTTTTGGGTGACAACAAAAGATACAACTTTTGATGTACTGAAATTGTCGCTATCGTATGTCAAACAAAAGTTATTAGGTTAGTATAGTTTTGACGTAACAAGTAGTTAGGTAACAACCAGCAATCTGCGTCTGATGATGGCTGAAGAGAAGTAAGCCGAAACGCGTTACGCACAAATAGCTGTTTTATTGTTCCACTTCACCGAAAAAAACCAACCAAAAACAAAATAGAAAATGGCTGGAATATAGATTTTTCATCGTTATTCTACAAGCACATAAATAAAACCCTAGAACATTGCTCTATTAATCGTACATTCTCCTACAGTCAATTCCACGGCAAGTATACTGATGTCAAGGCTTTCAAATCGGATGTTTGACGAAAGAAAGCAATTCAATGTTGACTAAGGCCTGTACTCGAAAAAAAATGCACCAGACAAAAGTGTTCGCCAAAAATTTATTTTAAGTCGGATTTTCTTGAAACTCTCAGAGAATGAATAAATACATATGGATTATGTTTCAGCATAATTACTTTATTCAATTTCCTTTCTATCGCTGAAAGCCCACACCTTTCCCTTACACTTAGTGATGGAACAAACTCTTTTGCTTATTACAGCGCTCCTAGTGGACGTTTTCGGAAGCTTTTGACGTCTATTTGTTGACAATAACAATAACAATAACAGTGTATTTTTTCAGTTCATAAAACGCTCTCGTTTTGGAGACAGTCACCATGCAAGAGGAGCGTAGAAAAAAAAATCGTGCACAGTCACCTGGAAAATCCATCGTGGTCCGCGTCCAAGCTGGCTAAAGTGTTGAATTTTCCTAGAAACACCGTATGGTGCGTGCTCAAAACGTACAGGGAAACCTTGACGACGACTCGGAAGCCTCAAAGTAAACGCCGGAGTGGAACTGCCAACCGTCAGCTCCGTGGAAAGGTCGTGAGGTCCATCAGAAGCAACCCAGGTATGTCCGATCGCGATTTGAGTAAAAAGTATGATGCCGCCCGTAGTACATACAAGAAAATGTTTGCAAAAAATTGGTGTAAAGCTCCTTAGCACGACTTTTTACAGTGAATTTTTGATGGTAATTTCGGTTGACATCTTTTTCACTTTGTTCGTCTTCAGTCCTTGCCTCTGCTCCACTTTTTGTTCGTATGATTTTGACTTTCCAACTTTGCGAGCCACATTTCGCACAGAAAGATTGGGAATCTTTTCAATAATGGCTACCACCTGCTTGTCCATTTGTCGGGAGCTTATTTTTCGATTTGTTCCACTTCCAACCTTCCGAAATGGTCAAATGATTTGCAAACACAAAACACGGTACTTTTCGGTAGTTTTAGTTTCTTGGCATGATCGCGTATCGATAAATTCGAATTTTGCTGCCGTTCGTACAAAATGCGTTTGCTTCTTCTTATTTAGCATTTCCAAAGCGTATAGCTTTCACAATTAGCTTATTGCTTGCTCTGAACTTAGTGTTCTAAATGCACTTCCACAGTTATTAATTGAGAGCTTTCGATGCCAAGTACCGGGGCTGCAAAATGGTGAGTAGATAGCTGGGATGGAGCGTGTGTCCTTCATCATGAAGCGCAGGAAGTCCTTCCATGTTCTTACCCCACAGTACCACGAGTCAAGAGCTGACTGAGTCATTCATGCTGGCGGTTGTGCGGTACTTGGCCGGTATGGCAGCCCGGGCACAGTTGTCCTTCTGACTTCAGCTAGATTGAGGAGGTGCGTTCTGAGCGTCTGTCCACCAAGGAGGTCAGGCTCAAACAGCATCTGTCCTGGCATCCAGCGGTTGGAGCGGGTAAGAAACGCAGTATCGCGTCACACCCGATATTTATGGGGCAGCCGCACCAAGGCGAGGTAGGCAGCGTGACCCCGGTTAAGTAGCATGCTGAAATCTTACTCGGCATCGAAAAATGGAAGTATTCTTTATACGGTATATAATCTCAGATCATCCATAGAATTCCCGGGTATTGTGTAATGGGTTTGAATTGTTTTCTTTTTTTTTTTAATCTTTATTTTACGTCGGCCTATTTCCTCACATGGTGACAATCACCGACGCCAGGAAGACGACTCCACCACCTGGACCCTACCTAACGACTCATGAATATGAACCGGGACCAACGGCTTTACTTCCCTTCCGAAGGAAGACGTGACCAGATTTTTCGCCTCAGAAAAACCACTGACGTCGACTGGGATTGAACCCAGACCCACTGGGGTGCCAAGTAGCAGTCACGCTTACCACTACACCACCGACGCCGGCTTGCAAATCAGGTCTGTTGTACGAAAAGATTGCAAGCTGAATTTGATTATTTTCGCTTACTTTGGCATGCCATTTGGCTAGTGTTTGATTTTACGCGTCAATCTTTCATCATTACTTCATATTCATACAATATCATTATATTTAGAGTAAGGGAACGTCCATTAATTACGTCACGCAAAAATTGACTTTTTGTAACACCCCCCCCCCCCCCATGTTACGTTTTTTGTATGGACCTTCAAATTTTTTTGTATGGATCGTCACGTTTTCTCGAAACCCCCCTCCCCCTACTGCGTGACATAATTAATGGACCTTCCCTAATATTATTTTATTGATTTTACTTCATAGATGATATAAACATTACTTATTGTTTTTTTTTTGCCCATTTATCTTAAACTCCCTTCCAGTAAAATCTTCCCATTCCTAACTCGGTAGCAATAACTATTAAATCAGCAAACATAAAAGCGGATTGCTGTTATAAAATCAGCATCAAGTAGCAAATAGTGACCATGGCAACAGTAAACTAAAATGTATAAATGTTAGTTTTGTAAAATTTCAATAGATTTAACAAACTTTTTCAGGATACCTCAAATCAAGATTTTGGTGAAATGCTGCTATCGCTGAAAACGAACGAAAACGTGCTTAAGCGCCACTTTAACACTATACAACATTTAGTGCATTTCAGGATCAACCGAATTAATATCATATATAATAGATACGAGTGCTTGTAGTATTTTTCATTTACATATACATATATACACTATTATATAAATATTTCATGGGAATGGGAGGGACCATCAGGGCACCCGATTGAAGCACTCTGGATGGTGAGAGTGGGAATGCCAACTCTCCATTGCTAACAGTTTGTGAATAGAGGGCGGGCTCTTCTCCCCGCCCCATTGGGGCATCCTCATGTTAGATAGCTTGCTCTTTTGACCAATTGTTCATTCTTGTTGTTGGAAGGAGATTCTTTATATCCCTGTGGATACGTATAAGTGATGTTGCATATCGATCCACCCAACCCCTTTTTGGCCCTTCATACAACGGCATGATTAGGATAATCAGTGGTTATTAAAGCTTGATCAAGTCTAACAGAGGGGAGAGCCCATTGCTGTCGGACTTAGTTTCCGTGCTACAATGGGTGGTAGTACATATCATACATCATACATCAAAAACAACGTTATTGTCTTTGTACCAATCCAACGTCAATCGCGCGTTATGGCATGATGCCAGGTCCAGCCAAAATAATGTCTCGCCTCCGTGGGACCGCAGAAAGGGCAACAGACGCTTCTGGAGGCACTCGGTGCGGTAAATTTCGCTGTTGATGGTACCCGTTGTGCTGTACGGTTTACTCTGTTTACCGCATTGCCATATGGCCTGCCAGAGCAAGTATTTTTTGGCGAATTTGTCCACTTCCTTTTTCCTTACACAGCAAAAAATCATTAATTTTACAAGCCGTGTAAATGGCGAGCATTTTAAAAATCCATCGCTTGAAACTATGCTTACACGGTGTTCAATAAGTTCGGATACACTTTCAAAATTTGTTAAAAAAATGAAAACATGTTTTTTTATTTTTTGGATTTATGTTATTGAAAGCTATGTTTACAAGGAACGTTTACAACATTTCTCTTGGAATGACCCCCCTTTGTACTCCTTAATGAGCTTCAAACGTTTCTCGAACGCGTCGCAGGCGGCACGCACGGACTGCATGGGCATTTCGTCCCAGATTTTGAGAATTACCGTCTTGAAATGATCCAAAGTGCTGACCTTGTATTCGTTCAGCTTCGCCATCATATAGGACCAAACAAAAAAGTCGAGAGGATTCAAGTCCGGGGAGCTGGGAGGCCACAAAGTTTTGTCCAGAAAGTCGGTTAAATTGTCCCGACACCAGGCTTGAACCACATTTGCCGTATGGGCTGGTGCACCGTCCTGCTGGAACACGTAGTGCTCATCGCCGTAGAGGCTTCGGAGACTGGGGGCAACAACCTTTTCCAAAACCTCAGTTTTGTAGTACGCCGCGTTGATTTTGACGTTTTTTTCAATAAACACCAAGGGTAGCTTACCACGTTTGCATACTGCCCCCCAAACCATCACCGACGCGGCACTTTGGAACCGAGGGATGTTTATATTGGATTCAGGAATGCTGTCCCTCGATGGCGCCCACACCCGGTCATTTTGCACATTGTGCGGCTGCTGCAGCACGAACAGTTTCTCGTCCGAAAAAACAAACTCCTGACCAGCGTGCCGAGAGAGGATCCTCTTAGCTCGATCCAACCGCTTTTTGCTGGTAGCCTCCGAAACGCCATGGACCTTACGTTTTTTGTAAGGCCTGAAACCAAGGTCCTTGGTGAGTATGGTGTGAGCGGTTCCAATGGAAACGTTGAGATCTGCAGCCGTTTTCCGGATTGAGCGGTTCTTTTTGCGCCGAATTCGCTCCCTCACGATCTTGATGACCCGTGGCGTCCTCGCTGAACGCGGCCGACCGGATCTCGCACGGTCATTGGTCGAGGACGTCTCCCGGTATCGCCTGATGGTCGTGTAGACAAAGTTCCGCTTGACCCCATGCGATTTCAGCAGCCGGAATATATCGCCGGGTCGCTCACCGTTCAAAAAACGCTTAATTACGGTGTCCCGACACTTTTTTCACGCGCGAAACAAACAAAAAACCAATAACAAAATCTCAACACCGCGCACATTCGGGAGTGTATGAAAGAAAACTAAAGCCAACACCAATCCCAATGAGAATATGGATCATGCATACTTACTCAACAATGATAAAATCTGTTCTTAGAAATTGTGGACAGCGTGGCTTGAATTTTCAGTTTAAGAACCTGCACACAATAAGAGCATGGTAAAACTTATAAATTTACACAATTGTTTTATTACTTTTCACCTGGTGTGTATTTTTTTTTATTGCGGTGTAAAATCTTAACGGAAGACACATTTTTTTCAACGACACCCCCATAAATTTACATGCTCATATAAATTAAAATAAACCTGAAACAAAAATCTAATATGGCCGATAGATATGCTAACTTTCAGTTTTCAGACGTCGGCGTCTAGGTAGCATGTGTGTCGTTACCGCGATGCAGAAAATGTCCAAAATAATCCAGTGTAAGTGTTGTTGATTTCCGAAGTGTTGAAGGAACGATTTCTTTATTATTAGTTTTCCTTTATATTTCAGATGTTGGTTACAATGAACAAATGTTTTATGTACACGCCAATAGAACACAATTTTTAGAAGGAGCCAGTGATTTAATTACTGCCACGAAGGATCTTTTCTCTCCACAATTTTATGTATTCGAGAGGAGCATCGAAGTGTCTTGAATTTTTTCAGGAGTGTTTGAGAGAAATGAGAAAGATCCATAATTATGTTTTAATAAGAATAAAAAGCATATCACTGTCAACGAACTTATTGCTGATAAAAAAAAACATTAGTTAAGTTGTGCGTTGGTTACATGAAGTCCTTTACCATATCATAGCCCAAATGATGTGGAGTGACAACATTTTATTCACGGTGTAGAAATTCTCCATTTGATTTGAGAGAAGAATCACATAACCTTTCATGTTGTCACTCAACTTCGTTCCTAAAGTATCATCCGAAACATAACCTAGTATATTTCTTCAAAAAACATGTTTCAGGGAGCAATAAAGCAATAATCATAAAATTTTAAATGAGCATGTAAATATACTAGATCAGTAACAAGCCTCATGCGTAAAATTCAATCGAGCTTTAATTTTACATGCATTGATATTTACAGGCATGTAAATTTAAAAACTAATTGAATATAACATTAATTTGCATGCTCCTTTTATGTGCATGTATATTCATTGAAAATTACAAAATAATTTTAACTGTGTATGTCTTCCGGAACATCAAACCGTGATTTGGAACGTAGAACTCAGCCCGGTATTGCTTTACGTCTGCCTGGGGGGGGGCGGGGGGGGGGCGGGGTGTGGGGGGGGGAAGGGTGGGGGGGGGGGGATGGGGGGGGAAGGGGGTTGAAACGGGGGGGGTGGGGGGGGGGGGGTGGGGGGTGGGGGGGGGGGGCGGGGGGGGAATGGTTTTTCGAGTACAGGACTTATTCATGTCGCATTCAGCAGCAGCAGCAGCAACAAACGACAACGAGCAATGCAAACAATCGGAATTACTGAGCAATTGTTCGTTCCACTGTAGCAGCTTGAGGGTACAAGTGTCTAAAACAGTTTATTCCGAGAGAGTATTTTCAGTGTCTGGTGATTTTGCTAAAGACTAGATCATTTAGAAATGGGCACTTTGAAATGCGTATATTTCTTATACTTTTTTTTCTATCGAATAATTTTTCAAGAATGAAACAGACGTAATGTTATTTTATTTCATAAAAATCTTCAGCCGGCGCACACCTTCTTCAGTCATGGCTAACTTATTCCACCAATTCTTCATCCGGCCAATATCACTGGTGACTGTTTCATTTATCTTCAGCTTCCGCTTAATTATCGCCCAATACTTCTCTATTAGACGGAACTGAGAACAATTTGGTGGATTCTGCTCTTTTGAGATGAACTGGGACCCCATTATCGTTGTACAATTGTAGCACTTCCTTGCTGTACTGGCAGCTAGCTAGATCTGGCGAAAACGTAACTGGACCATCATGGGACTTAACGAAAATCTGATTGTTGAGGCACTCCCTTATGTACACTTGGGCGGCGACCCCGGCGTAGTGGTTAGTGGTTAGCATCGATACCTCTCACGCTAAAGTCACGAGTTCGAATCTCACCCCCGGACAAGTTACGAAAATAGCCAAAAGAGCATCTACGACGGGAGATGAATCAGCCCTAGGCGGAAAATCTCGATAATCAAGAAACAAAACAAAAATCTACTTTAGCATATGTTTCATCATCGATCAAGAGAGATCTATCGAGTTTCGTCAGAACTTTGTCGTACAACTTACGGGCCCGAGTTCTGGCCACTGTTTGTTGTTTGAGGCTTCGGTTGGGTTGTTTACTTGCTCGGTAACATTTATAACTTTCTCGGTGACAGATTTGCCACACAGTACAACGATCGGAATTCAATTTTTTTCGCCAAATCATAATCCGAGATGTTGGGATCAGCCTTGATTTTCCGAATGACCTTCACCCGCAGTTGATGATCAACGGTTCCACTCCGACGCTTGATTTGCACTTCGCGGGCAGTTTTTAATCACTCGCGTCACAGTATTTTTTGAATAATCCAGCAGTTTTGTCAGCTCCCGGTTGACACAGATGAATTTTGCAGGTTACTGTGCACACATTTTTTTTCTCTTCCTGGATGATGAATATATTGGAACCACATTAGTTTTAATCTGTGAAAAAAATAGACCGAGCAGAACTGTTTACAAACAACACAACGCTGTGAAAAACATGAGATTCCGACCACTTGGAGCGCCGATACCTCTTAAATGAAGTGCCTATTTCTAAATGATTTACTAAGGATTGTATCGAAACTAAACTGGCAATGCTTATGATGCGCTCACACATCCACGAGTAAAAATATCGGTCTAAGCCTCTCTACGTTCGACGCGTAAATCGGTCAATTCAGCTCCTGAACTTTCGATAGTGATTTTTTGGAGATCGTTCGAGGTGGAAAAATTTGGTCAGGTTCTCGTAAGGCAGGAAAGTTGTTCCTGTGGATCCAAGTCATCGATTTTCTACTCTAAAGGTACGATTAATGCCAAACTTTACCGTACTGAGTATTTGCAGAAAAGGATGCTTGCGTTATACAAACAGCACAAGGTCCCTCCTTTGTTTTGGCCTGATTTGGCGTCAACCCATTACGCCAAAACCGCAATGCAATGGATCCAAGAAAATGGAGTAGATTTCGTTGAGAAATGCATCAATCCACTCAATTGTTCACAGCTTTGTCCAAATGAACGCTAGTGGGCTATTGTCAAGCGCAAATTTAAGAGTGGTGATGAGTGTAAGACCATGGAGAAGTTCACAAAGGATTGGTCTGCGGCTTCCAGAAAATGCCACATAACTACTGTCCAACACCCCATCCACAATCATAAAATTCTGGAAATAAAGTTGCTTTCATACATTTTTTTGATTAAACTAAGAGAGGATGATTTGAATGAAATGATACAGTTGTTTTTAATGTTGTGTTATTATTTTTTTATCATGCTATGAGAAAAAATGTGTTACCAGTTTGTTTTAGATACAGTCCTAAAAAATCGGTCTCTCATTGAATATAATACTTTGTACGTCCTGTGCATTCTGGAGGCTTTCTTTTATTACAAATGACTGAGGTAAGAGTAAGGATAAAACCGTTACTAAATATATAAGTGGTTTTTTTGGCTTTCATACAGGTTCGAGGTTTTATTCTTATCCAATAAAGAAATAAAAAAAAATCTTAACAAATTCTTGGGAACCGGTACTAGTGGTACCGGTTCCCTAAAAAAGGAGTCAGTACTGTCAACCCTAGTCGTACCTCTTAAAAGGAATCCTCTACGGAAATCTTATGAGTGGATTGTTTCTTTATTTCTATTCAATTCCGTTATAATTGTATATCTTTTGACAGATACATATTTCGTCTACTACTTGCAGACTTCTTCGGTGCCTTCATACTCAGACACCAGTAGACGAAATACGTGTGTATGAATAAGCAATAAAGAAAGAATAAACAATTACATAGTAATCGAATAAAAAAGGGAGTAACAATTCATGTTATGACACGGTTTAAATTTTTGATTTTCATTATAATATAATTGGTAGATAACATAACTGCATATAACTGTAGATAACAGAACGCACACTGCATTTTCAAACAAGAACACTTCAGCAATATTCTCGTTTATGTTAGAACTTATTTGTATGACGTATCTTTCATAACAGATCCACGTATACACCGTTTCTGGAACTGGAACATTAATCTTAGTGAATATTATCAATTTACGGCGATAGGTATGGAAATGAGAAGAATTTATGCTTGGATCATATATATATTATGTTTCTAAAATTTTACAATCTTCAAAGGGATTTTACTGATCGCGCGGTTTATTTGTTGAAAATTTTATTATGAACGTATTTTGCGATTGACTGGATTGCAATATGGTGACTGTAACGTTTGCTGAGTGGAACCAAACATTTCTTGCTTTAAGCTTTAATAGAGCATATGAACTGTAAAATCAAAATATTCAGGATTAATTAAGGAGTCAATTATTACAAAGAAGTAAGCGCTTTCGAAGGATAGTAGGATTATCCACAAAATAAGCGTGTGTTTTATCAACTTTAGTGGTATCTGCTAAACACTAATGCATATCCCAAAACCATTTTTGTGGTGTATAAAACTTTCCTTCGGAAGTGCAAATTTTGTGGTTATAATTAAGTACTTTGCAGTTTACATGTATTTTATTCTGTTTTAGAAGAGTTAATAATTTATGCTGTTAGGATTTGGCTTGAAACTTAGTTATTTAAAATCACAACGCGATCTTGTAATCTCAATTTCAAACCCTACTTATCACTTCCGAACCGGGAATAAATTTTCAGCTGCTGCTAGAATTAAAATAAATATTCATTTGCAACTCCCCAGCTTGATCCTTGTTGTCGCAGGTTCAATCAGTCGGAAGGACTCAGGGAGGAAAAAAATTAAGAACCTACCACACATAAAACGCGAACTGCTTTTAAACAAACGGAGGGGATTAACAGTTTATTGTCCTTTGGCTGAATTCATAATGTTGCAGTTTATTTTTGCCGTTCCGCCAAAGAGAGGGAGATCATTGGCCCCTTCGTACATACTTTGAATCGTATCATATGACGTCTGCAACACTTTTTATGCTTGTATGAATAAACATCCATCACCGAGCGGGTCCGTTTGGTACTGTCTGCTTGTGGTAACTCGTTCACGAACCAGTTGTGTCCTGTCCTGTCTGCTGATCGCTCCACTTTCAACGCAACCTTCTTCAGCCAGACAGTGTAGTCCTCACTACAATTAGTATCGAGGGGACGCACTTTTTTTTGTTATTAAGTGTTTTGCCATTTTTTTACAATCATTAATCACCAAGTGTGGCAAACGAAACGGGAATTGGCTTTGACTTGACAGGATCTAAAAGAGGGCTGATTAATCACGGATACAAAACCCTACACATCGAGGCTATGGCTTGTAAGGCGCAATGAAAGTGGGACTTTTTTCTTTACATTTTAAGTAGTTTTATGAGATTATCAAACACCAGTTGCACTGTTTATCAATTAGTTCAAATATATTCCAAGAAGAACAGACGGCTTTTTGTTGTTAATAACAGATTTGAAAAATTGAACTAACTTCTCTGCAAGCTCCTAAAACCATAATATAATAGAAAGAGCCTAGCCATAAATATCGATACAACTCTGTACACCTAAAACCAAATTCAAACACTGATCATTTTAAAAATTAATGGGTCATAAGATTTTAGCATCTTTGTTGGGTAATATCCAGCAACAATAAATTGAATAAGCAAGAAAAAAACCTATTGACACAATATATAACAGTAGCATTCGAGTGGTTCAAATTTTGTAGAAATGTTTCCACACCACAGAAATTGTTAATATACCTACGAGTATTTCAACAGGTAAAGTTTCTTTTTTCTTAGCGTTTCAAGTAGCTTATTGCTTGCTCTCAACTTAGTGTTCTAAATGCACTTCCACAGTTATTAATTAAGGGCTTTCGATGCCAGTTACCATTTTTACAGGTAAAGGTTACCCACGTTAAATTTGCAACACAAATAGACAAAACTTGTCTGTCTTTAAGGTAAAATATTTGAAACTTTAGTTAACATTGATGAAACCTACATAAGGCGCACTTAAACCAGATTCCAGTTCATCAGTTCTACACTGTAAGAGACAGGTTTGATGTCCACAGCATCAACGGAAGCAAAATAAATGAAATTTGCCCAGAAATGCATGGTTTGGTGAGCGATTTGTATGTGCTGGATGCAAACTGCTCCATTCGTGACGACTTCAACAATGAATGGCCAAGTGTACGTAAAACAACTAATTCCGTTTGCTCAAGAGCCCACCCATTTTTTGGCCGGGCTTGGTGTCATGCCACTACTCAAAACAGGTACTGGAATGGTATCAGGAAAATAAGGTCAACTTCGTACCCAAGGACATTAGTGCTCCAATCACCCCGGAGTTGTGACTGTTTGGATAACAACTTAATCGTACTGACTGATTGAGAGACTCCATATGCGATACCGGCGAATTGAGCTACTTGTAGCACCTATCGTCGTGGTAGTGTAACGTTTCGTTCTCCCGGGCTCTCGGATTACACACCACTACTAAGCGATAGCTAGTCATCTGGAAGAAATCTGCGATACCAAAGGGGGAGTGTAAACAAAACCACCGTCGTGATCGGTCACCTGGGGCGAACCCTGTGTGTACTTACTTTAAATTGTTGTTAGCTTTAAGAAATAAATGTAGTTTGTTTAAATAAAATGTGTAGTGGCGTAATTAAGTTAATAAATGTGTTGTGATTAAGGAAGTGCTAGTTTTTTTAATTGTGCCCACAAGAAGGACTGTAAGGACTTGGTCGAAACAAAAGGGTCAAGTGGAGGTCAGTAGAACTTTGGTCGGGCAGCTCTCCGACATAAAATGGTCCTTCGAGCCGGATCTCCACTACTTCAGACCTCAGTCCGGCTGACCACGACAACACTTAACGCCAGCTAACGTTCATGAAAGGCCCAACCCAAGACCGACAAAGGACTCACTATTCTATAGTGTCCTCTAAAGAAAAGTCGCCATCGCTAAGGCTTTTCAATAGATCTAGCAATTCTTTGGAGATCGTGAAGGGATCCATTCGCCATAGTCAGCTCACTTCTAATTTGCATGCGCATTGGAGCATACTACCATCGTTTGAGTGATCAACCTTCATCAGCGAGTGCCAATACAATTTCGAGAGAAGACATCGGTAGTTCATCAGGATTGTAGAACAACCATAGCGTTTTCTACTACCTTTCCAGGTATGTTAGAACTAGTGTATGTCTAGCCGAAGCACTTACTATTCTCCACTAACACCAACCATACGACTTGTGTGATTTCTCTGAGGTTCTCAACGGACGATCTACGGACACTACCTGTTGAGTCGGTTTGCGAAGAATCGATTTAAAACGCTCTATGCATCGGTGCATGCAATCCATTGCAAATCTGTTGGACCTACGACGGAACCAGAATCGTTTGCGAAGACGGAGAACATCACTTCGAGCTCGGGCATAATAACGGCCATTGCCGCTCAGGTAAATACACTTATGTATAAAATTTAAGTATATGCCCAGCCGAAGCTGGATTTTGGATACCACACCAATAAAAAATTACTCCTTCGATGCAAATTGGACTGTTGTGAATCTAATCATTTCTGGACGCAATCCCTGAGTTCCCCAGCTTAATTTTCGTTCTACCATCCACTGTATTGAGGTTCGAGCAGCTCGAAGCATTTATCGTTTTGCTGTACTAGGCTGGTTGCATGTTGTGGTTTCATAGGTAAGCCGAACGGTATATGTCTAGCCGAAGTTTCAAATGCGATACTACATTTGCCCTTTCACTCCTTCGTATTTCACTGGCTTGAATCGGAATCTGAGACCACTGATCGAACCTCGAGGTGTATCTTGTCGGAATTGATTGTTCTTGGTTGCAGTGGCGCTGTTGTAACTTCAGGATAGGTGAGCTAGACAGTATATGTCCACCCGAAGCAATCAAATTGAATACTACATCTGCAACCTTTCTCGATTTGGATACGGTTCAACGACATTGCGAACTTGGAGCGACCCACCGCACTGACAGCTTTCTACACGGTTTTCGTTGAGTGACACCAGCAACCATGTCAAAACCTACAACCAGGAATGCCGATTCTCTGAAGGTCTTATCATCAAAATTCAAGGGACTTAAACTATCGTTAAGCAATATTTGTCAATATGTTAAGACTTTTAAGGAGGGGACCCCAGCCAATCAAATCAATGTTCGTCTTGAGAAGTTAGATCTACTGTGGGGTCAAATTAGCGAAACTATCTGGGATATTGAGGCGCATGACGATTTTACGGAGCAAGAGGGATTGCAAAAGGAGCAGTTGGAGATGGAAAACCGCTTCTACGATGCCAAATCGTTTCTGGTTGAAAAGGTTAAGGAATTGCAGGAAGAATCTTCCTCAAATCAAACCATGCGGACTGCAGACGCCACTCTACGTGGCGTAACGGATCATGTTCGGCTACCACAAATTCAGTTGCAAGTATTTGATGGTAGTGTCGATGATTGGTTGAGCTTTAGAGATCTCTACACGTCTCTGATTCACGAAAAAGCAGACCTACCTGATGTAGAGAAGCTTCACTACCTCAAGGGGTGCTTAGCAGGCGAAGCTAAGGCACTAATTGATCCGCTAAGGATCACAAGAGACAACTACAAGGTTGCTTGGGAGACGTTGCTAAAACGTTACAACAACAATAAACTGTTGAAAAAGAAGCAAGTGCAAGCGCTCATCAAACTGCCTGCACTTAGCAAGGAATCGATCACGGATCTCCATAAGTTAGTGGATGGTTTCGACCGTGTGATTCAGACGCTGGATCAAATCATTGGACCTGCGGAATATAGA
The DNA here is from genome assembly GCA_024533555.2 of Aedes koreicus. Taxonomy (NCBI): domain Eukaryota; kingdom Metazoa; phylum Arthropoda; class Insecta; order Diptera; family Culicidae; genus Aedes; species Aedes koreicus. The sequence goes on from JAHHFK020005425.1 coordinate 119,566, forward strand.
GACCTGTTGCTGGTAGAACTACTCAGTTCTCGTCTCGACCCTACCACAAGACGAGGGTGGGAAGAACATTCATCTACAAGAGAGCAAGACACTCTAAAGGACCTGCAGGAGTTTCTACAACGCAGAATGCAGATTCTTGAAGCTCTGCCAACGAAGGTAGAATCAAAGGTCGATCAATTCGTACAACCGAAAAGGAAACCTTTCTCTACGAAGGTTAGCAACAACGCCGTACAGTTAAATAACGCTAAGTGTCCGTCGTGTGCAGATATACACGGACTACACACGTGTCCAGCCTTTTTGAAAATGTCGTTATCTAGTCGTGAATCTCTTTTGCGGGCACAGTCACTCTGCCGCAACTGCTTAAAACGTGGCCATCTAGCTCGGGATTGTTCATCAAGGTTCTCCTGTCGGCATTGTAAGGCTCGACACCACACGTTGATGTGTTTCAAGGCAGGTGAAACCAGCGTTAGTGAAGGATCATCAGGAAAGCCGAAGCCAGAAGATATTGCTAGACAAGGCGAGACATGTTCAAATTCTAAGGCAGCGAATGCATCAACGGTTGAATCTACTTCTTCCAACATGGCGCAATGTGTCTCATCCCAAGTTCTTTTGGCTACCGCTGTTGTTGTGATCGAGGACGATCAGGGTTCTCGCTATCCAGCACGAGCACTACTGGATTCGGGCTCAGAGTGCAACTTTATGTCCGAAGGTTTGTGCCAAATGATGAACGTGTTAGTGCAAAGAGCCAACATATCGATTTTGGGCATCGGGCATTCTGGCACGAAGTCATCCCGCAAAATAAAGGCTATCATCAAGTCTCGAACTTCATCGTACACTCAACCGATGGAATTCATCGTCCTACCAAAGGTTACAGCTTGTTTACCGACATCTACAGTTCAAGCAAACGAATGGGACATACCGGTAGATATTGAACTGGCGGATCCGGAGTTCTTCCGATCAAGAAGGGTCGACTTGGTGTTAGGCGTCCAAGCCTTCTTCAGCTTCTTCCCGTCTGGAAAGAAAGTTCAATTAGGCACGGGTCTACCAGTACTTACCGATTCCGTATTTGGGTGGATAGTAACAGGCGAAGTCACTTCAGTAAGCAAAGCCACAAAATACGCTTGCAACATGGCAGTATCGAATGATCTGGAGCAGTTGATGGCACGGTTTTGGTCTTGCGAGGAAGTAGGCGCTGTCAGCAAGCACTCTCCAGAAGAAGCACACTGCGAAGAGCATTATGAGCGCACGGTCAAGCGACAATCAGACGGGCGTTACACAGTTTCTCTTCCCAAGAATAACGAAACGTTGGCGGAACTCGGCGAATCCAGAGACATCGCTCTGAGGCGGCTGCGCGCAGTAGAGCGAAGATTGGCAAGAGATACTGACCTACAGAAGCAGTACTGCGATTTCATGACCGATTATCTTAAGCTCGGTCACATGCGGAGGGTAGATAACAGCGAGGAGAAGGAAGTCAAGCGGTGTTTTCTGCCCCACCATCCAGTCATCAAGGAGTCGAGCAGCACAACCAAGGTGAGGGTAGTCTTCGACGCCTCCTGTAAAACGACCACGGGTGTATCGCTTAACGATGCGTTGTATGCTGGACCAGTAGTTCAACAAGATCTCAGGTCAATCGTTCTCCGCAGTAGGATTCGTCAGATAATGGTCGTAGCTGATGTCGAGAAGATGTTTCGACAAATCTGGACGAATTCAGAAGACACTCCGCTACAATGTATACTGTGGACTGCTCCTGAGGGGCAAGTTGCCACGTACGAACTTCAAACGGTGACGTATGGTACTAAATCTGCACCGTACCTAGCAACCCGGACATTGAAGCAACTGGTATCTGATGAACGAGAACAGTTTCCCTTGGCCGCACCTGCAATCGAAGAAGATGTTTATATGGATGACGTAATCTCTGGAGCAGACGACGTCGAACGTGCGGTCGAGTTGAGAAGACAAGTCGACGCAATGATGAGCAGCGGAGGATTCAGTTTGCGAAAGTGGGCTTCAAACTGTCCGGAAGTACTCATGGGCATTCCCAACGAAAATTTGGCGCTACACGATTCAAATGGTATCAACTGGGACAAGGATGCAGAGGTCAAGGCATTGGGCCTAACATGGCTTCCCAACGTTGATCAATTTCGGTCCAAGTTTGAGATTCCTCCGATCACGAAAAACCAAATTCTCACGAAGCGACAAGTATTGTGCTTCATAGCGAGACTTTTCGACCCGCTGGGCCTCCTTGGAGCGACGATTACATCAGCGAAGATATTCATGCAACGTCTCTGGTGCCTGAAAAACAAGGAAGGAAAAAACCTCCAATGGGACGATCCACTACCCGAAATGGTGGGTGAGGAGTGGCGAACATTCCATGATCAACTCCCTTTGCTGAATGAAGTCCGAATTCCACGATGTGCTATAGCATCTAGTTCAGTATCCGTAGAATACCACTGCTTCTCTGATGCTTCAATAGTCGCTTATGGGGCTCAGATCTATGTTCGGAGTCAAAGGGAAGATGGTTCAGTTTTGGTGCACCTGTTGACCTCAAAATCCAAGGTTGCACCACTCAAAATACAATCTTTACCACGGTTGGAACTCTGCGGTGCGCTGTTGGCAGCTCAGCTCTGGGAATGGGTGGCAGAAACTCTGAAAGTGGCAGGCAGAGTTCACTTTTGGACAGACTCAACGTGTGTGCTTCACTGGATCAAGTCACCGTCAGGAACATGGACTACTTTCGTAGCAAACAGAGTTGCGAAAATTCAAGGTTTGACGGAATTAGATCGATGGAGACATGTTCCGGGGATTACCAACCCAGCTGACCTGATATCGCGTGGAGTTTCACCAAGCAACATTGTTGGGAACGAAATGTGGTGGCATGGGCCCGCCTGGCTAAAGGAATCCCCAGAAAGATGGCCAAAGACTGCCGAAAACCCACCGGGGGAAGAAGTAGAAAGGCGACGCAAGGTAATGAGCTGCGCGTCGTCGAAGGAGTGTGGGTCAATTTCGGATTATATAGCAAATTTCTCGTCGTTCATCAGATTGATTCGAATAACCGCATACTGGTTGCGGTTCCTTAATAACTTACGCTGTTCAGCAGCAGAACGACGAACCGAGTTTCTATCGACGGATGAGCTGCAACGCGCTGAACAGATGATCGTTCGGAAAGTTCAAGCGGAGTCGTTTTCGGACGAGATCAGCAAACTTGAAGCTGGTGGACCTGTGGCACGAAATTCTCCTCTACGATGGTTCAATCCTCGAGTAGATGAACTGGGTATCCTTCGAGTAGGTGGCCGACTCGATCATTCACTAGAATCACAGGAAACCAAACACCCGATTGTACTACCGGCTCGACATGCATTCACTGGATTGATTATTCATCATTATCATCAATTGTACCTCCACGCTGGGCCACAACTACTTCTAGCTTCGGTTCGGCAGCGATACTGGCCCCTAGGAGGAAGAAATTTGGCAAGAAAAATCGTCCATCAGTGTCAGCGGTGTTTCCGGGCAAAGCCGTTGATCATCCAACAACAGATGGGAGAACTTCCAGCAGCAAGAGTTACCGTTTCTAGGCCATTTTCGAAGACCGGAGTTGATTATTTCGGGCCGGTGTATCTACGAGCTGGACGAGGCCGGAGACCAATAAAAGCGTACGTAGCAGTCTTTGTGTGCATGGCAACGAAGGCTGTTCATATGGAACTGGTGTCGGATCTATCGACAGAACGTTTTCTGCAGGCTTTGCGTAGATTCATTGCTCGACGTGGTCGCTGCACCGATATCTACTCGGATAATGGGACGAACTTTGTAGGAGCGAGAAACCACATGCAGGAACTATTCAAGTTGCTGAAAAACAAAACACATCGTGAGACCATATTCCGGGAATGTTCCAATGAAGGCATATTTTGGCACTTCAATCCTCCAAGTGCCCCACATTTCGGTGGTTTGTGGGAGGCTGCCGTTCGTTCAGCAAAATTCCACTTACTAAGAGTTCTTGGAGGCAATCCCGCATCACATGAAGACTTTTTCACACTACTCACCCAAGTGGAGGCTTGCATGAATTCGAGACCAATAACGTCACTCTCGGATGATCCGCTTGACCTTGAGCCTCTAACACCGGCTCATTTCCTAACTGGAGGATCTCTTCTTGCCCTGCCGGATCCAGATCTCTGCGATATCCAATTAAATCGTTTGGAGCGGTTTCAGCTGGTACAGCGGCAGGTTCAAGATTTTTGGAAACGATGGCGTCGTGAGTATTTATCTCAGCTTCAAGCTCGTTCTAAAAATTGGCAGCCAGCGGTTGATGTTCAAGTTGGAAGACTGGTTGTTATTGTTGAACCGAATCAATCACCTACACAATGGAAGATGGGCCGGATTCAGGAATTGCACACGGGCGAAGATGGTGTCGCTAGAGTGGTGACAGTGCGAACCACAACTGGAAATTTGAAACGACCGGTAGCAAAATTATGTTTGTTGCCAATGCAGGCTCAGGAAGATTCGTGATGATTTTTAGATTCCGTCCAGTGCATCGAGTGGGAGTTTTTTTTTTTTTTACAGAAGTTTCCGGGCAACTTCAGGATGGGTGAGGATGTTTGGATAACAACTTAATCGTACTGACTGATTGAGAGACTCCATATGCGATACCGGCGAATTGAGCTACTTGTAGCACCTATCGTCGTGGTAGTGTAACGTTTCGTTCTCCCGGGCTCTCGGATTACACACCACTACTAAGCGATAGCTAGTCATCTGGAAGAAATCTGCGATACCAAAGGGGGAGTGTAAACAAAACCACCGTCGTGATCGGTCACCTGGGGCGAACCCTGTGTGTACTTACTTTAAATTGTTGTTAGCTTTAAGAAATAAATGTAGTTTGTTTAAATAAAATGTGTAGTGGCGTAATTAAGTTAATAAATGTGTTGTGATTAAGGAAGTGCTAGTTTTTTTAATTGTGCCCACAAGAAGGACTGTAAGGACTTGGTCGAAACAAAAGGGTCAAGTGGAGGTCAGTAGAACTTTGGTCGGGCAGCTCTCCGACAAAAAAAAATGAAACGGATTAGACGAAAATCACAGCGCTCTGTACGTAAAATGGCCGCAGATCTGAATGTTCAGATCTGCAACAATCCCACAATGTCCAGAACGACAGATTGTGGGTTCTCTCTTCGAGAACTGTTTCAGAGAGTGATAGGAATACTCCACGGTTCCAAAGTGCTGCGTCAGTCATGGATTGGGGAGGAATTTGCAAGCGAGGCAAATTACCACTGGTTTGCATCGAAAAAGGCGTTAAAGTGAATGCCATATATTATAAAACGGAAGTTTTAAAGAAAGTTGTCAAGCCATATGTACAAGAGGTGTTTGAAGATGATCACTATGTGTTTCAGTAGGACGGAGCGCCATCGCATACTGCAAATCTCGTTTAAGACTGGTGCCGAGAAAATTTGACCGACTTTTTGGACAAGAATGAATGGCCTCCCAGTTCACTAGATCTAGTATGTTGTGCAAAACTCAATAAAAAAAACTGCATAAATGCAATCCAAGTTGGCCGTTCTTGAGAAACTGTACATATCCGCCCAGAAATTCTTAGTGTGGCAGGTGATCTGTGGAAAGAATGAGTTACATGTCACCATAAACGGGCGAGTTTACAAGATTGAATGTCTCCAGGAGTGCCTACTTCCCTGTTTAAAATTTCACGGAGCTCAAATGCTGTTTTGGCTGGATTTGCCATCCTGGCATTACGCCGACCCAGTCTTAGAATGGAACAAAAACAACAATGTTGTTTTTGTTATTTTTAGAAGGAAATAATTTCGCATCACCATGAGGCTCTAGGGGTGGACAGCAATTTTTTCTAGAACAAAGATGTGAAGAGAAAGTATCGATAGTTCCGAAAGAGCACGGCAGGCTGTGAAAATTAAATAGAAGTAGTTTGAATACTTAAATACTTTCGTATGGGAGAATACAAAAATAACAATCATAATGTTGTTTTTGTTCCTTCGAACCTAGGAGACGGTTACGGCAAGGTGATGGATTGTCGTGTTTGCTATTTATTATTACATTGGAGGGTGTGATTCGAAGAGCGGGGATAGATACAAGTGAAATAATCTTCAGGAAGTCCGCCTAATTTTTGGCCTCGCCGATGACGTTTATATCGTAAGTACGCAACTTTGAGAAGCTGGTGCAAACGTACATCAGACTTAAGGCTGAAGGAAGAAGGATTGGGCTTGTCATTAAAGGCAAGATACATAAGAGAAAAAGGCTTAAGAGGGAACAATAAAAGCCTCGCACGACGAGTTCAGATCGACGATGAGAAATCAAAGCGGTAGGCGAAGTCGTGTATCAAGACTCATTAGTGACTGCCGATAACAAACAAGCAGAGTGATACTAAGACGCATTATTTCAAGCAACACACAAAAATGTCTTTTGAGTATGACTTATTCTATTTTTTTAGAACTGTATTATCAACTTGCAACGTTGCTACATGTCACGTTCTGGGTCAGTTCACTCTGACTGAGCTGAAAATGCTTTTGCTCAGTACTGCAAGTGATTTATTCTCAAATTTTGTTCTTAAAAACATCGCTGCATTTATAAAACATAAATAGGACAAGATTGCATAAACAAAGAATACTTAAGAACTAAAATTGCATCATCCATTATCTATATTTTGCAGTGCCCGTTTTGAAATATAAGCAAGGATTTGTTATGAAGTAATTTGTCAGAAACAGATAATTTCGCAACAACATGAGAGGCTCTACGACGGACCAGATCTTTAGTGTACGGCAAATCCTCCAAAAATGCCGCGAATACCAGGTCCCGGCGCATCATCTGTTCATCGTTTTCAAGGCGGCGTACGACAGTATCGATTGCATAGAGCTATGGAAGATTATGGACGAGAACGGCTTTCCCGGGAAGCTCACTAGACTGATTAAAGCTACGATGGACGGTGTTCGAAACTGCGTGAAGATTTCGGGCGAACATTCCAGCTCGTTTTATCACGCCGGGGACTACGTGAAGGTGATGGACTTTCGTGCCTGTTGTTCAACATTGCGCTAGAAGGTGCCATGCGAAGAGCCGGGCTCAACAGTCGGGGTACGATTTTCACTCGATCCGGTCAGTTCGTTTGTTTTGCGGATTACATGAACATTGTCGGCAGAAGATTTGAAACGGTGGCAGAAATGTACACTCGCCTAAAACGCGAAGTTGCAAAAGTCGGACTGGAGGTGAATGTGTCGAAAACAAAGTACATGCTAGCAGGAGGTACCGGGCGCGACAGGGACCGCCTAGGCAGCAGTGTTACGATAGACGGGGATACATTCGAGGTGGTGAAAGAATTCATCTACCTTGGATCCTTGCTTACGGCTGACAACGACAACAGCCGTGAAATCCGAATACGCATCATCAGTGGAAGTCGTGCCTACTACGGGCTCCAGAAGAACTTGCGGTCAAGGAAGATTCACCCCCGCACTAAATGTACCATGTACAAAACGCTGATAAGACCGGTTGTTCTCTACGGGCACGAGACGTGGACGATGCTCGAGGAGGACCTGCAAGCACTTGGTGTTTTCGAACGCCGGGTGCTTAGGACCATCTTTGGCGGCGTACAGGAGGATGGAGTGTGGCGGCGAAGATGAAACCACGAGCTCGCTGAACTCTACGGCGAACCCAGCATTCAGAAGGTCGCGAAGGCTGGAAGGATACGGTGGGCAGGGCATGTTGCGAGAATGCCGGACAACAACCCTGCAAAAATGATGTTCGCCTCGAATCCGGCCGGTACAAGAAGGCGTGGGGCACAGCGAGCACGATGGCCGGACCAGGTGCAACAGGATCTGGCGAGTATGGGTCGTCAACAAGGTTGGAGAGAGGCAGCCATAGACCGAGTATATTGGCAAAATGTTGTAGATGAAGTCATATCAAATACGATGTATGGCTATTTAAATAAATAAATAATGAGAGGCTCTAGGAGTGGTCAGTAATTTATTGCTAGAACTGAGAGAAATGAAGAGAAAGTATTGATAGTTCCGTTTGGCGTACGGCAGGTTGTGAAATTGAAAGATACAAGTTGAAAACGAGCGGAGGATGAGCAGGAGGTACGTCCGAGACCGCTTTAAAAATACGGGGTGGAGGGGGGAACATCACGGAAAAGGGCACCGGTAAAAAAGCGGGGGTGAATGAATAATATATGAGATATTGTAAAATAAAAAAAAATAAAGCTATGTCCATCCTATCATCTGGAATAATAAAATCATCTGTATCTCGGTAACGGATTGACGTACAAATAAGTTTACTTTCATCAAAACAAAGGTAATTCACTGTACTTTAGGTAAAAATATCGATACGAATCACTTCTCTTCGTTTCTAATGAAAATTCGCACTTTCTTCTTTATTCCTCCCATCAAACGCTGCACACCTCCGGAGTCAACTTCCTTGGCACATTTATTCCACATTTTTTGTCATCTGAGTCGCGTCCGAGCCGTTTTTCCACTTTTCTTAAGCTTCCGCTTCATTATTGCCCAAAATCTCTCGATGGGCCGGAACTGCCGGCAGTTGGGTGGATTTATGTTTTTATCGATGAAATCTACGTTATTATCGCGGTACCACTGGATGACTTCCCGCCTGTAGTGGCAACTCATCAAATCTGGCCAAAACTTCACAGGACCTTTATGGGCTTTAATGAAAGGTAGTACGCGGTTTTTGAGGCATTCTTCCTTGTACAGCTTCGAATACATCGTCTTATTCGTCACGAACACTTTGGTCTTTGCTCCACAGCTCCCTTGCCATATTATTAGCTTTTTGGCACATTTGTCCATAAAAGCAAACTTAAACTTTGCAGGAACATCTCCTCGTGCCGTTGCCATGTAGAATTTTTGGCCAGGAAGCTGTCCGAAATCCATTTTGACGCAAGTTTCATCTTCGATGAGCAGGCATCCTTGGTACTTCGTCAAAACCTGCTGGTAAAATTTCTGAGCTCGAGTTTTGGTGACGAAACTTTGCTTCAACGTTCTGTTTGGTTGCTTGCTGGCTCGAAAAGAACAATATCCTGCTTGCAAATGAATTTTTCGAACGGTACTGCGAGCAGCAGCGTATTTTTGTGCGATTTCATCATTTGATAGTCCAGGGTTTGCTCTGACGGTTCTCAACCCCTTCTGGTTCAGCTTGCGGTCATATGTCATCCACTACGACGCTTACCTTGAGGCACTCGATCCACGCTCTCTCGCTCCCTGAAACGTTTGAGCACATCATACACGGTTGATTTTGCGATTTTCAACGTTTTTGCGATTTTAATTGCGGACCACGTTGGATTATCCACGTGGGTGTGCAGAATTTTTTCTCTCCTCTCGGCTTCCATCTGGAATAACTTTTGACTCACTTCACGAAACACCAAGAAATTTAGACCATTGCAGAAATAGGGTGCCTAAGTTAACAAACCGCTTTAAAAGAATTCTTGCAGCGGTCACTTTCCGTACCGCTGAAACACAATAAGTGATCCCGGTTTCTAACTGGACAGAACTTTAACATGAGTCAAAGTTTGAACTCTTCAATAAGAAAAGGCATATCCGTGTATGGTACAGACCAGGAGAGGAGCTTCAGGCACGACATATTCTATGCACGGGAAGCATGGGGGAGGTAACGTTATGGTTTAGGGATGTTTTGCTTGGGCTGGAGTGGGTGGTCTTGTGGAATTGGTGGGGTTATGACTGCAGACTCCTACATCAACATTCTCTGCGAGAAAATCTCGAGGTATCGTTGATTCAAACTGGGCGGAAAAATAAGCTCCTGTTCCAGCAAGACAACAACCCGAAGCATTCTGCAAAAGAAAACAAAGTCTGCCTTTCGTTCATGCCGAATCAAGCCCATGGAATTGCCTCCACAAACCCCGGATTTGAACCCCATCGAGAATTCGTGAGCGATTCTCGATGCCTGGGGACGATAAAACCAGAGTTACAAACAAAAACAACTATTTCGAAGCCCTTGTAGGAGAGCTTGAGAAGACCTGTAGCACCTGCAAAACCTTTTGGAGAGTATGCCGAAATGTCTGCAAATAGCACCAAAGGCAAAAAAAGGAGGTAACATAGATTACTGAATGCCTTGATAACTCGTTGGATTGTTCTTCGATAGGAAAGCTACAAAAGTGGGCACTTATTTTTGTCACTGCTTTTTTTTTTAACTTTATACAATTAAACGATTTTCTTCTTTTTTCTCAGTGTTTTGTGAATGAAACTTGAAATGAACATAATACATGCAACTCCTGACAATATTTCGATGTTTTTATTAATGTAACCATCAAGTTTTTTTTAAAGAAATTGAAACTGTACAAAGCGACCTGCAGACCATTTGCAGACTGAGAGGTTGGGCGAAGTTCAGCCGTTAACTCAACCTTAGCCTGATTGGTAAATAAGTAAGTATAGTTGACCCATACAACCAAAATGCACGGCATGTCTATTTAACTGGCATGTCACTAAATCTGAGTAGTAACGCAGTTAAGAATCAATTTTCCAATCTTTTTCGAACCAAATTTGGAAAAAAATGATTTAAACTGAAAAAAATCCAAACATTATTTATAGATTTTCAAGTACAAAAAAATGATTTGCTCTGAATAATTTTTATAAGTGGTTTTTAATGGTTTGTTATTCATCCTTTTATGGAATTTTGGCAATTTATTGGTGGAACATTTTCAATATTATATGGATCATATGCATGCATTTCATGGCTACATTGTATGGATCAATTTTTCAAGTTTAAGGAAAATTATTGAACCTTTCATGGAAAATTTTCAATATCTCCATGAATAATCCGTACAATTTTATCGATCAGCCCATGGATATAAAACGGTACATTTGAAGTTTGTTTGTTGAGTTTTGTATAAAGTATGATCACGTTGACTAATTTAACGGAACATTTTCATTTTTTGTGGATTCTCATCTGAATCTTGTTTATGGAACGACTTTCAATTTTTTACGAATCATTTCTCGAGTAATTCCTGATTAGGGCTTAAAAGCCATTTGTAAACAGAGACTTTAAACGTTGACCTCTCATGAATCACGAGAATCTTACTATATCCAGCTACTCCATATGGTAGAACTAACATTCTTCTACCAGATGCTGCTTTTATTTCACGAGAGTGATTTATTTTTCTAGGGAAATCGACATTTAAAGTCATTATTTACAAATGGCTTTTAGGCCCTTAACAAGAATTACTCGAGATTTGTTCACTTTTATAGGTGCAAACTTTGGGCTGCCGATTAGTGAATGACGATTATATTTTCAAAATATCATTATTGAAATTACGTACGAAAATAAGTTGTAGAGAATCAAAATAAAAAAACCTCAGGGAAAAATCATGACTCTTTTTCATAAAAAAAAACCTCCAACGTACGATTTTAAGGATTTTTTTTCTTTAAATGTAGTAAGAAAACAAACAATTCTTAGAAGTTTCAAACAGATAGTTTTCGGAAGAATTTATTTTAGATTTTGAAAACATGCTTTTGTTTCACTAGGTACATTTTAGTAGTGGAACATGAGTTTTTAAGTTGTTTCCAATAAAGGAGGGGGGGGGGGGTAGGGGTTTTGGAATTGGGCGTCTTCTGGAGGGAGACTCATGGAGTGTGGGGGGGGGAAGGGAGGGAAAAAAAAAAAAAAAAAAATGCTCATCAAAGGCAACTTTCTTAGTTAAACCGTGTTCGAGGAGTTTTTAAATTAATCCGGTAAATTTGGATATTTTAACGATAGCCTGAACAATTGGGCCAACAAACTAACGATGACCAACAGACTAAATTGAGACAAATATCATCTAAATTCTTCACAAAATCGAAACTAAAACTTTTCTTAGTTTCAGCAATTCAGATTATAAGATTAATTTTTGATTTCATGAAAAAATATGAAAAAAGCATATTTGTTCAAGAAAGTTTTAATGATTCTAAAGCATGTTCACGTTACATTTCACCAGCCTAACACAGAGCTGGCTTCTCATAAACGCTTTTGCAGACATTCTTTCTTGTACACATCCTTGTTGATAGTTACGATAGAGACGAAACTTTTGGATTCTCGACCACAACCAAATACTTCTTGGGGAATTTAAATACCTTTTTTGTCCGAAAATACTCGGTAACGGCTTCTTTTGCATTGCGGTATAAAATGCCAAACCCGGAAGCTGTTGAAAGTCTTCGAGCACATATGTTTCGCCGTCCATTATGGTACAAGAATTTTTTGCAAAAACTTGGTGTAAAGCCCCTTAGCTTTCATTCTATGCCTCTGCTTTACTTTTGGCACAAACGATTTTCCAACTTTACTAGCCACATTTTGCACAGAAAGTTAAGGATCTTCTAAATAATGACTAGCACCTCCTTGTCCATATGGCATTTGGTCCACTTTACGTCATTATAGGATACGAAGCGGGTGTGAAAGAGCTACATAAGTCAGTTAGTTGATTTGTTCTTTCATGCCTGTCGTGCCCTGGCATTGATCGATTTATTTTGATGGGCAATATTTCGACAAAGATTTTTTATTAGGGCTTAACTGACAAACGTAAACAATGGCTTCTTCCGTAAAATTCTCGTAATACAAAATCTTACAATGCTATCGAAAAGAAGGGCTCTTATTCTTCGAAATGGCTGTGATAGAATAATGAGGCAAGTTTCCAAGGTCATTGAATTCAAGGAAGAAGCCATTGTTTACGTTTGTCAGTCTAGCCTTAATAATTTTTTTTTTTTGATTTCAGGTGGTGAATTTTAAAAATTTTTAAAATAATGTGAACTATGGTGCATGTTTGTGGTGGTGAGAGATACAATGCCCCCGGTTTGTACAAAATACGAGTGTCTGCTGTGTTTTATTTGTGTGGTGGGGCGTGTGGGTGTGTAAACAATATATAATTTTTTTACCCCTTTTTTTATTTATTCAGGGTGTTATGCTAAGAATCAATCTTCTATAATATAAAAAAATTGTTTTATTTTTTTTTTTTTGTATGCATTTTTTTTATTGATGGGGGGGTGGTCTGTCTGTTTTGTGTGATGGTTGGTAGGGATACACTCAAAAAAAATCGACACGTTACATCCACGTGAAACGCACGTAATTTTCGTCCACTGCCAAAACCAGTAATAAACACGTGGAATTCACGTAAGAGCTACGTGATTTCCGCGTAAATTCACATTCTACGTGAAAATCACATAAATTTTACGTGATTTTCACGTACAATTCACTGGACACGTAATGTTCACCTGATTTTACTGCAGAAGATTTGGTTACGTGTTCAGGTGGAAGTTACATGAAATTTCACGTGAAAACAACGTGTCGATTTTTTTGAGTGTTGGTCCTCAGTGAGCTCAGTTGCTAAGAATGTGGCTTACAAAGCCGAGACAGTGGTTTCGATTCTCGGTACGGTCAGATGAATTTTTCGGGTTGGAAATTTTTTCGACTATCCTGGACATAAAGTATCTTTATGCTTCATACACTCGTCCATTGACTTTTGTCTCAAAAAAAATCTTCGGAAAAGTTAGAGCTAATGAGATTTCCAATAAAAATATCTGTAGGTTTTGTCAGAAGCATTTATCGAAAGGCAAATAGACAGTGAACGAAAAGTTTGCTTTCCCGATAGTTAAGTACAGGTAACCCTCAGATTACATGTGTAATATTCGGTTTCTCATCAAATGTGCTTAAATTTAAAGAGGCGGTTCAGTTCGCGATTTAGAATCGCTTAGAGTTTTTAAAGGAATGAAATTTTAAAATTTACATCAGTCTTAAAAATGAGAAGTTTTGAACAATATTTTTATTCCATTGAATTTTTCAACTGAAATTGAACAAAACTGTTCCAACCAGCGTCGAAACATGTGTATACTCTTAACGTCGCGGCTGCCCTTGCCACCCGCTTTAGTATATAATGCCTAGGCAAACCAGCTGCTAGAGCCCCCTCCAATCGACAGCAGTTCTATTTATCCATTCAAGCCGGAGCACGTTTTTCTCTAATGTAAACTTTATTCAGCACATGAACGAGACGGCAACTACGAAGATGACAGAGACCGTCAAATTCGCGAACGATCGATGAAGCCGCACGTGTCACCTATTCAAGCTGTGCGTTCCAAGGTCAGAGCAATGGGTTGGTAACTATGTACATACCAAATGAATAAATGTATTATGCTTACTTCACTTCTGCCAGCAGTGTGACCATGCCTCGCCTTCAGAACTTTTTTTACATATTAAATATTGACACCCTATCTATAATTTATCGATTCAAATTAGCTATAATTAATTTTGTAACTACTCTTTTAGTCTCAGTTAGTTTTAAGCTCTAAAAGAACAGGATTTCCATACATTATTCTTCGTGTGCGTAAACAAGGCATCGCTGCACGCCACAATCGCTCAGTCGTCGCCATCGCCAACAGGGGAAATAGAACAAACGACTTGTCCCCATTGCCCCCCTTTCCCTCGCCAACAACATATTACGAGCTTTGTGGGACGACACGCAACTTCCAAGAGGTTGATGACACCTCCCAAACGAAACCTGTACTAAGTCAGTGTAATTGTATTTTGGGGGTTTTTGTTTCGGCACCATTTCTGTTCATACCCAAGAGCTGCTCATTTAAGGTGTTGGTGTTTTGCATGTTCAAGTGACCTAAATTAAAAATCTTAAAAAAATACCAGATGGAGTTTCATGCTCTACACTGACCCGGATGTATTGTAAATTTTGTGTTATAAGTTTGCAATTTGCATTCGACTTGCGTCAAACAATCTAGTTAAACAAATGTTCAAAATGATGTTCATCTCACAAATATTCACATAGTGTAGAAAACGGCTTCAGCTCCCCGGGACCCTATTCCAAGCACGGGGTAAACGTTAACCTACAACGTTAATTTTTTTACAGTTTGATGCTTTACTAGATGAAGCACCATGCTGCAAAAAAGGAACGTTGTAAGTTATTGTTCATTCCGTGCTTGGGATAGGGTCGCAGGGAGCTGCAGTCGTTCTCTAGCCTAACTGTAATTTATATGCATCATTTTTATCAAAACCATTTTAAATAAATTTACATCCTATCAACAATCCTGGAACGAAAGCATACAAACATGCTGGAAGAATGTTATCAAACAATAAGGAATGTAGTAGTAAGTAATTCATTATAAGGAATTTCAAATTATAGTTCATTTAATAATCTAGTGCACTTTGATTTTTAAATGAATTTTTTAGTCTTTTTTTTAGACAACGGGAATTGATAAATCGGCAATCAGGCAAACGGTTGTGTCAATGCCATTTTACACATTATTTTGTTATGATAGTTGCACAATACACTATCTATTATTTTGGCTATGTCACGAGTGATCGAGTGTTGTATAATCTTTTGTATATTCTCATTTAACAAGCATTCGGACGGAGCCGATGCCGGTACTGCCTTAGATCACCAGTTTTTACCAGGGACCTGGCGGGCTGTCATTTTCTTGCAGCTAACATCTCCCACAACCAAACGCCAAAACATTCATTGTTTGTAAACAATACTGGCGTTCGAACCCATAGTAACAAACGTCAAATGGGCCTTAATCAAATAAGGCCCGTAATATGTTGCATACTGTCAAACGCTAGTGAATAGGATAGGGTTGCCAGGTCACTGGTTTTTACACATTGTGGATGTACTAGGTTAGTCAAAAAGTTTTGAAAGCGAAATCTATGGAGCAGTAGAAAAACTGTAATTTCTATGCCATTTTAATATTTCATAAGAACGTACTCAAAATTTCATTTCGTCTGTCAATTCATTCTTTGTTTACAAGTCATTTGAAGTTGACATGTCAGTGTATTTTTTAACAATGAAAAAATCCGAATATCGTGCATTGATTGTTTTTTTTTGTTTTGGAAGGTTTATCGGCTACTGAGATCCATGCAAAGATGGTAAAAGTATTAGAGGAGTCTTCTCCTTCATATTCAACCCTTTACCGATGGGTTTTGGAGTTTAAGCGTGACCATACATGCTTTGAAGACGATCCACGCTCAGGACGTCCAAAAAGTGCATCAACACCAGCAATCATAGCGAAAATACAGGATATGGTTTTGGAAAATCATCGATCGACTGTGTATATGATAGCGGATACCATAGGCATCTCACATGAATCAACATAGCATATTTTGGCTGAAGTTTTGGGTTTCAAAAAACTGTGTGCAAAATTGGTGCCGCATTTGCTAACTATGCTACAAAAATACGTTCGAATGCGACTTTCTGAGCAAAATTTGGAGCAATTTTGAAAGGATAATAAGGATTTTCTGCGACGATCCATCACTATGGATGAGATTTGGGTCTACCACCATGATCCTTATTCAAAACAAGAGGCTAAGGAGTAGTGTGAAGCAGGCTCTTCGGCTCAGAAGCGAGTTCGTGTCCAAAAAAAACCATCGCGAAAATCAGTGAATTGGGGTACGAATTGTTGCAGCACCAACCCTATTCGCCAGATTGAGCTCCCTCTGACTTCTGGCTGTGGTCTCATCTCAAAAAAAAATCCTACGTGGAAAGCATTTTTCATCAAACTGTCGTAGAGGAGTATTTTGCAGGCCTTCCATAAAGTCACTTCCGTGATGGGACAACTAAGTTGGAAGTTTCATTTCCGCTTTCAAAACTTTTTGACTATCTACCCAGGTAACCAATAAGCATTAGCATATGCAGTGAATCAACCTTTAATCTGCATTTCAGATGCTACAAGCATTATACTTGCATTATATCAGCATCTTGAATGCTATCTGTTGTAAAGTTGGATTTCAAATGCTATTTAAATGCTTGTAGCCTATAATAAGCATTTCGAATGCAAAATAGCATTGATGAAGCAGTGTCATAGCATTGCAGTAAAGTAGCCGTATATTGCGACAAAAGCGGATTTTTTTTTTTGCATTTGAGGTGACTTAACTGCTTGATAGGCTATCGTAAAGACGCTTTGGAATTTCTTATTGTTTACCTGGGTAGTATATGTTTATCCCAAATCATCTGTTAGTTCTCAGAGTGATAACAGATGATCTGAAATAGAGGAGTAGCAACATCTGGTCATGATGCTCAGGCTCATGTTAAAAATTTGCTAGTTTATTTTACCATAAAAAAATATGTCCATTTTACCTCAGGAAGCGCTCAAAAATGTAATAAATGCCACCGATTTTTAACGTCGAACATACATTTTGTTTCCACGAGATCGTTTATGGAAATCAGTTAATCCCTATAACACCGCCAGACAACATGAACATTCAATTAAAAATAAAACAATACCTTGGAACTGCGACCAAAAAAATTAAGTTCCTCTCATGTTGTCAATAAACTTATTACAAAACTTATGAACTTTAGTTATCTAAATAAAAATATAAAAAGAGCGGAACTAAAAGAAAGCTTGACAACTGTTACTTTCCGATACATTAAACCTGTCCTTTCAACACGAGGTGCCCAAATTACCTCAAATAACCCATCCACACGGTGATTTGCATTGAATATCTGATTTCATGGCATGTTCATAAGTTGTCAAAAAACATGATTAATTTTTCTTCTGTATGGCTTTGACACTCCTTTCAACGAGTTTTCGTCTGGTCTCAACTTCTAGAAGCATTTCCCCAGTTATTTATTTAAAGCATTTAAGAGATTCATTATCGTTTGGCAAGACTATATTGTACAGTGTGTCACAGTCACTGCTGTAAATAGTCATTTACAGTCAGTTGGATTTTTAACTGGTTTCAAAAGCTGTATTTTTTAACAAACTGGGAGATTATATGGGTGCTCTTGACTGCTTACACTGGTAGACAGAGATTTTTAGACCCAGAGCTCTATTCCAGTTTCTGTTAGCTTGGGTCCCAAAACCACCGAATATCGTATTTTGATCTCACGCGATTTGAATTTTGCTTCACAAAATGACATCAAAAATTGAAATTTCGATATATTTTGAGAACCACTAAAATAACTGGCTCAGCTTAAATGTAAATGCTCCAAAAAGCATTTTTTTTTAAATTTTTCAGACTTCAACAAACAACTTTGCATAAAAAAGTGTGTCGATCCGACTACACCAGAAAAAGTTATGACCGTTGAAAGGCAACATATTTTAGCAAAAAAAAACAGCAAAGTACAGTAAGCCCCCCGACATGCGCGGACTCCTTTGGTGGTGGTCTCAAATGATATATGGGCATTGACCTTTGTTGTTTCATCAGATAATATCTTGTGAACCTTCGTATATAGGAAGTTATTTCCTTAAGCAAAGTTGTTCAGTACATCAAGGCCTTCAAGATGGTAAACTTAAAAGTTCAGAATTGTCTCACTACGCGGCGGTAGTGTGCATGTAAGCTCACTTTATAACCTACCTTGACATGTAGCAAGTCTTGGACAAAGATGTTTGGTTGATTAGAGCCCTTCGTATGGTGTTAAAATTAGTTCAGAACTCATCCGCTACGTGGCACTAGTGTACATATGAACTATATGTATTACCTGTATTTTGAGATCCAGATCGTGTATAAATTTATTGTTTTAGGAAATTTTGTTGTAAAATTATGAGCTACAAGACGCTCGACTCAATAGTTCCGCATTATTTCACTCCGTGGCGCTAGTGTGCATGTATACTTACTGTATAACCTGAATCTCGAGTTTATTGACACAAAGCAAGATAGCATCTTCAAAAAAGATATTCGAGGGGTCAGAGCTTTTTCAATGGTGTACACACTACGTGGCGCTAGTGTTCATGTGAACTTTTTTAACATCTGTATTTTGATATCTAGATCATGTACGAATTAATAGTTTTCAGGAAATGTATTCGAGTAATCTAGGCCTTCCAGACGACCGACTTCATAGTTCATAGTTCAGAATTATTTCACTGCGTCTGCGTGTGAACTATGTAATAAATGTTTATCGCTAGTGCGAATAAAAGGCTTATTACCCCAATATGGGTATTTTTGGTACGTTCTTCTAACAACTTCGGGTTAGTCCTTCAGAGAAGTTCTTCAAAAAAATTAGGGTAAGTACTTCAGAGAACTCCATGGAAGTTCTTTAGAGAACTTCATGGAAGTTCTTCAGAGAACTTCATGAAAGTTCCGCAGAGAACTTCAGGGAAGTTCTGCAGAGAACTTCAGAGAAATTCTGCAGAGAACTTCAGGGAAGTTCTTCAGAGAATTTCAGGAAAGTTCTACATAGAACTTCAGAGAAATTCTTCAGAGAACTTCATGGAAGTTCTTCAGAGAACTTCATGGAAGTTCTCCAGAGAGCACATGGAATTGGTTAATGGAAGTTCTGCAGAAAACTTCAGGGAAATTATGCAAAGAACTTCAGGCATGTTCTTCAGAGAACTTCATGGAAGTTCTTCAGAGGACTTCATGAAAGTTCCTCAGAGAACTTCAGGGAAGTTCTGCAGAGAACTTTAGAAAAGTTCTGCAGAGAACTTCAGGGAAGTTCTGCAGAGAACTTCAGAAAAGTTCTGCAGAGAACTTCAGGGAAGTTCTGCAGAGAACTTCAGGGAAGTTCTGCAGAGAACTTCAGAGAAGTTCTTCAGAGAACTTCAGGGAAGTTCAGCAGAGAACTTCAGCGAAATTCTTAAGGCAATTTCAGAGAAATTCTGAAGAGAACTTCAGGGAAGTCTTTCAAAGAACTTCAGGGAAGTTCTATAGAGAACTGTATGCAAGTTCTGCAGAGAACTTAATGGAAATCTTCAGAGAACATCAGGGAAGTTTTCCAGAGAACTTCAGCGAAGTTCTTCAGAGAACTTCAAGACTGTTTTTAAGAGAACTTCAGGGAAGTTCTTCAGAGAACTTCAGAGAAGTTCTTTTCGAAACTTCGTGTTAGTCCTTCAGAGAACTTCAGGTAAGTCCTTCAGAGAACTTCAGGTAAGTTCTGCAGAGAACTCAATGGAAGTTCTTCAGAGAACTTCAAGAAAGTTCTGCAGAGAACTTCAGAGATCTTCACAGAAGTTCTTCACAAAACCTCGGGTAAGTTCTGCAGATAACCTCAGAGAAGTTCTGCAGAGAATTTCAGGAAAGTTTTTCGGATAACTTCAGGGAGGTTCTGCGGAGAACTTAAGGGAAGTTTTACAGAGAATTTGCAGAAAATTCTGCAGAGAACTTCATAGAAGTTCTTCAGAGAACTTCAGTGGAAGCTTTGCAGATATTAGGGAACTCTGGAACTTCAGTGATGTTTTCCAGAGAACTTCATGGAAGTTCTTCAGTGGACTTCACAGAAGTTCTTCAGAGAACTTCAAAGAAGTTCTGCAGAGAACATCGAGGAAGTTTTGCAGAGAACTTCAGGGAAGTTCTGTCGGAGAACTTCAGAAAAGTTTTGCAGAGATCTTCAGAGAAGTTCTGCAGAGAACTTCAGGGAAAGTGCAGTGAGTTATGTTCGGTTTGATGTTTAGGTTTAAACAATGAGATGGAGCCGAAAGACTACACGAATAAATATGTATGTTCAAATGGCAGCGTTGGAACAGAGCGCTCTTATGTTCTGGGGCAGTCTATCAGTACATAACAATGTTTGTTTTGAATTACAAAAAATTGTTATTTGGGATACCTTAAAAACTGCTTTGGTACTAGTTTACTTCAATCTGGTATTGGCCTAATATTGTTGGCACATTTGTATGGGAACTACTCTTAGGTATTTCACCTCTAATGCAGGGCTCACTAATACCAAGTTCAGTTAGGGAAATATTCGTACCTGCACGGGAACAGCTTTAATTTTTGAATCATTATAAAAGCACTGATTGCATTACTCTGCATGCTTTAATTTCTGTAATTTATTTTTCCATAAAATGGTGAAAATATTAAAATTGTGAAATTTTTCGATTTCAATCGTTCTATTAATTAAGCAAGAAACACCTCCTGTGTTTATCGTTAGGACATTGAAAATGTTTTTGCAAACAGTACGAGATGCTAGAAAAAGATACAGTGAGCTTGGAAATTTGGAGAATTGTGCGGGAAGAGGCAGAAGAGAGAACTGCGATGACCCCTCAGAGTCAAAGTATACTTCGCCAAAGAAATTAATCAAAATTCTAGGCGGTCAATCCGAAAAATGGCGAAATAATTGAAAATCGACCCCAAATCAGTACGAAATATTCTCCATGAGGATTCAGGATTACGTTTTTAATATATGTTCAAGGAACCATTACCTAAATGACGGATCGGTACCGGAGAGCAAAAGATTTTGTTGAAAGCGTTTGGTAATGGACGTCATCGTACAATTTTATTCACCGAGGAGAAATTTTTCACATTTTTCACTGGAGCACTACCACAACTACCAAAACGATCGCCAGGTTTTGCCAAAAGATTCCTCTAATCGTATGAATATAGCCAGATCCCACCATCTAGCTTCGGTAGATGGTTTGGGCGGGAATTACTGCTTCCAGTAGAAACCCCCTTAATATTCATTGAGAAAGGCGTCAAAATCAAACAATCAGTTTATCAGAAGCTTCTAACGGTCACTGTAGCACTATGAGCACGTACACATTTTGGTAAGAAAAAATGGACGTTTCAGCAAGGTTGGGCACCATCCCATGGAGCAAAAAGGACGCTGGAACCCTATAACATGCTTTTCCCGAGATATTTGACCAAAGATGAATGACCTTCCAACTCTTCTGACCTGAATCCAATGGATTACTCCGTCTGGTCCATTTTTAAGTTCAGAGCATGTACTAAGCCACACACATCGTTAGATCATTTAAAAGCCAGTCTAACCAAAGCCTAAGATGTTATATCTATGGAGGAGCTAACGTCCATTGTCGATGATTTCCCTACGCGATTGAAGGCGTGTGTAGTAGCCAGAGAAGGATATTTTTGGACATCGATGTAAGTATTACTCTCTATGTTTTTCTATCTTTCTTCTTTCTTGTTTTTTTTTTTTGGTTGTTTTTTGGTTTTATTAGTTGTTGTGTGAGTAATTGGGGGTGGGGGGTTGTAGTTTGTGGTAATATTTGTTTAATCCTGGTAACTCTATCTGTCGATACGGAATACGGTTTTTTCATCGTCATTTTGTTTACCTTTTTTCTAAATATTCTTTGTGTTTAAAATCGGCGTTTATTTGTTAATCGTTTCGTCTATCGATTTGTATCGTCGCGCTGGTGTCGTTCTGTTATTTCGCAAACTCGAAGTGCATTTATTTTGATTGCTAAGTGTAGTGTTTAGTGTGACGGTTGCAACAAAAGTTTCTGCCTATCACCTCCCCACGCATTTTTTTCTTTCTCGAAGCGACATCTGGTTGTCATTGACGGCACTGTAAATTGCACACAACTCCCTGCCATAACAAACGACTTCAACCGCCTTGCGTGTTGCATATCCGCTGGTGCTTGTTATCTCGGAAAAAAGCTTCAGAATGGAACTAAGCTGCCTACAGTGCTCTGAACCGGTGAAAACCCTAAAATTTATTAAATGCCAGGGTTTTTGTGAAAAAGTTGCTCATCTTGATTGCGTCTCCTTATCCCGTGCAAACATGGATTTAATCAGCGAACAACCTAATCTCTTCTGGTTTTGCAACAGTTGCTCCGGAATTATGAACTCGAAACACGTTCGGGATGCTTTTGGGGCGTTAACGGAGGCATTACAAAATCTGAGCGAAACACATCGTTCAGCTCTGGAGGGAGTTAGAACAGAGTTAGAAAAAAACAGGGAGCAAGTCGAAGTTCTGGCCACGAAAATTTCTGCTGTTCCTGCTGCTGCCCCTACTACCCCCGCTGCACCCGGTTTATCATCCGGTTGGCCTAGTCTGGCTCGGAAAAGCAACAAACGATCGTTTGGCGCAGCAGGATTAATTTCACCCGATCAGCCTAGTTTATCGCGCGGCACAAAAAAAGCCATCTGCGAACATTCCATCGGTTGCAACTGTTCCCCCAGAACCAGAAAAATGTTGGATATTTCTGTCTCGCATTGCAGTCAGTGCTACGGAGGATGATATTCTTGCTTTAGCCACTGAATGTATACCTTGCGACGAACCGATCGAGGTTAGAAAGTTAGTGAAGAAAGACGCTGATCTAACGGCTATGCGATTTATTTCGTTTAAAATTGGGGTTGACGAAAAGTACCGTGAAGTGGCTCTCAGTGCCGACACATGGCCAGACGGGATCTTCTTTCGGGAATTTGTCAACTACCAAGACAAGAAATCCGGACAGGGGTTTCTAAAAACACCTCGTTTGAATTAAACCGCCTTCATCCTACGTTGGATACCATCACTTTCACGAAACCGGGATGCACACTGCAAGGCATTACGGGAGCCCTCAACCGCTCCGACCCAGTCGTGCCAATCGATGTTCATCATCTATCTAGCATCTGTTCCTGCCATCCCAGCCATCCCGGTCCTGTGGTCGGAGTTAGGGAGAGGGTCTCCCAACCTGAACTTCCAGGCAAGTATGTGTGTTATCCAAGGTATTTTGCTCCTGATGCTTTCCCGATTTCCAGTGCCGCTTCCTCGCATGCTGATGCTTGCAGTAATTCGCCGCTTTTATGCCCAACCAGCCCGCTACATACCCATCACCTAACATGTTTTGCTCATCATCAACACACATCGACCGCCACTTCAACCGGTCTGGGACGCACGTCACAAAGCAATATGGAGGCCCTGGACCCTCCTAGCCCAGCTGTGCCCACTACCGGTATCAGTGACACTGTATTTGCCCGTTCCAGCCGTCAAAGTCGTCCCGGCCCTGGGTCTAGCGACGGGGACAGGGCTCTCCAAGCTGCCATTCAAGGCAAGTATCCTTATTCTAACGACGTCGCCCGGCCTGATGCTGTTTTCATTTCTAGATCGATACCGGCCGATTCCGTTGCCTCCTTATCGAAAGCCCTTCTGTACTACCAGAACGTAGGAGGCATTAACAGTTCGCTCGCCGAGTACCAATTGGCATGCAGTGACGCATGCTACGATATCTACGCCTTCACTGAAACATGGCTAAACAGCAACACATTATCGAAGCAACTGTTTGACGACACGTACGATGTGTACCGACTAGATCGATCGCCGCTCAACAGCAACAAGAAATCTGGTGGTGGAGTCCTTCTTGCCGTGCGCTCAACGTTCAAATCTCGCCTCCTGAAGCCTCCCGAAAACTCAACGGTTGAACATCTCTGGGTGGCAATAACCACCATAACCGGAACATTGTTTATGTGCGTTGTGTATATCCCACCTGATCGTGTCAACGACAGCAGCCTCATCGATAAGCACACTCTTTCTTTGGATTGGATCGTGTCACAAATGGGACCCAGCGACAACATCGTCGTTGTGGGAGATTTCAACCTCAGCACGATTTCATGGCATGTCGATACCAACGGCTTCCACTATCCAGATACTTCATGTTCGTCATTCAGACCAGCATCTCTCTCCTTGCTTGATGCTTATTCTACCGCAAGACTTCGGCAAGTTAACGGCATTCCGAATAACAACAATCGTTTGCTGGATCTATGCTTCATTACTGAAGAACTGGGTCAAAGATGTTCTGTCATTCAAGCTCCGGCACCGCTTGTCAAAAGCTGCAGAAACCATTCCCCTCTGCTACTGACGCTGGAATTAAATCCTGAGTACAGCTTCCATGACAACTTCGAAAATGTTTATTATGACTTCAACCATGCTGACTACGAGGGAATGAACAACTTTCTCGCCGACGTGGACTGGAACACGACTCTTGCAAACGGGGATGCAAATTTTGCTGCTTCGACTATGTGCTGTATTTTGCTTTACGCCGTCGATCAATTCGTGCCTAAGAAAATCAACCGTAAGCCTCCCAAACCTGCCTGGTCAAATTCTGACCTCAAACACTTGAAACGAGTTAAAAGGGCTGCTTTGAGGAAACACAGCAGATATCGCACCGATTCCACGAGGGCAAACTACGCTCGCGCCAACGACGATTACAAATACCTCAATAACAGCTTGTACAACGCCCATCAGTTTCAATTGCAGAGTCGTCTCAAAACGAACCCGAAAAGCTTCTGGCGGTTTGTGAACGAACAACGGAAAGAAACCGGCTTACCCTCTACTATGACTGATGGCACTCTTGAAGCTGACACTATCGTGGATATCGCCAGCTTGTTCCGTACGCAGTTCAGCAGTGTCTTCTGCGACGAAATTCTGGACGCCGAGAGCCTCGAATCGGCTACTAGCAACGTTCCCCGCATGTCTGTATTTGGCTCTGCTTTCACTATTCATAGTGATATGGTGATTTCAGCCGGGAAGCAGATGAAAACTTCAACTGGATGCGGTCCTGACGGTATTCCTTCAATTGTCCTGAAGCGTTGCCTAAACACGCTTGCTGCGCCCCTAGCTACGGTGTTCAATTTGTCTGTAACTTCCGGCGAGTTTCCTGAATGCTGGAAAGAGTCATTTGTATTCCCAATACACAAGAAGGGATGCAAACGGTCCGTCGCCAACTATCGTGGGATTGCTGCACTAAGCTCTGTATCCAAGCTATTTGAACTAATTGTTCTCCAAAGGCTGGTCAATGACTATTCACAGACTATTTCTCCAGACCAACACGGTTTTGTGCCCAAGCGCTCGACGGCGACCAATCTAACCGTATTTACATCGTTCATCATGCGCGAAATGGAACGCGGTCATCAAGTAGACGCCATTTACACAGATCTCTCTGCGGCCTTCGATAAAATGAACCATCAGATTGCCATTTCTAAATACGGCAATATGGGTGTTCACGATCAGTTGTTGAACTGGCTCCGTTCATACCTGACTGGTAGAACTATGTCCGTGAAGATTGCAGATTACGCCTCATCTAGCTTTCCGGTAACATCCGGCGTTCCTCAAGGTAGCCACCTTGGCCCATTCCTTTTCCTGCTATATATGAACGACGTGAACTTGGTCCTCAAATGCCTGAAATTATCCTACGCGGATGACCTGAAGCTGTACTACGTTATAAAATGTCCGGAAGACGCCCACTTTCTTCAGCAGGAACTGCAAGTGTTTGATAACTGGTGCCGAATCAACAGAATGTCCTTAAATGTATCCAAATGCTCAACTATCTCCTTCGGCCGAAAACGTGCGATGTATCTTCATGACTACATCCTTCGAGGTACGCGCTTGAAACGAGAAACAACGGTCAAGGATCTGGGAGTAATGCTGGACTCCAAACTGTCGTTCAAGGTTCACATTTCGTATATTGTTTCCAAAGCCTCTTCGCAGCTAGGATTTATGTTCCGCTTCGCAAAAAACTTCAAGGACGTTTACTGTCTGAAGGCATTATACTGCTCTTTGGTTCGCCCTTTCTTGGAATACTGTGCCATCGTTTGGTCCCCTTTCTACCAAAACGCAGTCCAGAGGATCGAAGCTGTTCAGCGAAGGTTTATACGCTTTGCTTTGCGACATCTTCGCTGGCAAGACCCTCGCAGATTGCCAAGTTATGAAAGTCGGTGCAAGCTCATCAACCTGGAACTGTTGGAAGGTAGGCGTATGGTAGCCAAAGCGTGTTTCATTGGTGATCTGCTTCAAGGAAATGTTGATTGTTCCGTTCTACTGGATCTCTTGACCATCAACACTCGACGACGAAATCTCCGTTTACAACAGTTCTTCGTGTTCCGGCACTCAAGGACCAACTACGGAAAACACGAACCTGTGCAAAGCATGTGCCGCGTTTTCAACAGCTGCTATAATGTGTTTGATTTTAATGTATCCCGTGATGTTAATAAGCGTTGTTTCCGTATATGTCTTTGTTAAGTTTTGTTAATTTTCGTATGTAATTTAATTTTTTAAAGGGTCATTGGGATGAACATTTTTATCTGTTGACGAAATAAAATAATAATAATAATAAAATTTATGACTAAATAAGTGAATACGGAATATATTTCCTCACCCTCTTTGATGTGAAATTGCATATACAAAGTGCTTTTTCTCAAACTAGTTGCAACGCATTTCTGGAAAGAATACAAAAGGAACTATCTCCATCTCCGTCACACTGGAAAGCAACTATTGACTCTTTTGTATCGATATTGATCTTATAGGGTATGTGTCCCTTGACTCAGCCTAATAGGCAACGATCGATTACATTTTTTATTATAACTCATAAAGTTGTTTAGCTGTAAGCGATATGTAGCTAGTCATACACTTGCTTGGATACGTTCAATAAAACGTTTGGTAGCATGTATCACGAAAAGTTAAACAACTCATTTTTTAAAGTAGGAAACATTCGAGAGATATGGATGTAATGTCAGTCTATGAGCACCAAATTGGCTCTATTCATGGATGCAACTTCGTCCCATTCGATCGGTTTTTCATTAAATACAGTCTCGTATGGTTTTTTTCCCTGTTTTAGCGATTTAAGACACTGCCAGCTGTATTCGCTATTCCCAACATAAAATTTCATGAAACAAATTAAGCTAAAACTGTTTTGAAACACTTAAGAGATAGTCATATATGATTGATTGGCCGTGCGATGATGAAAACATAATAATTCACTCTTCACTGAGCTTGTTCTTTTGGTTTCTAATCAGATGAGCCATTTGGAAAATAAACAACCGAAACTCATACATTGCCATTGCAAATTTTACCGATTACAACATTTTTACTAGGTTATTAAGACAACAGGCCATAGTTGGGTACAAAGAAAAAATATGTCCCTAACATTGGGTCCACGGTTTTCTTCTTAAATAATTGTTATTTTATCCATGTGAACAGTTAATTTATAACGTGTGACTATTTTCTGTACATCTAAGTTGTACTATTTGGTTTATCGGCTCAATTTGGCCAAATTTTAATTACTTGAAGATCACAGAGATAATCTGCTCATATTAACCAGTGAAATCATGTTGTCTTAAAAGTTAAGAAAATTGGAAATTACACGAAAGTGAACAACAGTAAAATGATTAATAATGTTTTAACTGCTTTGAATTGAATCGGTCATCTTGAAAGCAACATAATTTTTTTGATTATCGCTGAATCAATGACATGTTTGGTACATAGGCCGAATGAAGGAGCTAGGCTAACATTACATCCCCTTACCCTACCATGAATCACTCAAAGCATACCTTCGGATGTTAATTTATTGACATCCATTAAACTGTAACTTAACAACCACACACTGCAACTCAGTGACCATGGCCAACTAAATCCCCGAAATGAGCAGTGCAATGTGTTAATCCACCGTCATGCCAAAAAAGGACTTGGCACCATCTCGGCGAGGATGACGCCAGCTGTCGCCGTTCGCGAACGTGTCCAAAAAAGGTGATTATGTTTTCGTTCACCCTAGCGAGTTGTATGCAAATATGTACTTCTACGGCACATGGCGGACTGCTTCGATGAATGTTTCTGTTGGTACGGTGAGAGATTACTGAAGGGATATTGCAGGTAAGAGTAAAAACTTGTACAACAATCGAGCCAATTCAAATGTTCCCTTCGTCAACGTACTTTCGAAGTTTTGCTAGCCATCGTTAAAGTATACCTGGAGGATATGATTTGTGTTAAGGGAAAACATGATGCTTATCTGAACAGAACGTTAATGAAAAGTAAAAAAAAAACAAAAAGGACAAGAATCGAACTGGCTCTCTCTGTTACCAGCAACGTGGGAAGAAACCAACTCTACTTGCTATGGACAGATAGTTTCGTCACGACGACGCGAAAATCCCTTATGGCTGACCCACAATTGATACGTTGCGGATGCGTTGACGTAAATTTGACAGAAAACCTATGGGAAAACTGTCAAATTAACGCAAACGCATCCGCAACGTATCAATTGTGGGCCAGCCTTTACAACATATGAAGATCGCTTAACCTGTTTTGCTATGCTGCCCGGTAGAATGGACGGCCCAATAGGCCCCAAATTAAGAATTCCAGTTTTCAATCATTAATTTATTTCATCCTGCATTGACAAGTTTTCTTCTAAACGTCTAACGCTTCCAAATCTAGCGGCTCCAATTTGTGTTTGGGATGCACATCCCTAGTTATTAAATGAGATCTGGCTATGTGATCACGAATACTTTAATTTGTATATTGTATATATATTCGGGGATTACACCTGCCATATCCGGATTGGTAATACCGCGTCTTTGACGGCGGGCTATGTTCAGCGCCTGTGACACTTTATCTTTAAATAACAGCCTAATCATATCAGCATCGGCTTAACATTTTCATTCCAATTCATGAAAAGAATGATAATTAATGTTGCAGATAGATGCTCTTGGATTGGTGTGTTACAATGAATCCGTTAGTTAGACAGTCGGGTAATTATCAAAAAAAGTTTAAAACATTGTTTCAAGAAAACGCTATCTACATGGCTCATCATAATTGTGTTCTTCCTTAATTTTACATCCATTATTTCCCAACAGATCTTTTACCCAAGCTGAGCCGTGAATTGCGACAATTGCGACCATCTTAGTTGTATTACAGCGCATAGCCAACCAAACACGGCACCAGTAAGTCATAGATATCGCTCCAGATAACTTCATCCACCACTCGAGTGCGTGCCTTCATGCGTGTGTGCCTATCATCACCCATCCCCGCTTAAGAATGGGTTGGTATGGGAAACAAGACTATCCGTCACTCGGTTCCCGCTGTTTTTCCGATCTTCATCGTGGCAATGGCAGCGTGGAAAAGAAATTTATTCAACACACTAATTTTTCGGTTGCGCGATCAGGATTGCGTGCGAGCACGACCGTGTGCCGCGGTTCAACGAAATTTTCAATAGACCAAACCACCGAAATTTAAACAAAAAATAAATCCACCCATCATGTGCCGCCAGACTCGAAAAATCGAGCTCTCACACTTGCTGGCTACGGCCAATGACCTAGATATCTATAAATGTATTTTACAGTTTCACCGTTTTTAGGTTTCAATTAACGTTGCAAAGTCTGACGGGGTACGAGCTAAAAATAGCACGACCCATTCGTCAAAGAAACAGAATCTTGTTTATTTTATTTTTCTCCGGTGGTGGTGGAGTGTATGGTTGGGCTGAGAAACGTTGATTGCATCGGATATATTGATGACAACATTGACTGTATCAAACATACGTAAAGGACCGGTTTTCTTTTCCAGCTCCTTACGACAAGATTTCAAAATAAGAACAGTTCTTTAAAAAAATATGGTTAGTCAGGCAGATGACTATAGAGCAACGCTGGAAGAGCCTGGCTTCGATTCCCGATCTGGCCTTCGCGATGGAAAATTTCTCCGTTCCCTG
This sequence comes from Aedes koreicus, assembly GCA_024533555.2. Lineage (NCBI taxonomy): Eukaryota > Metazoa > Arthropoda > Insecta > Diptera > Culicidae > Aedes > Aedes koreicus. The sequence continues at coordinate 149,610 of JAHHFK020005425.1, forward strand.
GGCTATGATTGACAATCACATTTCCAAACTTATGTTTATTCAAGGTTTGTATCCGCGATAAACTGGAGACATTAAAAACACTGTAGCTTTTGAAATATTTCAGCCATGAATGAAATATTTCACTCATACATACGAATAATACATTTGGATCATACACAGCTTGAAAAAGTAGTGTGAATATTTCTGTTCAATATCATGCACGTAAATGGAGCGTCACAAAACATAAAAACTTGCAGAATAAATTGTATGATGTTCCAGGACATTCCCTATTTTAGCGATAATGTTGTATGCAAAATTTCGTCTTTCTTAGAACTATTTCATACAAGTTGCTGCTTCATGAGGAATGAAACGCAATTTGACACGCTTCTTATTTAGCATTTCAAGCTTATTGCTTTCACAATTAGCTTATTGCTTGCTTTCAACTTAGTGTTCTAAATGCACTTCCTCAGTTATTAATTGAGAGCTTTCGATGTCAAGTACCATTTTTGCATTAGTATGATTGTGTGGCAAGTACAATCATACGCTATGCCCAGGGAATCGAGAAATTTTGCTTTACGAAAAATTCCTAGACCAGACCGGGAATCGAACCCAGCCACCTCCAGCATGGTGTTGCTTTGTAGCTGCGCCTTTACCGACTGAGCTAAGGGGGGACTCTTTGACATGCTTATGATATCCTCCAGAGAGCAAAGGGGTCTCAAACCACCATAGAAACATTTCTTGCCTTCGAAAACCTCCACGTGAAAAATTTGATTCCATTTGCTTGATATGTTCTCGAGTTATGCAGCAATTTCTATTTGATTTGTACGAGAGACCACCCCCCCCCCCCCTCCCAGAAGGGAGAGGGGTCTTAAATCATCATAGAAAAAAATCATGCCTCCAGAAACCTCCAACAGCCGAATTCGATTCCATTTGCTTGATTAATTCTCGACTTATGCAGAACTTTGTGTTTAAATTGTATAGGAGCCCGCCCTTCCAGAGTAGGAGGAGTTTCCAACTACCATTGAAAAAAATCCTGCCTCCAGAAACCTCCATATGCCGAATTTGGCTCCGTTTGCTTGATTAGTTCTCGAGTTATGCAGAAATATCTGTTCATTTGTATGGGAGCCTCCCTTACTGGTGGGGGAGGGGTCTCAAACCGTCATAAGAACCTTTCCCGGCCCCAAAAACCCCTGCATACAAATTTTCACGCCGATCGGTTAAGTAGTTTCCGCGTCTATAAGGGTCAGACAGACAGACAGACTACCAGACAGACAGAAATTCATTTGTTAATAGGGTACGGGACGGGTTTTAAGCAGTTTAGTCAGCACTTGAGACATTTAATGAAGCTGTATGTAGCCTATAATTAGAACTGCCAATATTCGGACATTAATCCCTCGGCTTACGTCTGGTCTATCGGAACATACCTTCAGCAACGAGCATTAGGCTCAGAAAATTTCATAGCCATGGAATAAAGTTCACAATTGCAGGGACTTCTTAAACACATGCGGATTGCTTTCCGATAAAAAAAATGTTTTCTTCAGCTCCTCAATCTGTACATAAACTAACAATATTGTATGAGTGCGATTCTGTGCATGTATGCGAAGGCGAAATTAAATAGGTCAGTTCACGATTTGCTGCAAACGTCAATTTCCTCAACCCGCTCCTTCGTTTTACCCATCCGGTCTCGAAAACAATCAACCAAAACATGTCGATCGCTACTATCACAAACTCGTCTACTAGCAGGTTATGAGACAGACCTACACGAACAAACTTCTAGTTTGTCATTGATCCTTAGATAGGCAATGTGTATTTCTTATTTCATTTACTCTCACGCAAATGTTAACCAAAGCGACTGTGACGACAAACGGGATGCTTCGTTTAAAAACAAACACATGCAAGAGACAGCAGGCTTCACGTTACATTACCAGAGCGCTATTAGGCTTTTTGACGTTTAATCACCTCACCCTTTCTGGCACATGCAGAGGAATTATGGTTTGTTTTCCTCCAAAAGATTTTCCTTCTTACTTGCACTCCTGTGATCTAAATGGCGCTTTAGTGTACGTGCGTTCAAGGTCACTTATCGTAATATCCATGGTTAACAAAGAAGAGAGGAAACATGGGCTCTCTCAAAAGCAACAGTGATGTCATAGCTGCCGCTCAACAGCGAAGCATTATTTATCGTTGGGTACACGGAAAAAAATCCGTGCCCGGATCCGTGAACTGCAGTCATGAATTCGAGAACAAGCAAAAATACACCGTGAACTGAATCACGTAATCATGAACTAAATCACGTTTTTAGGTAAAAATCCTGAAAACGTGAACTAGTTCACGGTCCGTTTTCATTTTCGTGAACGCATTTGTTTCTGTGTACTATTGGACAGCTCCAAACATGAAATAAATAGCGATTTCAGATTATCTAAATATGTATTAAATTTAACTCAATGTTCAACATCACATTCTGGCAACAAGCCTAGTTGTGAGAGAGAGCTGATGAAGACATTACACGCGGTAGACGCGATTAAATGCAAAATACACAAAGGCAACATTTGAGCGAACTTCTTCAGCAGGTAAGAAACTGATGGCTTCTAGATGATGTATTTTAAATCTTCAAAATGACAGTAATAAATTGGTAATCAATCATGATTCATACATCGAATCATTGACCCAATAGATAAAGCTTATGATTGTATCATTAAAAGTGAAATAATTTGGAAAATGTAGGAGTTATAGACCTATTTCCTAACAACTGATTAAAATAGTGACCCCTGATTAAGCCGTTCCCTACCCTATATGGATATCATTTTTATAACCTCAAATTAGGTAATTGTTGAAGTTTTTTCTTTTTTTTTTCTTGATTATCGAGATTTTCAGCCTAGGGCTGGTTCAACTCCCGTCGTAGTTACCACAAATACCTCTTTGAGATATTTTCGTATCTCGTCTGAGGGTGAGATTTGGGGGCTGGTGACTTTGGTGTTAGAGGTATGGATGTTAACCACTATGCTGGGTGCAATGTGTTGCCCGCTCATTGTTGAAGTATGAGTTTTATAAATATGGCTAACAGTAATGGATTGTTCGGAATTGAACGCTTAGAATTGGTACAATCTGATCGTATGTAGACCAACGTCATCGAATCGTTGAGGAGGGATACCTCTTAAGGATCGGGGTTGGGCGCCTTGGCGCGTTTCAATCGGTGTTGACATCCTTTTCAAGTGTAGGCTCTTCATCGCTGAAACCGTAGAAATCATCCTCCGACGTGTTCACATCTTCAGCCGCCGAATCCTACTCTTCCCCTTCCTCGCCTTCCGGTTGTTCTTCGGGTACGACCCAGCTTCTTTGTAGTACAATATCGAACTCCTCGTCCACGCCTTGGTTGCTGACAGTCGATCCATTCGTTGAATTTAGGTCCTCGCTTAGGTCCGTACCATTCTCGTTAAATTTGACGTCGCGGCTCACGTAGACCTTCCATTTTTATGCTCCAACGAATAGCCCACGAAATTCAATTTCTGTGCGGTAGCATCCAGTTTCTTCCTCTTAACCTTCGGAATGTGGCACCCACGCTGTGCAGCCGAAAATTCGCAGATGATCGTCCATATCTCGTAAGGCGTGACATTGAGGGGTTCAGTAGGCAAAACATGTTGGAGGTATACGGCCGTGTCTATCGCCTCTGTCGAATATCGCTGTTCAAGTTGTGAATCGAACAGCATGCACCGTACAATTTCGAAGAAAGAACGGTTCTTCCGTTCCGCAATCCCGTTTTGTTGCGGAATGGACCATGACCCCTTCACGCTCGTAGAATCCGCGCGCCAACTTGTTCGCGGTAGATTTCATGTGAGAACAGGCTACCACATCAACGTTGAAAAGTGCCTGAACCAAATGGACAGCTTGTAATGATCACTTGAAAATGCGATGGAGGATCATTGCGCTGATATTTCCAAATGTAGCACGTAAAATAGTTTTTGTCTTCTATGACTAAACGTGATGGAATTGAATAAATGAGTGGAAACTCATCGGGAATGATCTCTCATATGCATCCGTCGAACTATTCTGAACAGCCGTTGTGAGAATATCACCATGAAAATCTCACATGCGCTTGGCATGTTACCAATTAATAATGCTTCTCTCCTTCCTCCTGTTCTCTTCCCTAAGCCATGACCGTGAGCAATACAATATGACACATTGTGAGTCTCGATATGCGCTACTAAAGTCAACACTTCAAAAGAAGAGAAGACAATCTGGACCCTACATCAAGGGAAATTGAAGCAATAAGTAAAAACCCGAATTAATCCACCGATGGTGAGACTGAACCCTTCTTACACTTCACCAGAATTACGAACTCAAATGTGGCCAATACTGTACTGGATACAAATTTTCATCAGAAATTCCAGGAAGATCCAGGAATATTCGATATGTCATACATTCAGTTTATAAAATGAGCTATTTGTCAATCCTGAACGTATTGTTCATCGATGTGATTAAAATATTGCCTTTAATAGCCTTTAACGACCTGTTTATGTTAGTTATATAAAAGGGGAAATTACATAAATATTAGAAATTCCATATAATCAGTCCATAGAATGAATTATTAGACAATCCTAAGCGTCAATTTTGATTATCGATATGGATTCAAAATGCTTAATAAGTACATGTTCGTTGAAAATTGTGTAGTTATAGTAAATGAAGACTTTGTGTAATTTTCGAATATACTCGTTGCAGTTCAAAACCGGACCACTTCAGCCAATCGATCCTGTTCTAATTCTATAGAGTCGCATAGTGTGGCTAGTCCGCTGTATGTGCTGCACAACGCACGAGATGCGACACAATAGAATGCAAGCGGCATCGATTGGGGTGAGTGGTCTTGTTCGGTTTTGAACTTCAACGAGTATATTTTCATCTCACAATTATATGCTCTCAGGTATTGTTTTGGTCATATCTCCATGAATGATTATGCAGTCATAATGATTTGAGGATTTTATAGCTTTGATTTGGCGCTAACAAAACTAAAATCGGTATACAAATAGCTCAGTATGAAATCGGAGACTAAACTGTTTGATTACTATTATAATAAGCCGTCAAGTACTGTTTCGTTCATATATTCGTAACGAAATGTCCGAATAAAAATCAATAGCGTTCTATGGGAATGTTGTAGCTTTCATTTGCCGTCAACAGAACTGAAATCGGTTCACAAATGGCTGAGAAACCGATGTGACATTATTTGTAACGCAAACACACACATACACATACATACACACACACATACACACACACATACACACACATACACACATACATACACACATAAATAAACACAGACATGTGCTCAGTTCGTCGAGCTGAGTCGAATGGTATATGACACTCGGCCCTCTGGGCCTCGGATAAAAAGTCGAGTTTTCAAGCGATCTTAATACCCTTCTTTTGGTGTAAGAAGGGTAAAAACAGGTAGTTTATAACCCTTACCAATTTTACTTTCAGCCAAATTTGCTGACACAAGCCGCAAGACAAGAGGATTTCAAAATCAAGGCATGAAAATCATATTAATTTCTCTGAATCTTTCATATATTCATACAACACCATATGTTGGGATGAAGGGAGGGACCATCAGAGTACCCGATTGAAGCGATTTGGATAGGAAGAGTGGGACTGCCAACTTCCTGTTGTTCAACATTTCGTGAATAAAGGGCGGGCTCTTCTCCCCGTCTAGTGGGACTTTTTACTAGGCGAGGGCTCGGTTTTGGTGTGGTTTCTGCGAACTTATTTCTGAAAGGAGATTCTCTTCATTTTGGCCCTTCATACAGGAACATGATGAAACATTTACCACAGTACAACCTTGATCAAAACAATCCAGTGCTATAGGCAGTTACCTTGCTACATTAAATGGTAGTTCACATCATCATCATCATCATCATCATCATCATCATCATCATCATCATCATCATCATCAGCTGATCGTATGTAGACCAGTTTTGTTTGAGTGTGCCATCTAAGAAAATCGTCACCAAATCGAACTAATTTGACTTCTTAACTGCTAAATATCTTTGAATATGCAACAGGATAGTTGGTAAGATACTGATAACATGAGTTAGAATCAAATTGGGCAACCGAAGCCATAGAAAAACATGTTTCTGATGCCCAGGACAGAACCTAGTGGTACGACATATCAAAACTTGCCGAATGTCATGGGTAATTCATAAGAAACCACAGCAATGGTTCAAGAGAGCTCACATACCTATATTCGGTAACGCGGTATATGAGACATTATAATCAAGGGCTAACTGTTTCCATTAGTAGAACGAAAATGAATTTATACATTCTTCACAATATATAAGGCTTATTATGTGAAACCAAAATGTGCCAATTGAGGTTAATGTATAACGTGTGTACACACTTAGATTTTTTTACAGAAATCTGTAAAAGTTTACCGAATTCTCAACAACTGAACGTTCGGTAATCCGATTTTACGGATTTCGGTGAAAAATCACAGATATCTGTAAAAAAATTAACAGATTTCGGTAAAATTTTACCGAAATCCGTTAAATTGGATTACCGAACGTTCAGTTGTTGAGAATTCGGTAAACTTTTACAGATTTCTGTAAAAAAATCTAAGTGTGTATCATGATTGAGTATATGTCAATCACGGTAATGTCATTTATAAATTTCTTCTTAAGTGCAAAACGTACTACTTAATTTCAATTTCCTGCCAGATACCTATACTATTTTTACCATTATGTATAACTACGGAGTAGTTTTCTTGAACAGTTATAGTTTCCTAAATTAGCGGGGGAGTTTGCTCATTAATTCTTCCGATCCGCTTCCTAGCATCTTGCTATGAAGTACCTGGTGGTCACTCACCCACCGATTACTTGTCGAACTACCAAATTTTGGAGAACCGACTGCTTAGAATTATCTCAAATTGTAATATTCCGCCCACTATATCACAAAATATTGCAAGTAGTTGAACAGATTTGAGATGAGGAAAGCATTGGGCATAGGGCCAAGTCTCCCCCGGTTGGTACCAAATTAATGAGCGTAGGAATGAATAGAATCAATATCAGTTACTAATGCTATGATGAGCCACCAATCCGAGGGGCGGCCCACTGTGTCTTGTCTCTATTTGCAGGTTGTCTTATCTCTATTTGAAGGATATCCACAGAAAAGGGGGCATGAAAAAACGTACTCTAGTGGAACTATTACCTACACAGACAGAAAGGGCGATCGCCATTATTTACGAGTTTACGGTGATTATGGCTGGCCCACAATTGATACGTTGCGGATGCGTTTGCGTGGATTTGACAGTTTTCCCATAGGTTTTCTGTCAAATTTACGTCAACGCATCCGCAACGTATCAATTGTGGGCCAGCCATTAGGTCATGCCGGACTATTTGGGGTGCGGTGAAACTGGCGATCGATCTTCTGTTGCTTGAAGGAGCGGTCCTATGCTTTTAGCGGATAGTGCTAGTTACATACTTTCAGCGTATCGTTCACCAAAACGAACCCTGCTACTAATCTTTCCCATCTGTCCAACATCCCAGTGATTTTTCGTGGAAGTGCAGAGGATTTCTCGGCTTCCTTCAAAGCGAGTAATACCTCAAGACATTCCTTCCCATTTCCTACTTGATCAGCATTCAGGCACAGCCGGCGCCGGTATTGCTTCACAATGGGTCACCAGTTTTTACACATTGAGGATGTATGTTAGTCCCAATCATCGACTGTTGGTTCTTTGTGTAAATACAGCTGATCTGGCAATAACGGAGTATCATCCGTTGGCGGTCAATCATGGTCATGCTCAACAGTTATAGTTTCCCAAATTAGCCTTGTTGTCAGAATGTAAGGTTGTTGCTTTGAGCTTTTTATTTCATCTGTAATATTTTTTTAGTAAGTATTTATTTCAGAGTACGTTTTTGTTTTTAAATTTATTCTTTGTACAAAAATGCATGTCATCATTCTACTCAAGAATTATGCGTTTCGAGCCCGGCCGTTTTACAGACACAACAATTCAAGTAAGGTGTATTAATACTTTGGCAGCATCACTTTTACCGACACTAATCGCTATTTCTCAATCGCATATTATTTATGTCTGGAAAAATCCATGTTCAAAAATGATGTCACTTGGTTTGAATACGACTCGATAAACGCAAAAAAAATGACGGGGAATGTTCCACTATCGAATTAGTGTTTTGCCTTAGTTGGTGACTTGTGATAAACAACTCAAGCAGCACACTACTGATAAAGAAGTTTGCAGCAACTTGATTGTAACTAAAACGAGTTGCTAGCAAGTTACATCACCAATTTGCAATAAGTTTGTTGCCACGGTATATATATAGGAAGTATGCTGCTTGTCGAGTCAGCTAGTTTTATTTTTAAGACAAATGTCCGAAATAATAATCATGGGTCATAGATTATGGCTCTCTTGATCATCGATACAGTTTTTGATGAATTGCCTATGATATTCTGCACATTTTGATACGCCGCACGACAAGGTTCTGTTGAAATCATAAATTGGCCATATTTGTGGGGAATCTGGAACCCAACTTCCATTGTGTTTGGATATCCCGTATGATCCAGACCTTGTTTACAAGGTATCTAATCAATTATCCTGTTGCATACTCAAAGATATTTAGCAGTTAAGAAGTCAAGTTAGTTCAATTTGATGACAATTTTCGTAGATGGCACCGCGACCAGAAGGAAATAACAAAATTATTTCAAGTGTTGTTATTCAGTAATGCCTTTTTTATAACAGAGGTTGTTAGAATTTAGATCACGGATGTAGTTAAAATAACAGAAATTGTTACAAAAAATCCTCAAGAGGTGACAAAATTTTAGCAAACTATGATATAGACATAACATAAACAAATCAAAATTTGTAACAGTTTTGTTACGATGTAGCAAAATTATATCAGCTATTGTTATAATTAATCTATTTCTTCACGCAGATTGTGCCTCCCAGGGTATTATATCTTAATTTGTTATAAGTATGTTACACAATTATTCAGATGAAAACATTTTTAACAAATTTATATCATAATCAGTTAGTCGTAACAAGGTTTGTTATAATTTTGATATATTTATGTTATGCCCTTCTGGTCGGGACACTCATAAAAAAAAGGTCTACATCAGTCTTGATAAAAGTCGTACTCTTCAGACTCAAAAGCATGGATATTTAGGCAACATAAAGTTGACTTCCTATAAGTTTCAAGCGAAAATCAAATGATAAATCTTGACAACAAACCTAACCATAAGAATGAAAGTATGCTCTTCAAAATGCTTTGAAATTCATTGATGCAATCGGGTTCATTATCAATATGCATTTCGAAATGTCAGAAACGAAATTCGATAAAGCACAATGAATATCAATTACCCGTCCGGATCGGAAAATATGCAATGAAGATTCCTGTAGCGCCCTCCGTTGTGACCACAGTATAGGCGTGAATGTATTCAGGTTGCAATTAAATTGGGATTTGATTTAAATGCTAGTTCATTCAGAAATGGGGCACTTTCAAATGCGTGTAGTTCTTAAACTTTTCTTTCAATCGAAAAGCTTTCCAAGAATGAAACAAAGGTAATATTATTTCATTTCATCAATTCAACTGAAACAAATCATTCATCTTTATTTCGAAGGAATTCTTGCACTATTCTGTTGATGCCGCTCATTAGCCGTCGCACACCTTCTTCAGTCATGGTTTTGCTTAGCTGATTGCACCAATTCATCATCTGGCCAACGTTACTGGGGACTGCTCCCTCAAATTTCCGCTTAATTATCATCCAATATTTCTCTATTGGACGGAACTGAGGACAATTTGGTGGATTCAGCTCTTTTGGGATGAACTGGACCCCATTATCGTTGTGCCATTGTAGCACTTCCTTGCTGTAGTGGCAGCTTACTAGACCTGGCCAAAAAGATAACTGGACCATCATGGGACTTACTGAAGGGTAAAATCCGATTGTTGAAGAACTCCCTTTTGTACACTTCCGAGTGTTTTATCCGTCACAAAAACTCTGAAATCAGGTCACTCTTCAAATTCTGCCAACTCACCACTAAGCTTAGAACTGGCCCAAGATCTAGCATCTGCCTGATCACAGCCGACGATTGTTGATACCAAGGAGGGTTGACGTACTCTTGGTTCAAAAGGGTTTCGAGAAGTGACTGGACCGATTATGATTCACGGGAGCATATTCGGGAACGACAGCAGAATTACAAGAATTAAAGCTCTAAAATGCCGTATATCATGGCATTGACTGTGATGTAAGCAACAGTAGCAACGCCTTATTACTATGGCGATGCCTTTAGCCAAAATTTTCAATTTGTCATTGTCTTCAGGCGTTTTTCCTGACTGTTGGAAGGAATCTTTTGTTTTCCCTATTCACAAAAAAGGATGCAAACTACCGTGTAATTGCTGCGTTGAGTGCCATCTCTAAACTCTTCGAACTAATTGTTCTGGAAAAGCTGGTTCAGGACTGCTCACATATGATTTCGCAGGATCAACACGGATTTATGCCAAAGCAATCCACAACGACTAATCTAACTGCCTTTACTTCGTTTATTATTAGTGAGATTGAACTCATCAAGTAGACGCCATATACACCGACCTCTCCGCTGCTTTTGATAAAGTGAACCATGAGATTGTCATTGCGAAATAAAGGGTGTCCACGATGAAATTGCCACACACAAAATTGATTCGCAAAATTCGAGTTTTCATCCGATTGCCATCAAATTTTCAGGGATTGAGAAATAACTATTAAACTTCATTTTACCATTTTACTCGTATTTTATTTACAGTCCATACGCAAATGCCCGCACCTTGGCCTTAACCCCGGCCATAAGATTCTGCACAACCTGTGAATCAACCGTTTTTTGCATGTAAATCCATACTTTCTTCAGTTCCTCGACTGTCTTCACTACCTTAGGTCGTTTAAAAAGGTGCTGCTTCATAATCGCCCAGTACTTCTCGATGGGGCGGAGCTCCGGAGTGTTGGGAGGGTTGAACATTTTCGGCACGAAATTGACCTTATTGTACGCATACCACTTCAGCACGTCCTTGGAGAAGTGGCATGAGGCCAAATCCGGCCAGAAGATTGTTGGAACGTTGTGGGCCTTCAGGAGAGGAAGCAGCCGCTTCTGGAGGCACTCTTTTATGTACACCTGTCCGTTCATCGTGTCCTGGGTCACGAAAGGTGCACTCCGCTTCCCGCACGTGCAGATGGCTTGCCAAACCAGGAATTTCTTCGCAAATTTGGACATCTTCTGAGTGCGGACATGCTCCGGAACGCTGAACTTATCCTTGGCCGTGAAAAACAGGTTGCCGGGGATCTGTTTGAAGTCGGCCTTCACATATGTTTCGTCGTCCATGATGCAGCATTCAACTTTCGTCAGCATGTTGAGGTACAACTTCCTGGCACGGGTTTTGGCGGACTTGTTCTGCTTCTCGTCGCGATTAGGGGCCTTTTGTACCTTGAACGTTCGAAGCCCAGCCTTAGTTTTGGCCTTCTGGACAAAACTTCGGCTTAGGTGCAGCTTCTTAGCCACATCCCGAACGGAGGCGTTCGGATTTCGGTTGAAGGCCCCAACTACGCGGTTGTGATTTTTGGTGTTGTACGGAATACTTTTTCCTTCACTTCTGGGCTTCCGATCGGTGGTCAACCGTTCCTCGAACCGCTTAATCACTCGCGACACCGTGGAATTCGCGATTCCCAACGTTTTAGCGATGGAACGATGCGAGAGATCCTTGTTCTCGTGATGAATGCGCAAGATTTTATCACGCACGAGCTGTTCTTTCGACTCCATTTCCGCGAGTTTTGATCACAGGACTTTAAAACTTGCAGGATGTAAATAATGCACTATGAACTAAATCCACCCAAATTTTCATTAAATTCTACCCAACGGTTAAAAAGTTAGAGCAATTTCATAGTGTGGCAATTTCATCGTGGACACCCTTTACGACACATTGGGCATCCACGATAATCTTCTTGTTTGGATTCGTTCCTATCTGACTGGCAGGTCTACGTATGTAAAGATTGGCGACTATGTTTCATCACCTTTCCCCGTTACCTCTGGAGTTCCTCAAGGCAGCCACTAGGGCCATTCCTTTTTCTTCTGTATATTTTTCTTGTGTATATTACTGATTGATAATCAAAACAACAGTGACATCAGAATTTAGATCCGCACTAAGAGCAAATTTCATTCATTGCAAAAAACAAAGTTCATTTGTCATAGAAGTGACAGAGGTGTACTCATTTGTTATGTTCATCTTTGACACGGTAAACATGAATTTCAGAAAAGTAAACGTAATTTTTAGGCTGGGATAAAATTAGTTTCACTTCTCTTGAATATTTTATGAAAATCCATGGCACTGGTCTTCTTACAATCCGTAGGTAAAGATTAAAAACTTCCAAACCAAGATTGATAGCCATAATCATAAAATTCACGCATCCATCATAACTATAAGTAGATGAATCATAAAATTTGGTTAAAAAATGATGGAGTAATCATTGGATAAAATCCGAGTCAATATGACCCAAATGCATTATTCGTAAGTTTTTTAAATTCATGCAATTTCCTGTCCTGATCCTTCGATACGTAAACTCGCAAAAAAGTTGGATTTTCCCTAATGGACAGTCCACAGTGTATTGCAAACATTTTGTTTATCGAAAGGAAACCAAGGAGAGACATAAATATTGAACGAATGGATCGTGCTATGGACATGTAGGTGAAGAAGATGCTAGAGAAGAACCCGAACCTCTCTATTCGAACAGTTGTTAGGAAAATAGGCCTGTCGCCAGGATTCGTCCAAAAGTCAAAGCTACGCTCCGGATTAAAGTCGTACAAAGTCTAAAAAGCCCCCAACCTCAATGATAAACAGAATTTGACTGAAAAACGATGTGCTCGGAAACAGTATCGCGATTATTTGGCGGAACGAAAAATCTCTAATCATGTCTTCTTTTGGAAAGCCGTCAATTCAAAATGCATGCAGTATTCAACCAAATGTTGGCTGCGTCCTGTTTTTTTACATTCAAATTAAACTGATGTAGTGATTTTTTTCAATTTTTCGCACGGAAGTTTGAAAATGCGTGGTCTTTACAGAAGTATCAACAACAGTGCTTTTTCGTAGATTCTCCGAGACGGGGTAGAAAACCCGGTCCCGCTGAACCTACTATCGACAGAAAGGTAAGGGACTATTTCAAGCGTCATCCTTCAGTATCAGTCCGAGATGTGGCGAAAAAGCCTAGTACTTCGGTGAATAATGTAATGCGTGCCATGGAGAGAATGAGCCTGTAGACTCGTCGAAAGCAGAAGCAGCCAAAACGACGCACCAAACAGGCTGAGTCTGTGAAACCGAGGGCTCGAAAGTTGTACTACAAACTGCTGGCTGTGTTATCATGGACGATAAAACCTACATAAAACTCGATTATAAAACTCTGCCGGGACCACAGTTTTATACCTCGCCGAAGGGAAAGGATGTTCCTGGATAAGTGAAAACCATTAACACCAAAAAATTCGGCAAGATGGCAATGGTGTGGCAAGCCATATGCGGATGTTGAAAAATATTTCGTCCATTCATTACGACAGACTCAATGAATGGTCAAATCTACGTGAAGGAGTGTTTGCAAAAAAGGTTGCTACCCTTGATCAAACAGCATTAGAAGACTACAATCTTGTGGCCTGATCTTGCTTCCTGCTATTACTCTAAATATGCACTAGAATGGTACAAAAGGAACAATGTCGTATTTGTACCGAAGGAGATGAATCCACCCTATCGAAACTTTCTGGGCTTTGATGAAAGCGATGCTGAAAAAAAACATGAAACCAGCGGATAGTGTTGAAAAATATAAGAAAGATTGGCCAAAAGTGGTGAAAATGGTGGGAAAAAGCACTGTGCAGAAGCTTATGAGTAGTGTTAAGGGAAAAGTTAGAGAGCTGCCTACCTTACGAAAAATCAAGCAAATTGAAATGAAGATGGAAAGAAAACATTGTTATTTACTATATTTGAGAATAAAATAATCAAAAATCACAGTATGGTATTTTTTATTCATGAAATAATGTGTACTTATATTTTTCGGAACAGTCTATATGAGAAATGGCATAAAATTTCGATGAACGATGGGAAATTTTACGTGTCAGTCAAAATTCATCTTTTTTTCAGTGTGATCTAAAGTAACCTACCTCTCTTGCGAAAAAATGTCCTTCCCTAGGCAGTTGTGGAGACGTAGAGGTTAACACGGTCTCTAACATCAGTTGTCTAAAACTAATCATTCTTCCCGTCCCCGATGACCCTCAGGACGTGGCCAGCGTCGGTACTTATCTACACATAGAATTAATAAGTGAACTTGAACATGGAAGATGAAAAAATAATCTCAAGCTCTATCTATGTTGTTTCCTGTGCAATGGCACTAGTTCTGATTAGTAGCGGAAGAACAACTACGGAATGCACAGCCTTAAATAAACACTAGTCTGTCAATAGTTTTGATTCAATATATCATCAATCCTCAAAGTCCTTCTAAAAATAAAATATCATAAGAAATTCAACGCATTGCCATAAAACGATTCAGAATATTGCCAAAACGCAACTACAACCTATTGTATGCTGAGTTCCGATGTGAAAAACATTATTAATACTTTTAGAATATTGAAATAGCTTATGATCCTTACCTATGCTCCTACAAACAGGATAATTATGCTTATTTGTGAGATAAGAAAAAAGGAGCAAATCAATCTACAAAAAAGCTTATTTTGATTTAATTAAACATTTATCATGAACAATTAATGAAGTATGTCAAAAACAATCAAATAACTGCAACCAGAATACTCTTTTCAAATCAATACAGGAAAAGAAGTCGTCTCTTCCTTGGTTTTAACGTTTCTACAAGGTTAAAGGACGCAAGCCCCAATCTCCCTGTTCACATATCTCAAAATGGGAAATTCAGAATAAATATATGTCAGAAATCCCATTGCCATCGTGGCACGGAACTGTATCTCACATGTGGACAAAATTTGCCGATGATCCCGTCATTCCTTCTCGTTTTGCGTCTCAGTTTGACCTACTTTTTCATCGCCTCAGTCTGTAAAACCAAATATTCAACAACAATAAAGACGATGATGATGATAATGTGCGGAAAATATGAAACCATACTCAACAACTCTTACGTCGCGTTGTGCACGGGTCATTTAAATAAATAAACCATACACGCACACGTCAATCATAATTTCACCGAATTCAAAGCTCACGGGTGCGAATTGCTACAATGCTTGGGGGAAGACACAATTTTAGGACACAGGGGAAAGCACTGATGAACATGACCTTCACCAAGTTACTGAAAGATACATCGTACATATTTTGGCATGGTCTTCTGACGCTGTAAATACTATGTATAGATCACGGGAGTACGACAAATCTTTTTTGGTCACACGAAAGATGCGCGTGATGACTTCCGTACAATGGCCGGCTATTTGCTATTATTTTGAGACTTCGAACAAAAATAAATAATGAAGGCGTTCAAGAAAATCGGGTGACCTACATTGACAAGGTGTGGCAGGATTCGTTAGATTAGGTTTTCCTCTTCTTCATCGTTCTGTATTGATGTGGCTGTCAGCCTTAGGCTGGTTTACCACCAGATGGAGGCACCTTCCCCATACAGATCGCATTCATCAACCCTTGAGCCGGTACCAATGACTTTACCTCCCTTCCGAGACGTGACCAGAGGTTACGACGGCCTCAGAATAGAGTCTTTTAAACCCAGCCTTTATTATTGCGTAGTTTATGGAAATAGTGCGCGCTTGTTGCACTAAATCGTTTGTTGAAGTGCGCCGTTGCGTTAAATGATTTTAGTTTCTCCAGCGCGGAAATTCCTTGGTTAATTTGTGCACTTTCTGTAGAAGAAGAACCAAAAAGATTAAACGTAATAGCGCACTTCTACAAGCGCTTTAGTACAATTAGCGCGAGAAATGCAAAATACACTGATTAAAAAGCAACGATGATACTTATGTGTCCCCAACACATTTTTTTGCAATATAAAGATTGTATTCGAAAAAAAGACATTCTTTAGTGTATAACTTTTAAGTGCATGAGTAAAAATTGATGAAATATTGAGTAAATCTAGTTTAGAGTGTAATGTTGACATGTGCACAATCGTTACAATATCTCAAGTGTTTATCGAGATGGCTTCCAAGCAACAAGTGCTTCGGCAAATAAATATGGACGCGGTCTTGGAAAATCCAGGCATGGATTTTGGAACGCAATCGACAATTCAACCGTGTCCCGTGAGGTTAAATCGTTCAAAGAGACCCAGATGACCCAGCGGCGAGCTGGCAGTGGAAGAAAAGCGAAGACGACCGACCCCGTGAACGTACGGAAGGTGAGGGATTACTTCAAGTGCGATCCGAACCATTCGATTCGGGACGTGGTCAAGAGGGTCAATTCTTCCGTCTGGTTCGTCCAGCAGACAATGAAGCCGGCCGGATTTCATGTCTTCAAGGTAACAAAGGTGCCTAACTGAACCGATAAACAGAATACGGTGGCCAAATTCCGCGTCAGGAAGCTGTACCGCGAGTGGTTGGTGCAGCCGAAATGCATCGTAATGAACGACGAGACGTACATTAAAGTGGACGCCAAGCAGATCTCCAGCCTGGAGTTTTTCGTTGGCAAGTCCCGCCTGGATGTTCCGGATAAATTCCGGAAGAAGAAGTTCGACAAATTCTCCATGAAGTACTTGGTGTGTCAGTCGATCTGGGGGTCGACAATAGCCGTAAATAACGTCCGGCACCATCAACGGCCAAATATATAAAGAAGAATACCTACAAAAGCGCCTGCTACCCTTCCTCCGGTACCACAAAGGTGACACTCTATTTTGTGCCGAAGAAGGTAAATCCGCCAAACTCACCAGTAGAAAAATTCTGGGCGGTTATGAAGGGCAAGCTCCAGAAAAAAGGGAGGGTCTTCAAAAACGACAAGGACTTGAAGAAAGAGTGGATGAAAGTGTGTGAGAAATTTGGCACAAGTGCTGCACAGGATTTGATAGGTAGCGTAAAGTCCAAGCTGCGGGCTTCCAAGCCTAAGAGAGGAGGTTGAATAAACCAACTTTGCAAGAATAATATGTATTTATGTATTCTCTGAAAGTTTCGAAAATATCCGACTTGAAATGAATTTTTGGTACTCATTTATGTCTGTTGCATTTTTTCGAGTACAATCTTTAATCAACAAATGAAATGGCAACACATACTTTACATTTGCTACATAAGTTTCATTTATGTTTCTCAAAAGGATCTGTTTTTGAGTGAATACAAGAATATTATCTGCAATTTCAGATGGATTTTTGCCAATCAATGTGTGTGGATTATTTGTCGTGTAAGTGATGTCAAGTATCAACTTCGAATGCCATACTCGAAGAAACGAAAGTACCTAATATTGAGTTCATTTTACCCAGTTCATGTTGACAGTTCGGTGCGCTAAATTAATTTTTAAGTAAACAACACCATCTTGACTTCATTGTTTTCACACTACAATCTGTTCAAACACTGCAGTAATAGATTCCACGAGACTCCTGAGCAACTCAACCAACTCAAAAGTATGTTTGAAGAAGTCAACCGTTGGGTTGTTTTGTTTTTCAGTGTACATATTATTTCCAGTGAAGCTAGATGCGTCAAGATTTTGGAAAATGTTTTTCATAACCATGTTTGCACCATACAGTATGGGAAATTCGTTAAAACGCATCATTATTTTTGTATAAAATGAAAAAAAATAATTAGATCGATAATAATTTAACAGTATCATGTGCGAAAGCTTATCAAATGTTTCGTTCCATTAGGCTTTTTTGATGTTTAATCCTCTTTCCCTTTCTGGCACATGCAGAGGAATGATGGTTTGTTTTCCTCCAAAAGATTTTCCTTCTTACTTGCACTCCTTTGGTCTTAATTTCGTTGTAGTGTGCGTGCGTAAAACGTCACCAAGCCTAATAACACATGACTTGAATTTAACGTCATTCACACTAATGAAAAAAACATATAATTGCGTAGAAAGGGAGGAAATTTGATCCAACGCATACTACCAAACAGCCACAATGAGCCTACCTAAGTTTTTGTTATCTTGTGGAACTGTCAGTTTTGGGTAAGAAAGCTCTTTGTGCGCCATAACCACAGGTTTAATTTTGAATTTTATTGGTTGCGTTGCTTTAGCAAAATGGTCTGAGGGAAATTTTTGGGTGAGTCGGCGTAAGCAGTGATTTGTGAACTAAAGAATCTCGGTAAGAGTTACCGTGAAATATCTCGAAGAATTCACAGATTGGAATGAATGATCAGAAACATGATTAAGAAAAGAGAAAATTATTGCAAACAAAAGGAAATTTGAACACAACAAACCGTGACCGGAACCGTATCGTACAAATGGGTGAGACTGGAAAGTTTTCTGCGGCAGAGGTCAAGCAAAAACTGGGTCTCCAATAAACTACAAGTGTGAAGCGCAGATTCTGCACGGATGTGATCACTTGAAGTCCACCAAAGGAGCCAAGAAACCAAACGTCACACCAACTCATATTGTGGCCAGATTGAATATTGCGGAAAAATGTCCTGGACGACAATAAGGGATAATCTAATTTGAGACACGGAAAGACCAGGATGAATTGAATTGATGGATGGAAAAACTACAAAGAGTTTTCCATTATCATTCTTTTTACTGAATGCATCATGCCAGGAAACATTGTGTTCCAGCAGAATAATGCGGCAATTCATGTCAGCAAAAGATCTTTGCAATGGTTTTAAGATCGAGGCATCGAGAACTGGTCAGCCCGTAGTCCGTATCTAAATCTCATCGGAAACTTGTGGGGCATCTTGGTAGAAGACAGTTCAGAACAGTTCGCGAACTATAAGCTGCCATAAGAGAAGTCTGGAACTCAATTCCGTCTAAAACGCTACAGAACTTCATAGACCCAATTCCAAACGAAATGTTTGAAACTATTCAAAAAAGCGGAAAGCGAACCAATGAAATTTATAATAATCGCAGCGCGTTTAAATGATTTTCCCATCATCAAACTTTTTTTTTTGTTCTGAATCCACCAAAGAAAAAATCTAGCTGTAAAATTGGTATTTGCAAGAATTGAACTTTGAACAATTTGTGAATCGTTCTTATAATATAAACTGTTCAAAAACGTCTGTGCGTTTAAACGAATTTCGCTCACCGTATGAAGGAACTTCTTATTTCATGGTCAAGCAACTCATATATGTTGAACTGTAGCAGCCTGAAAATGATCCAAATTATATTGGAAACTGAAAAGCTCTTGACTAAAGACACATAATAGTTGCAACCAGCCTCTGTACCATAGTTATTTGATCATAATTATTATTGGTGTTTGTTCAAGCGTTTTTTATAGTTATTTTTTATCCTTCCTACACCAAAAGAAGGGTATAAAGATCGCTTGGATACTCGACTTTTTAACCGACACCCGAAAGGGCGAGTGTCATATACCATTCGACTCAGCTCGACGAACTGACAACATGTCTGTGTGTGCGTGTTTGTATGTGTGTATGCGTGTATGTGCGTTACACATAATGTTCCTCAGCCTCAGCCGTTTGTGAATCTATTTCAGATTTGTTGGTGGAATATGAAAGCTACAACATTCCCATTGAACGCTATTAATATTTTTTCATTCGGACGAAATAGTAATTTACGGCGTATTATAATAGTAACCAAACAGTTCAGTCTCTGATTACATACTGGGCTATTTATGTGCCGATTCTAGTTGTGTTGGTGTCAAATCAAAGCTATATTGTCCTTGAAAAACCTTTCATTATGATTGAATAATTCCTCATGAAGATATGACCAATATAATACCTGAGAGCACATAAATTGCGAAGCTCCGCTATACAATCTTGAAGAAACTTAAGACCCGTGAAAACAACCGGCAAGCGCTAACCAGAAGGTTAATACCTCCGATTGCATTATACCGGGCAAACGCATCTAAGGAGCATTTTTCCAAAGTTTAAGGACCATTTCCCCAAAAAGAAGGGTGCATTTACCCTGCTGCCCTGCAACGAGTATATTCAAAAATTACATAAAGTCTCGATTTACTATAACTGCACAATTTTCAACGAACGTGTACTCATTAAGCATCTTGAATCCATATCGATAATCAAAATTGACGGTTAGGATTGTGTAATAGTTCATTATATAGAAAGAATATTTGAAATTTATAATATTTATGTAATTTTCCTCTTTCCAGCACTTACATTAACAGCTCGTTGAACACTATTTTGGCAATATTTTCAGCACATCAACACAAGCACAATACGTTCAAGGTCAAGGGGTGTTTCACTGAAATCTAGCGCAGCAAATTTCAATCGATTTGCAGTTAATTCACAGCGAAAGGTTTCTTGATTAAGTACTTTTGATCGATATTGCAACCCCCTCATTACGTCAGTTGCACTAATTTGACAGTTGATTTGAAGGAATGCAAAGTTGTATGCTAATAAATTCAGCAGCTGCGCATCTTCTGTCAAGATGATGCATTTCGATTTTCAGAGGATTGAAACTAATTCATCAAATCAATTTGATGGTATCCATGTGAGACACCCTTTGTTCAGGATTGTCTAATAGTTCTTTTCATACATTGAACATATGGAGCAGGGATGCCATATTTACAGACATGTCTATAAATTTGCAGACTTTTCATTTTTGTTGCAGATTTTTGTAACGATGCAGACATTACATATATGTTGCAGACTTATTTTTTAAATTTCAAATAAAGGTATTCTCTGAAGTTCGTATCGCGTATTGAGAAATCCAAGTAAAGCTGAAGTGAGGCTAAACATCGTACACGGGAAATAGTCCACACATATTTATTGGCAAAAATCTATGGAAAATTTCACATAATACTGATGTGTTCACAAGGGGGAAGTCACTCTGCCACGTTGTGTTTGTGTTGATCGTGTTTCGGGGTGTTTGAAGGTGGCAGAAGGTGTTTCTGTGCTACAACATATCTGTCAAAACTACACTCGAAAATTTATGCTTATTGGCAACCATAGCTGTTTTGGACGTATAATCCACGCACACATATGCATCATCTGAATCACATCAGTGCATGCGAGAGGGAAACAAAACAGTGGGAAAAGAAACATTCGATTCATGACAGGGGTGCCAGAAATGATTTTATTCTTTCACGTGGCGGCACGGTGCTTGAAGTGTGGCGGATTGAGTCGGGTTGTGTTTTTAAGGGTTTCAACACATGGTGGCCGAGTGATTTGCCCCCTTCACACATAAACGGAACCCTTTAAGAAACACATACGAAGTTTATGTGACAAATGATAAGTCTGTGTGGCCACAAATAGTGGTTATGAGTACACATAGGAAGTATGTGGGTTACAAATAGCTATTATATGTTGATCACATTGCAAAAATCCATAAGTCGGAGGCATAGATATTATCATTGCTTTTTTACCAGTGTAGTATCCAAACCTGACATCTATAATAACTTTCTAGCTGTTTTTCAAACTGTATGGAATCGGTCAGTATAGTCATTATCGTCGACTTTCTTCTTTTTATTACCAATTACTTTGCATAGACAACTCAAAAAACTATTTTAATGAACGCCATCTACGACGTTTAACCTTTGCTTTGCGTTACCTGGATTCCTCCATAGTAGAAACGGTAAGAAGCTTTGAAGAAATATTTTAAAACAGCGTAGGCATAATTTATTTTTAAAGTAGTAATCCTAGAGGAAACGAAAGCGGTGGGACACTTGAAAACACAATGGGCCGGGAGATCACCAGCGTATAGGCCCTGTCCGAGGATAACATGGAGTCCCTACTTATCATAGTGTTCGATCCCATGCGTAAAAGATGGGATTTATAAATAAAAATTTTGTATCCGTCCATCTTACACCAAAAAAAATACAATAATCTTCACTGCTGTTTTAAAAAAAATTACAGACCCTTTTAGACATTCCCAGACATTTCAAGTTTTTATCGCAGACATTTGAAAAAAATATCTGGCATCCCTGACATGGAGTATCAATTTCTTGAATTTCCTTTAATTACTGATGAAATAATTATTCAGTACCAGGAATGCCAGATATTTTTTTCAAATGTCTGCGATAAAAACTGGAAATGTCTGGGAATGTCTAAAAAAGTCTGTAATTTTTTTTGCGCAATTGGACTTTTTTTTAAACCTATCCACTTTGGACTTATTTGACTGTACCTTATTAGTGAGTTCATTCGTATTTGGATACGGAGGTATATATGTTTTAAGGCTTGTATTTATGGTTTAGTTGAAAGACAGAGTTGAATTCTTTTTGGTTAAAATACTCAGCAACCCCTTTTTTACGGTAAATTTCTCAAATATGATTTGTATTGTTGTGAAACTTGATTTTCGTTGTGATTTAATAGCAATGGATCAATATTTTCAACGCCTTCACAGTTATTTTCATGGTGACAACAGCAGTGAAGATTATTGTATTAATTTTTGTGTTAGAAGGATGGATAAAAAATTTGTATTAATAAATCCCATCTTTTACGCATGGGATCGAACACTACCATAAGTAGGGACTCCATGTTACCCTCGGAAAGGGCCTATACGCTGGTGATCTCCCGGCCCATTGTGTTTTCAAGTGGCCCACCGCTTTCGTTTCCTCTAGGATTACAACTTTAAAAATAAATTATGCCTACGCTGTTTTAAAATATTTCTTCAAAGCTTCTTGGCGTTTCCACTAAGGAGGAATCCAGGTAACGCAAAACTAAGGTTAAACGTCGTAGATGGCGTTCATTAAAATAGTTTTTTGAGTTGTCTATGCAAAGTAATTGGTGATAAAAAGATAAGAAAGTCGACGATAATGACGATACTGACCGATTCCATACAGTTTGAAAAACAGCTAGAAAGTTATTATAAATGTCAGTTTTGGATACTACACTGGTAAAAAAGCAATGATAATATCTATGTCTCCGACTTATGAATTTTTGCAATGTGATCAACATATAATAGCTATTTGTAACCCACATACTTCCTATGTGTACCACTATTTGTGGCCACACAGACTTATCATTTGTCACATAAACTTCGTATGTGTTTCTTAAAGGGTTCCGTTTATGTGTGAAGGGGGCAAGTCACTCGGCCACTATGTGTTGAAACCCTTAAAAACACAACCCGACTCAATCCGCCACACTTCAAACACCGCGCCGCCACGTGAAAGAATAAAATCATTTCTGGCACCCCTGTCATGAATCGAATGTTTCTTTTCCCACTGTTTTGTTTCCATCTCACTTGCACTGATGTGATTCAGATGATGCATATGTGTGCGTGGATTATACGTCCAAAACAACTATGGTTGCCAATAAGCATAAATTTTCGAGTGTAGTTTTGACAGATATGTTGAAGCACAGAAACACCTTCTGCCACCTTCCAACACCCCGAAACACAATCAACACAAACACAACGTGGCAGAGTGACTTCCCCCTTGTGAACACATCAGTATTATGTGCAATTTTCCATAGATTTTTGCCAATAAATATGTGTGGACTATTTCCCGTGTACGATGTTTAGCCTCACTTCAGCTTTACTTGGATTTCTCAATACGCAATACAAACTTCAGAGAATACCTTTATTTGAAATTTAAAAAATATTTCAAATGTCTGTAAAAGTCTGCAACATAAATAAAATGTCTGCATCGTTACAAAAATCTACAACAAAAATGAAAAGTCTGCAAATTTACAGACATTTCTGTAAATATGGCATCCCTGTAGTCTTGCACAGAAACAAAATCTTTTTTTTTTTCATTTTGATTTAAATATCAGAGCGTTTAAAATTGTACTTCATTTCACATATAGCAGCAACTTGCATTAAAAAGTGTTAACAAAGACGTGCTTTTGCAAACAACATTATCGACATTGCATGGAATGTCTCAGAACTTTACACGATCTATAACGTAAATTTGTATGTTTTGTGACGCTCCATTTATGTGTATGATATTGAAATGAAGTTTACACTAGCGTGGTGCAGTGTAAGAAGGGTTCAATCTCACCTTCGGGGGATTAATTCGGGCTTTTTTTTAAAGTAAAATTGACTTTGTTTTATATTGTTGTCGATCGCTTGATAACATGTAAGAATACATCTTCAGCGTTGGCTCATTTACGTATAAATTGACCGTTATACATTCACATCCACAGTAGTCAATTGATCGATTTCTCACCCTTCATATATTTATCCAGCAGTATGGACAAGTTGATTGGAAAATGATTGAGCATTGCTTACCATTGGTACTTCCCGTGCCAGTATAAAATAAACCCCGTGCCAGTATAAAATATGAACCTTAACATAGCCTATTTTCCAGGAACTTCTATCCTTTCCTCCCCGTGCACCACCATAAGTGGTTAACCATTAGGAAAGATCGGGTAATCAACCCCGGTGGGACCTTGGTCGTGTGCTGACTGGGAAGAGGGAGAGGGCTCTTCTTTTCGAAGGGTGCAGCCTATTCGAGCGACTCTTCTCCATGTTAGGAGTGACTCAAATCAGCGTCTGTTCTCCATATTAGAGGTCCTCGTCCTCGTGCCAGCGTGAGACTCTAATCAGTGCTGTTCACCAGAGTTGTAGCAATACACACGTGCTTTTATCGTGATGGGTTACGGTGATGAAATCGAGGGGGTAGACGAATTCGTGTATCTGGGCTCATTGGTGACCGCCGATAACGACACCAGCAGAGAGATACAAAGGCACATTATGGATGGCAATCGTGCCTACTTTGGACTACAAAGGAAGCTAAGATCGACTACAAAGTTGACCATCCACAAGACATTAATTATACCGGTAGTCCTCTACGGCCACGAAAAACAGACATTGATAGTGCAGGACCGACGCTCCCTTGGTGTCTTTGAACGGAAGGTGTTGCGTACGATCTACGTTGAAGTGCAGATGGAAGACGAAACAACGAATGAACTACAAATTGCATCTGTTGCTGGGAGAACCTCCCATCGTACACAGTGCTAAAATCGGTCGACTACGGTTAGTTGGGCATGCCGTAAGAATGTCGGACGACAGCCATGTTAAAATGATTCTCGAAAACGAACCGACGGGCACAAGAAGAAGAGGCGCGCAAGGAACAAGATGGATCAATCAAATAGAAGGCGACCTGTGGACCCTTCGCAGACTGCGCGGCTGCTGAAATGCAGCTAGGACCGAATAGATTGGAGACAAGTTCTGTATACAGCAGAGGCCACCCCGGCCTTGGTCTGATTGGTAAAATACACTTTTGAATTATTATAGACATTTTTAGCAGTTTTAATTTTCGGGATAAAATTTAAAACTTGATCCACGATATTAAAACTCATCTTCTCGTATAGTTTTTCAGTTCTATTAAGGCCCTCCAGTCGATGAAAACTGTGACGCACTCATCTTACTTTCTTTCAACAATAAGAGAGCAGATGTGTGCGTTGGTCTAAAGATCATTTAGGATTACCTTTGTAAGAGTCCCCCCACATTGCCCAATTTCAGACAATGAGAAGGCGGACTCTCTAGCAAAGGTGGGCGCACAAGATTTTGAGATTTTTGAAAAAAGGATTTCACATGATGAATTTTTCGCATTAGTACGTCAGAGTTCTCTTCAAAGTTGGCAAAACGATTGGACATGTAATTCTCTTGAGCGGTGGTTACATTCCATTATTTCAAATGTTTCATCGAGATCGAGGTTCAAAGGTCTGGATGTAAGTCAGCGTCAAGACTTATTTCCAACCACTACTCATTAGACGCACATCTCTACAGAGTTAACCTCGTCGATAGCAATATATGTAGGTGAGGAACCGGTTATGATGACATCGATCGCGCAGTTTTGCATTGCCCAGGTAATGATAGCTCCAGAACACGACTATTGGATATCCTAGTGGCCCGAGGTAGACAACCATTCCCGACATGCAAGCAATCTACCAATTCCTTTGTTTGTCTCTCCTTAAAGTGCAATGTCAACGCACCCCCTCCCCTCTCCTCGCCCAACCAGTTATTTTCCCACCATTGTGTCCCAGTTATACTATCCTCTTGTTTCCATGCTACTTATAGCTGCCCAGCAAGCTATTGGTCACTAATCTGCGCCGAGCTCCTGAGAGGGGCTATATGGACCGAGGACTCAGTCGCAGTCGCAGCTATGAGCAGCAAATATTAGCCTTAATTAGAAACCTGACTAGCCCCTTCCAAACGTTAATGTGACCCATTAACCTCGAGCCTGCCACGAGTAATTTGCGCACCACTAACTTACATAAAAAAGCAAAGTATTGTAAACAGCAGTATTGAAAATCTGCTTCCCAAAGTGTTACACATGTCTGAGCCTAACAAATAAACGATCTAATTAAAAAAAAATTAAATTTTATGTTATACATATAGGCATCGTATGCTTCATATGACACATATTACTAGAAATAAAGAAGCGAGGAGATGACATGTTAAGGTGATACGGTTCAGAGACCAACAATGGTGTCCTAAATTGCTGATAACTGCCACAAATTGTAGTTTAAAAGCAACAAATCTCAATAAATCTTGAGTTGTTGCTTTTGCGTTTGAGTTTGCGGTAGAGCAGCGAAATTAACTTAAGAATATTGCAGCTGTTTGTTGTTTGCTTGCTGAAATTTGTGTTTTAACATTCACGAGACGGTAATGCAATGTACGGCATAGAATTATGATGTGTACCTTCTTGAGAGAGAGCTACGTGTCCTTAAAAGGAAATAACATCAATGTTGTGGGACAGTTTTCCCTATGCGCATTTAGCAACAGCAGAGATGTAAAAATATGGGCGCAACCGTTAGATGTCAACCTAGATTCAATTCTGTTTATGAAACGTTTCAATCATTAATATTTTGATCATAAAGAATAACAGTTCGTATTCAACAATAATTGTAATATGCAGCTTTTAACATACCTTGAACAGAGCAGAATCCAAACAACGGGGAGTCCTCTACCTGCTTCCATTTTGGTAGGTCAACGACTCGATAAGTCATGCGCAATATTCCTCTCTCAATAAGTCCATGACAGGCATCTTTTTCTTAATGCTTTTTATAGTTTTCACTGCACGTTATTTATTCTTTATTTTACAAAAAAAATGAACATTGGCTCTCACGGTGCACTAAGCAAACATTCTATCACGACTTTCGTACTTCAAAATATTTCCAAGCGTTGCAAATAATCTCCATGTTTAGCACACATTTAAGTCTCCATCCAAATCAATGAAGCACTCAACAACCATCACTATATTTATACCTAACAATCATCATTCGATTAATCCAACACGCCACAAAAAGTTCGCCCAACTATTAAAGCTAATCTAAGTTCAAACTCGTTTCAGCACTAACCGAAAACAACAGGAAGCTGACTGCAAGATGGTGCACCACTCGGTTTGGAAATGAAATAATGACTGAAAGATTGTAAGAACCTACCAGTGCTTTTAACAAAAGCACTCAACAGGAAATACCAGGATGGAAAACAAGAGTTTTCGTGGAATGGATCAGAATCAAAATAAAACACCAAAAATAGCAAACTTTGGTAAAGCTTGTTTGCTTTCACAGTAGGAGTTGGAAAAATGAAAACAAACAAAAGAATATTTGATAGGAGCAAATCCAAAATACGACTTTCCTTGACTGGTGCCGGTTTTCGAATAACTGTACACTCGATACCGATGACGATCTAGGACGCTTCTAGAGCTTTTTGGCAAATCAAGTATTTCAATATTTTTTCTACGCTGGTCTGTTTGGCGTCCGGCTGCTGGCGACCGAACGCTGCGAGGGCATTAGCCGCGAAAATCGTCGGAGTGGTCCAATCCCTTGCTCGTTTTGCATGGTCGTCGAAATGTTACTCCAGAGCGATCTAACGTAGATGAAAGAGGACAGAGAGCGAATGGCAACCACAGCGCATCCTTTATTATGGTAGGTATACTGACAATGTCAACAACCAACTAGTAGATGCTAACTGCAAGTTCCATACAACTATACTAGATGGCAATGTGTTGGTTGCATTCCAACCCATCTCCACCCTACGAAAGCACTAAGAGAGAGCATCGCGCTGGCAGTCAATGGCATAGTAGATCATCGCCCGGTGGGAGCTGTCTACCCGTTGTACGGAAAAGCGCATACTCGTGCATGGAAAGCTCGTCGGTCCTGCATCTCAGATTAGCGGACGAGTAACCGAGCGGCTCCATCAATTGAATAAAATGGAACACTCAGTGCCGGAAATTATGCGATGCAATTTCGATTATCAGCTGCAATAAAATGGACAAAGATTTTCCATTTTGTATTAGCTTTATGAAAGAGTGACAGCTTGAAGCGATTGTCTATATACGCTGCAAGTTCACTTCCTCGTCACTATATGATTATTCAACCCAGTTCGAAGATAATGAAGGTTGAGGTCGGTTCAGCTGGATGATGGAAAAGTTACGGCATGTGTGTTTCACCGGTTCTCTGGAAGTAACGAATTGCGTTGTATGTTACAGGATGGTCGTATTTTCCCTTCGAAAGAATGTTATACTATAGGGTATGTGTTCCTTGACACAGCCTAATATGCAACGATCGATTACGTTTTTTTTTTTTTTTTCAAAGCTCATAAAGTTTTTGAGATGGAAGCAATATTTAACTAGTCATACACTTGCTCAGATAAGATTAATAAGCCATTTGTAGAATGTATCACGAAAAGTTACACAACTCTTTTAATAAAGTCATGAACTTTCGAGGTACATGGATGTAATGTCGGTCTATAAGCAACAAATTGAGTTTATTTATGGATGCAAGTTCATCCCATTCGATAGATTCGTTGTAGTCTTCGTACAGTTTTTTTTTTGCCAGCTGTATTCACTCTACCCAACACAAAATTCCATAGAAAAAAATATTTTAAAACTGCTTAGAAACACTTAAGTGATTTTCACATATGATTCATCTGCCATTCGATAATCAAAACATTATAATTCACTCTACACAGATTTAGTTCCTTTGGTTTCTGTCTAGACGAGCCATTTGAAAAACCGAGACTTAGACATTTTTATTGAAAAATTTATGTAACGTGTCAATACGCTTTTCATATATTGTGTATCAGGCTATGTTATAGTATTGTGACGTTATGCCATGTAAATAAATAAAATAACACTTTGCATACAACAGGTCATAGTTGGGAACATAGAAAAAAATATGTTCCTTACATTGGGTCTACGGTTTTCTTGTTAAATCATTGTTATTTCATCTATGTGAATATTTAGTTTATTACGTGTGACTAATGTCTGTTCATTTTGGCTGCATTAGTTGGTTTAAAGGTTGAATTTGGTCCTAAGGGTCATTCTAAGAATGTTTAAATAATCTGTTCAGCTTAACCAGTGCAGTCATTAAAAAGTTAAGGAAATCGAAAATTACGTAGAAGTGGACAAATATAAATTCATTAATAATTTCCCAATTGCTTCGAAACAAATCGCTCCTAATGATAGCAAGATAATTAAGATTATCTCTGAATTAAAGTCATATTTGGTTCATAGGCTGAATGATGGAGCAGCTAGGCTAACATTACATCCCGTTACCTTATTAACTATAATAGAGTTTGAGTTCTAATATACACAGAGAAAGGACATTGGCATTAGGGGATTACGATTTGCGGATTAAAAATTGCTTCTGTTTCATGTTACGAACAACAGATTCTATTGTTTTGGAATGGGGCGTGTATAAAGCATCGTAAAACCAGGTTAAATTAATCACTTTTTTCAATATTTCTTGAAGATTATGTCTATAAAGACCAGCTTATTATATTTCATATTTTTATAACATGTCGTATGTCTCTTTCTATCTACATGACTTTTTCGTCATGTTGTGGCTTTGGTTTATCCCTTGCACTGAACTGGCCGGCTTAACGTGCCGCAAGGGCTCAGTAGGGATTCTCTGTCAAGACCCGAAGCTAAGAGTCAGTTCCAATGTGATTATATCACATTGATTAGTTTTTCTGCTGAAGTTATCTACACATTTTTCAGCATTTCATCATGGAGAAGCTGGTTGGCGTACTGAACTGAAGATCGTGTTCGAGCAGGGTATATTTCCCATTCTCATTTGATTAATGCTCTCAGCGCGCTTTGGGACATCTTTGTATTTCAAATTATTTTTGCATTTCCGAGTATGGAGCAGCATGACAATTCAATGCTTGTAATGCTCAATTTGTTTTTCAGCATTTCTGCATAACATTTTCATTAAAATTCTATTTCTGAATTTCAACTACTATTCCATTAAAGAATAGATGCAGTTGTGTTTTGGCTCTACAGAAGGATAAAAAAAACCAAGAACATGAAATTAAGACTCTACGCAGCAGACGAATACTAACCTAGACGAAATTTTAGTTACCTAAACCTACATTTTAAATTGTGATTTCCTTGAGTCTTTGAGTCTATCTAAGTAGCAGCCCTATTAAGAACCGTGGATCGAATTTGTTTGACCATTTCAAAACTTTAAGGTTCCTTAAAAATTAATCGAAGTTCCTGCTAAATGTTCAGGCTGCATGATCAACTGGAAGAATCACAGGACAAATATCAGTCTCTAAATTTTTTCCATCCATACTAAAGTGGTTCAATCTATTTAACTTCACCCCACAAAATCGATTCCGAATAAGGTTTTTAATATACTCCCATAATTTGACACCAGTTGACAAATTATTTCACCTAAGAAGAGCATTGGAAGCTGCCTAGGGAGGAAATGATCGGATCATTGATTCGTTTGAAGATGGATTTTTTTCATAACGAGAGGATCCACAGCTAACAAGTTCCCAAAATATGGTATATGGATTGAGCTTTACCTTCATCTTGTGGATATACCGTATGCGTGATAATGTTTGCATTATCGTACAAATAAAGTTACCGTTTCATCTGTGCATACAATTTCTTGGTTTTCTTTGCATTCACTTAGGCTATTACTCATATCATAGTAGGCTGCGAGTAAAAGAAGCCGATTTCCTAAGTATGACAGTTGCACCATGACAAAGTGGCAGCGTATTCGTGATTTGATCCCACGCGCAATTGTCGCAAAAAGAAATTTCAATCGCTGTGGGACTGTCCCCTCGGTCTTAGACCGAGAAAAGAAAGAACAACTATTCGCAAAAGTGGCCACAGGTCGTCCGAGGTCAGCTCAGATTCCGAGGGTTATCGCTGCCATCAAAAGGAAGATTCGGGCGAATCCAGTGCGTTCAATGAGGAAAATGGCGAAGGAACACGGGATCAGCAATCGCAAAAGAAGATTGTGGGGCGAAGTTGAAGGCACGGAAAACAACTCACATGATTACCAACCGCATCCGGAAGCTACGAGTCGAGCGAAGTAAGAAAATCTTAAATTTCCTCATGGCAAAAAAGCCGGTAATCCTCTTCACCGACGATGTTTACCGTTGATCCCATATCAAATTCCAGATACGGATGTAGACTACGTTAAACAGTTTGATGCATTAATATGTTCAATGCATTATTGTGCAGTGCACCTAAATCTCTCGCGCTTATTGTACTAAGGCACTTGCAGAAGTGCTCGATAACGTTAAATATTGTTAGTGTCTTCATCAGAAAGTGAGCAAATTAACCAAGGAATTGCCGCGTAGGAGACACCAAAACGTTTGAACGCAATGGCGCACTTAAACAACCGATTTAATGCATCAAGCGTGCCATTTTTTTTTTTGTGAAATACACTAAGGTTTTTTTTTGCACGGTTTTTTTTACACGGTTTGTTTACGGCGATAACTCCAGAACGGAACAACTTATCGACCTAATTCAAATCACATTTTACGTTTTGGGCAAAAAGTAATCATATGGCAGTTTTTCAAAAAATTCACAATTTTTGGTGTAGATACTCAAAATTTTAAAAATTGTATTTTGACCATTGCATGAAAAGGTAACACATGCAAACAAAATCGGAGTAATTTAAAATGTTTATACATGTGAATTTTTCAACTCAATTTAGTCTTTTTTTACACGGTTTCATAGTAAAAGTGGAACGTATCCCCCGTGCAAAAAAAAACCTTAGAGTACACAATTGATTAGGATCAGCATAAGTAAGTACGTATGCTATAAAAGTTGGTTGCGATAAATGTGTTGATAAGATCCACCAGCTGAAGACCATTACCGTAATCGTGTTATAGATTTTTTAGGGTCTATTTGGGAATTAAAAGTCAATAATAAATGTTAAATCCTGGAGAGTGTGAGCTTTTAAGTGGAATACCTGTAACTAGAAAAGGAGGCAGGCGGCGAAGGTTTTCTTTCAGTCGAGTATTAGTACACGACACTGAAGAAGTCTGCACAGGTTAGAAGAAATACGTGTATCTGTCAAGATAAGCAATAAAGGTAGTTGGAATTACATAGAAATTACTAATATGTTCTAGTTAATAAATGTTCGTTTTGACAATTCAATTGATAGTCGTGAAAACTTTCCAACGGGATAAAGAAAAAATCTTAAAAATCTGTCGAGAAATATTTATGTTAGCGTTCAGTATTTAAATTTTTCGTGACAGTCACCTATTTTTATTTTTTGATCTGGCATGCTACCCTTGCCGTGAGCTTAGTAAATGATTTGCAATGATATAGGGAAACTGCCCCCATATTAATCTCATTGTTCCTATATTCATCCTACGATGAATCAAACAATTGGGCAGTTGAAGGATTAGTTAGTAATGTTTGTTGTAGTTATTTAACGTAAGCAAACATTATTAGAAAACGAAACCGATCCTTCAACTGCCCAATTGTTTGATTCATCGTAGGATGAATATAGGAACAATGAGATTAATATGGGGGCAGTTTCCCTAGTAATCCTTTTGGTTTCCAAATCGTGCCTCCAATAGCACACATGGTTTAAGGTATGTGACAATGGAGAGAAAACTGAAACTTCGCTGGCTGCTAGCTAACAATAAATATGCAACGCACAGATGGAGGAATTCCAAAAAAAAAACTCTTTAGCGGGGAAAATCGTATTGGTTGTCCTGAAAATAATGTCGAGCATGGCCCGCGATTGAAGTTAAGCTACCTTCTGGTTTTTCTGTGGAAGCAGGTCATTTAACCTGAGTTATTTAGCACCTCGTCGATTTGCTTGCAACTTAGAAACGCCTGGCCAGTTTAATTGCACTTTGTCGTTGCACTTAATCGACTGGCTACGGTCATAAGGCTGGCTCAGTGGCTAACATCGAACGGCAATTAATTCAACACTTTCTCGTGGCACCTTTCCACAGCTGGCTGCCAATTTATGAGAACATGTAACGCTAAGCTAGAGAAATTCTAATCATACAAGCTCTAGCGATACCAGCGAAAATTGATTTGGACACCCTGAAATGGGCGGATTTTAAATGGTGACCATGATCCGCGATTGATTATAAGCCTTCTCGCCCTTCTTTCGAAGCAGGTTATTTCACTTCTCATTGTTGCGCCTTACCGACTGGGAGAAAATTCACTGCTGGCACCGGTTGTTTTAAGTTTTTTTTTTAAATCTTTAGTAATATTGTTGGACAATGCATTAGGCGAAACGTCCATAAAAAATGATTCATCAATTAAATCAAAAACCAAAAATCAAATGGAGTGTAACCTTTAATATGAGAGCAAGTCATCTCACAACGCCACATAGAAAAAGCCTGATTTGTTTATTTGTTGGTGACATTACTGATTATCACCAATGTAACGACGCAAAATCTTTGTACAGAAAAGTGATTCTAGATTTTTCTTTTAAAACTTATATTTTGAATCTTCCAAGCACACTTGTTTCAAATAAGTTAAAGAAACTTTACTGTTGCTCAATTAGGTCGCAATTAAGTTGCTCGAACCAGTTATGACAATTTTTTGTTACTTGGGTCCGTATTGAATGCTGTTTCCTCTTCTGTTATCTCAACTTGGGATTTTGAGTCACTTCGTAGACTTCGATTGTTCCCCAACGGCATCATCTGAACTAAGCCTCTTTAGTCCCATATGATCCATTAAATATTCCAGCTTCAGTTGGTAATGATTGTATTCCAGTTTGAATTCATCGCTATCGGCTTTACGCGAATTCCGATCATTTTTTCGGACCGATGTTCATCTTTTCGGACTTTTTGTTAAAAGTATCCAGGTGAGCAACACTTCGTTCACCTCGAATCTTTCCTATTTCACTATTTTCAACACTTCCGTCACATAACGGTAGTATGGCTCCTAAAATGTGGATGTTGATCCTGAAATCGTAGGAATATTTTCGATCGACTTTTGCAAAAAATTTGTAAATCTTTCGAGAAACGACTAAGATATTAACGCTCAAAACCTGACCAGTTTTCGTAACGGCCGCAATTCGATTTTTTTTTAAATTGTACCCGAGGAATGAATCCACAATTCATCAAAAATCCACAAGGTCTATTGAAACCAATTATTTGTCACTAATTGTTCAGATTCATGCTAATGTTGTCAGTTCATATAGTTACTGAATATATTAGCGATGATGCGAACCCGGCAATAGCAACAGGCTGACTAACGCCGTTTTTAGTTCACTCAACGTTGCGCCTTGCCAGATGAAGACTTACCGTCTGGCTACAAATCCACCACTGGCTTCGATCAGCAAGCTAAAGAGTCAACTGCTGCCTAGTATCAGGCTGCTCGGCCATCGGTTTCTTGGCCTACGACAGTCCGCCAGTGCAATTGTGTACCACCAGCTGCCAATCTAACGCTGGCTTTTCACCGCTCCTATCAAATCCAGGACTACAAACCTAATGAAGCTTTTGGCGAAGATGTAACCATTGTACATATGTATATCGTTTACTGGTACATATGAGAATACTGTTACTCACATTTGGCATCTGTATTAGGAAATACTGTGCATTTATTGAATTTAGTACGTAAAACGAAATAACGCCTTTTATTTGGGTGCTTTCAAAAGTTTAGAATTGTTGAATGATAATATTGATAGTTGCATTGATAGTCGCAGAACTTTCCAAGTGATTGATGTAAAGATATTGAAAATCTATTGAAGAATAATTGAGTTATTAGCATTCAAAGTATCAAAGTATCTATTTATTAAATTTTCATTTGTGACTCTAACCGCAATAGTTAATTTACGTCAAAAGCAATAGCTTATGCGATTGCGTTAAAAAATTAAAAAAAAAAGATCATAACGAACCGGATTTATTTTTATATTTGACGCCGACTTATACCAATAACGTGCTTTGAGCTCACCTGTGCTTAAACAATTCCAAACTGTACTCATGTCAGTAAATTTTAAAGGAAACTGGCACTGCACATGCCATTTGAAGTTGTTCACATGGAGAGAACAAACTATTCATTCACTATTAGCTTTCTTCTTAGCTACAACTTTGTTGGAGACAGTGTTTCAGCCAAACGTCAAATGAATAATTTGTTGAAGAATTGAGTCATAAACAAGCAGCCGCACAGTCAGCATCACTATATTGTGCAGTGTACTATAGTAGTAGCCATGGTTTCTATGCCCTATTCCACGGACCTGACGAAGGTCGTCTGCCAATAATTCCCGATTTATTTGCACGACCAGCTGTTTTCCCATCCTAGCAGAATCCACCTCCAAGGTTTTTCCCAAGCATTCAAAAATAACTGATCCCAAATATTCCAAGTCCAAGTTTCCCCATTTCAATAATCCTAGGTGTCTTCCAATTTAATTAATAAAACGTTTAAATACGGTGCATTGAAGAATTTGATTAAAGTCAAGTTTTGCGGGGTGGCACCATACGGAGGGCCTCCGATTTGTAGCACGTGAGTCGGGCGGATTACACCGGCGTTGGTTGACTATCCCTGTGGGCCTTCCCACGAACAAGGCAGTCACGCAGGTCGTGTGAAGCACGTGGGGCTAAATTTTCTACCGATGACCAATGCCATATAGAGGTACGCAACCTCGAGGCGATAGGGACATCCAGGGTAACCTCGCCTGTCAACCACCAATCCACCGAATCGATTTCGCTATCGGTCTAGACTACATCGTGCCTTCTGTTGAGGAAAATCTCCTTGGCATCACACAGACAATAGTTTCAAATCCACTGAATTACCTGTTAATTTATTGTTTCTTTCTCAACTTAGATTTTCTCTAAGGACAGTATCGTTAATTATGAGTACACCTAAAAATTGCTGTATATAAATATGTTTTATTTATTTTGCAACTCAAATTCATTTACATTGTTTACTGGCCATCAAAAACGCCCATTACATCAGTATTCATTTAATTTTTCGTATATCTCGTATTGTCCGCAAATAAGGCCCATTGAGAAATTTTGCTCTTTGATGTAAGGAAAGCTGCAGGAGAAGACTAACGGAGCAGATGACAGCAGATCAAATTAAAAAAAGACTGAGTCAACCTAAGCAAAATATACCCAGATCCGTGAACTGCAGTCATGGATTCGAGAACAAGCAAAAATACACCGTGAACTGAATCACGTAATCATGAACTAAATCACGTTTTTAGGTAAAAATCCTGAAAACGTGAACTAGTTCACGGTCCGTTTTCATTTTCGTGAACGCTTTTGTTTCTGTGCAATTTATTTTTTTTTTTTCAAAAAATGGATTTCTCCAAGTTTGGGACATCCCTTCCACGCTTCACGGTGCAAAACTGTACCCTGTAGTCCAATTTGACGTAC
Organism: Aedes koreicus; assembly: GCA_024533555.2. NCBI lineage: Eukaryota > Metazoa > Arthropoda > Insecta > Diptera > Culicidae > Aedes > Aedes koreicus. The sequence goes on from JAHHFK020005425.1 coordinate 186,122, forward strand.
GTCTCGTCATCCATGATAATGCACATGTCATTTTTGCTCAAAACGTCGTCCAGCTTCCGAGCCCGAGTTTTCACGGAATCCGCCTGAATTTGGCTGGGTTTTGGACATTTTTTGTTTCCGTTACTTCCCTTAATGGAATTTTGCTCCTTTGCGCGTTGGACCATTTCAATCGTCGTTCCACACTTTTTGCGCAATCTCTGATGGATACCTCCTTATTTCCTTCCAAAACTTTGCAAATTTGTTTGTCCAAATTTGGGTTTGACGCACCTGTTTTTCTACCACGGCTGGGTAAGTCCTTCAATGTGTTATGCATAAAAAACCGGTTGATCGTATCTTGGACCGCACAGACACTAACACCTTCTTCTTTTGCAAATTTTCTTAGCGACAATCCCTTTTCAGTGCAGTACTTGCTCACAATCGATTTTCGCTTTTCTTCCGTAAGACCTCGTATTGTTCCGCTTGAAGTGAAACTTTAACTTTTAATGAAGGTTTTCGTTTGTTTACACGACAAGCAACACATTGACCCTAAACAGCTGTCAAAATAAGTCATAGTCTTTTTCATACAGAAGGTGTACTCATAATTAACGATCCAGTCCTTATATAGCTCCGACTCACTCCGATCACTTCTTTATAATCAAATCAATTAAGATACTATCTAAATCGACCCCGGCGTAGTGGTTAGCATCGATACCTCTCACTCCAAAGTCACGATTTCAAATCTCACCCCCGGACAAGTTAGGAAAAAAAACACCCAAACAGGTGTTTCGGTAACTACGACGGGAAATTAACCAGCCTGAGGCTGAAAATCTCGATAATACAGAAACAAAACAAAAATCTTAATTAACTTTACTTACTTACAAAAACTATCATTTACTTTTCTATCAAACTTTTCAACACACGACTCGCGATGTTTTTTGATTTAAAATGCAAGAAATTAAACCAAAATAAATTCTGGAAAAATAGAACTTAACAAAATTAATATTCTAGACTAAGACTGATTTTTTAAAATTTGGCACCATACTTGAATTTAAATAAACTTGGTTCACTGCACTATTATGTAAAAAGGTTTCTGTAAACTTCACTGTATAACTTCTTCACTCAGCGGTCCAAAAGGGAGAGCGGTCCCTGACCAACCAAGAAATTTCCAATTTCTTCGTTTCTGTTAATTATTTATTCCTAAATGTCTTTCCGGTTCTGACTTGATCTGATTTTCCCATAATAAAATTTTCTAAAATTATCCGTCATCAATTCTCTTTTCGTGTCCTTTAATTGTGGGCCTCACCCTCTACCTCTCCCACTCCCCATCATCAATCATCAATGATCCAAACAAAAATTGAAATGATTCGAGCTCTACATCTATTGTTGCCTACCGAGCAGGCGCATCTAACGCTAGTATTATGAAACGATCGTTTAACCGTTTCCATTGCTTTTGTTTTTTACATCAGTTGTTTTTCAATAATATGGTAGCTAAGAAAATTGTTTCTTTGTTAAGCTCAATATTTCAACAGCCAATCGATTAAGTGGGTGTTTATAACGATGGAATGCACATTTGAATTTTTCTATAGCGGTTCAATGGTTTAAATTTCGTGGTTTGTTTTTGCTGCGTCGTTTTCGCGAAAAAAAATCAAACAATAATTCATAATTTAACTTGAACTAACAGTAAAATCATAAAATCTCCGCGTGCATTGTGTAAGCCGCAGTGAATACAATCGATTGCCTATCAAAATGTGTGAGTGTCGGTAGTATTTCCCCGTTTTTTGTTTTGTTTTTGTGCTTCGCCCCCGCACCTGGAAGAACAGTTACATAAGCTTAGTTTTTGTTATTAGTGGTAATATTGTGACACTCGGGCATAAACTATTAGTTTAGAGTGTTTTTCCTCTTCGTCGCGAGTAAATCGATGATTATTAGCTCTATATAGAGTCACCTCATAGCGGGGATTTGCATTATTAGCATAGTGTGGAGTGAAGAAAAAGAAGACTAGTGCAATGTGGAGAACGGCCATTTGCTGGTCAGAAGCGGCAAGCGAAAACAACGCGCATGGGCAGGTGAAAAGCTTGCTTGTTATGCAGGTTGCATGTCTAGCGGGCTGTTTAGAAACGTTAATTTTTGCGCTTATCTAATCACGAGTGTATGAAATTAATTACGAATCAACGTAGAAAATTTTTATTTTTATGAATGAACAAGATAGTGTGATGAAGGATGCGGCCATGGGTGAGTTCTATCTAATTATGACTGTACAACAATAATCTTATTTTCAAATAATACTACATACGTGCCTGGTAAGGAAATTTAAAATTTCCGAATCTGGAAGTGTATTGCAGTGCCCTTATCCAAATGATATCGGTAATGTTTACATGCGGGGCTTATTGTATGTGAAAGTAACCTCGGAATGGGCGTGACTCTCCAGACATTCTGAAATGGGTTGCTAGATCTGCAGTAGAGCTATCACTTTCTAGCTCCCGGATTAAAGCTGCTTCCAATGGTCACTTGAATGATTGTTGTAAACAGATTTCTTCCATAATACCATTGCCAGCCGATGGGTGTTAGATTGGACACACACACACACACACACACACACACACACACACACACACACACACACACACACACACACACACACACACACACACACACACACACACACATACACACATACACACACACACACACATACACACACACAGCGGTTCAATGGTTTAAATTTAATGAGCTCATATTTTGGAAGGCTTAATTTGGAATCAGAATCTCATAATTTTGTGTTCAAGCTACCCCAAAGCCTATTCATTTTTTTAATTGTATAAAAAAATGCAGTTTCATTTTGATTGGTTTTGAGTTAATTATTAGCGAGAGTCAATGATTTAATAGTATGGATCTGGATATCGTAAACAAGTATCCATCAAGGAATGATAGGTTAAAGAAAAAAAAACCAAATTCAAAGGTGCATGTATCGCTTATATAAGCCAAAGAAAGTTGAACGCGTTCAAGAATTTCGTACTTACTTTTAAAAATATATATCAAATACATTATTGCATTCTTCATTTCAATTTTAATTATCTGATTATAATTATCCTTTGACACATGTCAGTGTCTCATCATCAATGCTCATCTGACAACATATAGAGCAACACATGAATAAAAGTTTAAATTGCTCTCATTACCAAGTAGAAAAAACATTAAGATTGGCATTGACCACGCACGAGTTGTATCCTGTTTTAAATTAATTTATAATTGTGAAAAATGTTAACGCACCTCTTAATCAAGATAGCGAATTACATGAGCGTGAATATTCAGTGAAAAAAACAACGTCTCTGAGCAGACGATCAACAGTCTCTTTGCAACATTGTTGCAACGCTAGGTCAAGTTGAGCAAAAACCAACCAAGAATGCATAGAGAGCAAAATGATAAAAAATAAAATTAAAAAAAAAACTGCACGTGTTGTGTTAAATTGCTTACCATTGTCGATCAAAGACTCGATCAAACGCCTTTAAACGGCATAAAAAATGTGGAGAAAGGAAAAAATAACGAGAAGCTTTTCTCTCCAGCAATATGGATCGAGTTGGTAGGAAGGCAAAAGGAAAAAGTTGTTTCGGTTTTTTCATTTACAAGTGTAATTCACATTTTTAGGATGGTCAAACTATGTGAAATTGGTATTTCAAGCAGACTTCAAAATGGTTTGCATCATACCAAAAAATATTTAGTGAAATAACTGTGTACTGATCGTTATTTACACTACATAGCCCGCGGCCCTGTAGCTTTATTTGTCGCATTAAATAATATAACTTTTTCTAAAAATTACATTAATACATTAATGAACCAAACCTGCAGAGAACCAATAAAAACAAAATGCCAACAATGCTGTATAGAAATTCGATTAATCGACAACCACATGAGTGTTTGAAAACGGAGGTCAAATATAAAAAAAAATTAAATCGAACAAACTGCAGATTTCCTTAATCGATCAATCATGTTATTCACATAAGCATAAGCTAATTTCACGAACAATCTTCCACCATGTTGCGGTCACTTTGGCCGACGATGAAAACGGTATAACAAATCAGATATTTCTGTGTGAACTGCTCAAGATTCTTACAAGAGATGCAATTACGATCTTGAAATACTGTTTTGCGGTCGTCGGCTCAGTTTACGACCAAAACCGACATGGACGCATCGCGCAGTCTTCCCACAGAGCCATTCTACTTTTGACACCCTAGAAGCTCTCCGGTTTGTTCCCATAAATGCTCGTCATTGAGCATTAAATATGCCTCGGATGATATAACTGCTGTCCAAACGTCACCATAAAGGTGATTCGCCTCTGCTCCAAATCGAGATGTTGCTTACCACGATCCAAGAAGAGTAAATAAACAGATTCTGCGTGAGAATTATCTTGGAGACTGCGTCACGCACGTTGTCTCTTCCTACCCGGTGGCTAAATTGAACCCGAGTATCGTGAGAATTGGCGCAAGTTTTCATAAATGAATCAAAGATCACATGAAACTTTGCCATTACTGTTGATGTGCATTTTTTGACGGGCTGATTAAGAAAATATGGTGAGATAGTATCAACTACAACTACAGCTGTAGTGAAAGCAAATCTAGGGAGTTATATTATTCATACTGGTAAATTAATAGAGATGTAAACCACTCAGTGTACTCAATTTAATGTTTGGTAATGAAGTACCGTGACATTGATCAGTGGGGTGGAATTGACCTCCTTACCAAATTATGGGATGTGTGCATGTGTATGAGTACAATTCAATTTCCACTGTCCGGCAGTACTTTTATGGAAGAAATATGTCTGCAGCTATCAATGATATTGTTTTTATTCTAATCACATACGATAAACATTTTTAGCCCGAGAGTTGAATCTGTTGCTCTGTTGGGATTCAGTGATCCATTTCAGAATGTCTGGTCACTCACGTCCAACAAGCCCCGAGTACAACAATACTAACAATCAATAGGATATTCGTATTATGTTTACACTTCCATTATCACAACATATTAAGTTTTGATAAGGACTGTTCATTAAAGAATGTCGGCACCTGTTTCTCAAAGTAAAATATTTATTTTCGTACAAATTCATACGTTTGCTTTATATAAATGAAAATCAACTTAAATATGACCGAATTGACGTGAGTTTGAATATTTACTTCTCATTTCTGAAGAACGCTCGGACTTTGATATCTCCCATTACATTCTGCACAACTTTCCCTATAACTGGTTGTTGTGCTGCAGAACCAATTTTCTGGAAGCAGTCAACAGAACTTGCTTCTCTTCCATATTTTTAAGATGCCGCTTAATTATTGCCCAGTATCTTTCGATAGGACGCAGGTCAGGGCAGTTTGGGGGATTTCGGAATTTTTCGACAAAATCGTCTTTTTTTTCTTCTTGAGCATCTCCAACGTAGCAGATGCCAGATCCGATCAAAACAATGGAGAATACGTATGCTTTTGGTAGATGGATAAAAAACGTTTTTTGAGCATTCTTTTCTGTCATTTTCACCGTTATTTGTGCCCGTTGTGAAATATAAAGAACTTTTCAAGCCACAGGAGCAAATGGCTTGCCACACCAAAAACTTTTTCCCATTTTTTCGGTTTGGATATATCGCACATCATCAAGCACATCTGTTCTCTGCTCAGCGTTGAAAATGCGGCCCCGGAAGGTATCCAATTTGACGTACGTCTCGTCGTCCATCAAAATGCACTGGTTTGGCTTTTTGGAGGAGAACGTTATACAAGTTCCGTGACCGTATTTTCGAAGAAGCTTTCTGTGATTCTTTTTTTTTTGAGTGCTTTCTGCTTATTGTATGTTCTGATATTATTACGCTTTTTGATATTCTGCACAGTGCTGACGCTAATGTTCACTTTTTTGTCAAATTCTTGAACGGAGCACGGTTTATGCAATGCGTACCGCGGCCAGCTCTTTCTTCTGGTCCGATGCCCCTTTTTTGCGTTCAAATCTCGGTAAACTCAAGAGAACAGTTTCTCCAAAGTTCTTAACAATCTTGAATACTACAGATTTAGCCAACTTCAGGCTTTTTGCCAATTCCCGAAACAGAATTAATCTGCGAGTTGATCAGCTGATCCGACACATCGTTCAAAATTTCTCACTTATTTTCTTTTTCGATTTTTCAAGTGTGTTGCCAAAGAAACAAATGTATTTAAATACCGAGCTTTTCGCCATTTTTCGTTAAATTTTTACCCTAAACCATTGATAAACAGATGTTCATTTTCTTTGATAAACAGTTCTTAATGGCACGTATTTGGTAGGAGGAATTTAATATTTATTAGGTGCGCAACTAAGTTCCCGCTGTTTAGCAATAGATGGCGCCAGTAGTAAGTGCTGGTCGAATGTTGTACATCTCAAGCGTCATAAACCAAGCTCAGACATATGGTAAACAAACCGCTTTGCCAAATCAGTGATTTTGGTTTAGTGTTATATATTTTGGTTGTTTGAAGATGTCTGATTTCGTGCCAAATAATCGTCATTTGCGGGAAGTGTTGATTTTCTTCTTTCATTCGAAGAAAACGGCGGCTGAAGCACATCGAGAGCTCCAAAAAGTTTACGGTGATGCTGCTCTGAGTGAAACAACGTGTCGGGATTGGTTTCGTCGCTTCAAAAACGGTGATTTCAGTGTTGATGATCGTCCGCGTGAAGGAAGGCCAAAAATTCGAAGACTCTGAATTGGAGGCATTGCTCGATGAGGATCCGTGTCAAACGCAAGAAGAGCTTGGTTCAGGATTAGGAGTTATCTCGCCAAGCCGTTTCTAAGCGATTGCATGCGTTGGGAATGATTCAAAAGCAAGGAACTTGGGTTCCCTTACGATTTGAAGCCAAGAGATGTTGAGCGTCGTTTTTTCGTCTGTGAACAACTGCTCCAGCGGCAAAAAAAGGAAGAGTTTTCTACATCGCATTGTGACGGGTGAAAAAAAAAATGGATTCATTACAGTAACCCAAAACGGAAACATTCATGGGGACTGCCCGGGCATGCTTCAACATCGTCGCCTAGGCCGAATATTCACGCTGCGAAGGTTATGCTCCGTGTATTTGGTGGGACCAAGTTGGTGTTATTTATTATGAGCTGTTGAAACCAAACGAAACCCTTACCGGGGAAACGGTATCGAACTCAATTGATGCGATTGGAGCCGAGCACTGCACGAAAAACGGCCACAATGCGAGCACAGACACGAACAAGTTATTCTTCAGCATGACAACGCTCGACCTTACGTTGCGAAACCCGTGAAAACCTACTTGGAAACGCTCAAATGGGAAGTCCTACCCCACCCGCCATATTCTCCTGATATTGACGCCGATATTTACTTGTTCAAGGAGGCATGGTCTCGCGGTCGCATTCCACGCCTGTATGTGACATCTCAAAATGGCTTGATTCTTGGAAGCATCGCGGGCAGATTCTACGTGGATTCACGTTGAGAGTGGGAGTCGTAGCTAGTGTGGTAAACTTTGGATAGTTCGTTTGTAACCTTTGTTTTCAAAAATAAAGTTCCTTTTAAACGCGAGAACTTAGTGCGCACCTAATAATTAATTTTCCTACAAAAAATATTAATGTTGCTTATTTTTATCTGAATAAAAATATCTTTAATCTTGCTTTAAATATAATCACAAACCAAGACAAGTCACATACATTGCGAAAAATTCGTTCAAACTTGAAAGAAATGATTTTTTATAAAGTTTCATAATATCATGGAAATTTCACATCATTATTTTTAAGAAGTCGCGCACTCGATTTTGAGGAAGTCTATAAATCGTAGACAAAATAGGCCTATCCGTCAAAATATAAGCTTTTTATAGTGAAATTTATAAGAAATCTGTCGCGTTTAATATTGACAGCTAGGGAAAGTGTTTCAGTTTTTTTAATTTTTAATTTGCAGAATATCAACAAGCGATATTTTCATTTGAATTATCCTAGTTTTCCAATTATTAAAATTGTGAATAAAGAGAAGTAATCTTTGGAATTCTGATATCTTTGGCAACAATTTTCAGCATAAAGCATGAAGCAACTTAGCCAAGGGCTTCAAATGGTGAGTTGACAAATTCGATGGAGCGTGCGGCCGACCTCTCGTCCTTACAAGTTCCTACCTCACGCCTCCACGAGTCATATGATCACAAAAGACTGCCAGCTGAAACATGGAGACGCTGGTTGGCGTAGCCTGGGCAATGTTGTCAATCTGACAATAGCGAAGTGAGGGGGTGCGACTGAAGATCGTGTACCTTTAAATCATATTGTATAGTTCCCATTCTCATTTGATCAATAACTTCAGCACGCTTTGGAATCATTTTTGCAATCCAAAACCATGTAAGAGCCGGGAGCAACATCTTTTTTTTCAGCATTTCAGCATAAAATTTAATTTAAATTGCACTTCTGAATTTCAACTACTATATTCATAAAAGACTGGCATGTGCTTAAAAGCAATGTAGGATTATATTTTAATATTGTGTTTAGTGACATTATGGTAAGATAAGCCATTTATTTCAGAAATCATCAAACCGGACTCTTCGATCACTCCAATTGTTATCTTTGATATGTTACTAGAACAGTATAACGAAAAAATATTACAACATGTCTTATAAAATAATATCTTTTATTGAAATTTTATCTTTGATATTTGGAATGATCTATTCTATTTTCAGCTCTTCCAGGACAAGAAGGATATCAATACATATTTATTTTTTTATTTATTTTTCAAAAACAATCGATTGGTAGTATCATTCAAGTTTGAAATTAGAATACATTGGCATGTTTGTCTATAATGATATCCTAATATGTTATGTACAAAATATACTAAATATTAAATAACATATAACGGGGAAAGGGGGGGACCATCAGGGCACCCAAGTAAAACGATTTGGATAGGGAGCATGGGACTGCCTCCTCCCTATTGTTAACATTTCGCGGAACGAGGGCGGGCTCTTTGACCCCATCTATTGGGTTTATTCTGTCAATCGAGGGCTCGATTCTAGTGCTGTCTGTGTGAATTTGCTTTTGGAAGGCGATTCTCTTCCCTATATTCGCGGATTTCGCGTAAATGTCTCTGCTTACGGGCCCGCACAAACGTTTTTGGCCCTTCATACAGGAGCGTGATGATCACAGACAACTATAGAATCCTGATCAAATCGTTTTTCAGATTATTCCACTGCTAAGGAAAGTTACCTTGCTTCAATAGATGGTAGTATGAAATCATCATCATCATCAAAACATGAAGCAACTTAGCCAAAGCAACCCAATCACGAAAGCGTAATATGTGTGTGTGTGTGTGTGTGTGTGTGTGTGTGTGTGTGTGTGTGTGTGTGTGTGTGTGTGTGTGTGTGTGTGTGTGTGTGTGTGTTGTGTGTGTGTGTACAATCGTACACTCATTGGCCGGCAATGGTATTATGGAAGAAATCTGTTTACAACAATCCCTCAAGTGACCATTGGAAGCAGCTTTAATCCGAGAACTAGAAAGTGATAGCTCTACTGCAGATCCAGCAACCCATTTCAGAATGTCTGGAGAGTCACGCCCATTCCGAGGTAGCTTGCACATACAATAAGCCCCGCATGTAACCATTACCGATATCATTTGGATAAGGGCACTGCAACACACTTCCAGATTTGGAAATGTTAAATTTCCAAACCAGGCACGTATTTAGATTTTTTGCAAAAGAAGGTTCGTTATATAGTAATAATCAGATAGATCTCACCCATGGCCGCTTCCTTACTGATAGTCGCTAGTTCTTTCGTAGAGATAAAAAATGTCGGCGTTGATTCGTAATTAATTTCAAGCAATCGCGACAAAATAAACGCAAAAATTAACGTTGCTAAACCGCCCGTTAGATATGCAACCTGCATAACAAAACCCTATACACCACGCGGTGAATGGATCTGAAATTATGTGCCAGCCTTTCAAGCACCCATGTGCGTTGTCGACGTTTGTTGCTTCTGACCAGCAAATGGCCGTTTTCTACATGCACTGATCTTCTTTTTTTTCACTCCGCACTCTGCCAATAATCAAAACCACGCTATAAGGCGACTCTATATCGAACTTCAAATCTGCTAATAATCATCGATTCACTCGCGACAAAGCGGAAAAACACTCAAACTTAATAATTTATATCCGGAGGTCACAATACTACCACTAATAAACAAAACTATGCTGATGTAACTCTTCCTTCGGGTGCGGGGGCGAAGCAAAAAAAAAAACCGAAAAACGCGAATATACTACCGACACTCACAAATTTCGGGAGGGAATAGATTGTATTCAATACGTCTTTCCCAAAGCATGCGGAGATTTTATGATTTCACTGTTAGTTAAAGTTAAATTACGAATTATTGTTTGATTTATTTTCGAGAAAACGACGCAGCAAAAACAAAACACGTCAGTTTCAAAGCACGGCTTGCTGCGACCAATCAACCCAATCACGAAAGCGTAATATGGCCAATATTGCATATAAGACTTTTATGCGAATAACACCAGAAAATTTGCACACAGCCCAAAATGTTTCTCTTGTTTTTAGGTGGGTTTTCTAGGGGATACGCCGTTTTTTTCTCATATTACAGGGTGTTGTTGTTTTTTTTTGTTTTGCGCCAGAGTGTGCCCTTTTTTGGGTTTTTTTTTTTTTTTTTTGGGGGTAAAAAATAATCCCTCTTGTGGTAAGCCCCCTTTCCCTATTTTTTTAAAAAAAAAATTTTTTTTTCTGTTTGGGTTAGTTTCGGTTGGGATGGGGAACCCTTTATTTCCCTACTTTTTTTAAAACACCCCATAATTTAAAAAATTTTTCCTTCCCCAATGGTTGACTAACACTCGAAGCTAATATTCTTATTGGTTCAGCAAGACCATTACTACAAGGAACAATAATCATCATGCATATTTAACATACTGAAAGATCACACGTTACTGCCAGATTATGTCATCAACTAAGATTGCTGTGAATGAATAGTTGTTATCACACCTCTCCTGAGAGTACCGGAGCGAACTACCCATAACCGTAGCCGAGTAACAACAACCCTAATGCAAAATTTACGACTTGTTTAATAAACTTGCCTCACACAAGGAGAGCCACTGACCATCAAACGGACCCATGCTTGCAAGCAATAGTATTAATCAAGAACGACTGGAGACGTGTCGCTGTTATAGCCATGCCATGCAATAGCTCCTTTATGGCCGAAGCAAGTACGGAATTGTAAATGACTCCAACGACGGCCAGAACTGAAGGCGGAGGCCCGTGAGAATGCAGAGACATTATACGGTGTTGTTACATTCAACTTTTCGGTTCTCCAGCACAGCAAAAGGCCTCCAGAGGAAGACCATTAATTTAACGAGGCGCCTACAGTAATAGACTGTAACACGTTACTCCGGAGCGGTTCCTTTGAAGAGGAGGACGGTTTGTCCCTATGAGAATTTCTAACAAGCACGAACTAGGCGACAAGGTGACGAAGGTGCCATGGCGGAAGAATGCGTCGCAGCAACATTTCTCACACTAGTTGCTAAGAGCAACGATGCACATTCCAAGTGCACACACACCGGGACTAACTAACTATCACCCAGTACTCTGGGAAGCAGAAGTAATCATAGCTAAGACAACAGAATTGCATTCTTTTTGCATTCGGCTGTTGTACACTGACAAATATTTGATTGAAATGTTTTTCCTTAATTATACAAGAAGAAGATTAATTTGTTGCTTTTTGTGATGGATTTATTGTCCGAATCATCGAATCAAAACTAAACTTTATTTAAATTACTCAATAGGCAAAAAAATGATACATTCGGGCAGCACTTAATTTTCAGTGTTTTATCTTCCCATTAAAGTGATAAACCATGCACACAAAACACGCTGTCGCCATTGTTAATTTCCCCAGTAATTAATTAAATCTGCACCATCGTTTCCTGCAGACAGCCAGCAAGGTGCACTTGGAAGGACGATTCTCCAGTTGTCCTTGTTGGAAAGATTGTGGCAACGTTGCTCGTGATCTGTTTTCATCATGGGATACCATCGTTGTGACGACAGAGACACGTGAAACACACTGAGAATGAACAATTGCCGCCATTTGGCACAGCGGAAAACAAAATAGAAGTAAAGGAATTAAGCACCAGTAATTGATCAACGAAAGGGAGAAGGTGAATGCAAACAAATTACACAATCGGTAAGACAAAAGTAAGGGATTATAGAGAGAAAAATAACCTCATTCTTATTTTCACGCATACAACTGATGAAATGTTTTCATAAATATCTAATAATATTACGTTTATGCCGTGCACGCTCCATTTTGGCTTCTCGATGTAAAAATTGTAAAAACAACAAACCTTCCTCGCGACAACAATCCGCCAGCGAAACAGAACAACGATAATCGCACCCAGTTGAGGGGCGAAACAAAGAAGAATGGTTACACCTATAAAGGATGATGATACCTTCGACAGTGTAGGGACAGCAGCAGCGGCAGCGCTTAACTAAGCGTGTAATCATTTGCGCTCTGGGAGCATAATTAAACCATTAAACCAAGCTATTTTATCCGGTTTGCGCTCTGTACGGTTTATTTATGTCTGTTGGAGGCAGCCGGACAGAATGCATGTTGTTCACGTGCGCCGCCGAACTGAATTGGTTGGGAGGCACGCTGCTAGCTGAGCCTTCTATAAATACCGGCATTGTATCATTTTTTTTTTACTTGAATACAAAATAATTTATCGCACTCGCGTGTGCAATATCTGGCAGTTTTGTTGTTTCATCGATTATGGCCACACATATGATAGTCGTAAATTATTGTTGAAGCTGGTTATTTCCCATTCAATTCAATCGTAAAATCGCAGATTGTTTGCTTATCATACCGGAACTGGAAATGTTTTATTTGTGGCCAGTTGCATTATTTTTATCTAATCTTTCGCAAAAAGTTTTATCGACGTTTATTGAACTGCCGTTTGGATAAGACTTATTGTTGGCATGTATTTCGATAGATACGTGTATACTTTTGTGAGGCCCCTAAAGCAGGCGAAGCACCGTTAGACTAAAACCGCAGAAGATATGTGCTAATAATTTTGTTCTTAGTGGGAAAATATTAAAATTAAATAAAAGATAGGTCCTCAAGATATCAATTCTTATGGAGAAAAATCTAGCCAGAATAGCAAACCGGTTGGGCCCTACTCTCTCCGATCTGAATGAAATTTTGTCCATTTATTGGTTTCTACCAAAAATTACGTTTTCCATTAAAAAAATCCAAAACTATCCTATAAGGCCGGATTAAAAATGTGGATTTTATTTAAAAAAAAAAAAACGCAAACGACGCATCTGATTAAAATGTCGTCTTAGAAAAAATTGAAGGTAATGAAGTGTTCTTCAAGAAAAAATAAATACACTGAAACCAAAAAATTCGTAAATTCATGCTTAAAAACATAAAACGTTGGTTTTCTCATAGGACCCCGCGTCGATCATCCTATTTTTTTTTAAATGCTGAAGTTATGTCCTTAAAGCTGGTGAAGAGTTTAAGATGGTCACTTCTTTAATTTAATTTTTTTTGTTTTTAAATATTTATAATTTTTTTTGAAAATGTTGAAAATGATAGTTCTTTTATTAAAATATACCGAAAAAAGATTTTATGCATAATTTTTAATTAAGAAGCATATAAAATCTTTTTTTGTAAGCCTAGCCGTTCTCAAGTTATTGCGAATTTTAATAACAGAAATTTATGTTTTTGCAAATACCTTCACTGCAATTTGGTTATTTGAAACTGGAATGTAAGAATGATAATTTTGAGTTCCAGGAATTGGTTTTGCTTTGTTAAAAATCGGATCGAGTTCCTTTTCGGCCTCTTTGTATTCATCCGTGGAAACATAGAAAAATGTCATTTTTGTTTCATTATCCTCATTGCAATTATTTGCCCAGTCATAAAGTTGTCTAGCATTCGTTATAGGATGTTCGTGTTGCTTAGCTAAACTTGCTCTAGTTGCCATTCTCTTAAGAGTACCTCCGATCGCATCACAAGGTCTCTTGCCGTGTGAAGTTGCAAAAAAATGCCATTCAATTTCAATATTATGCCTTTCTTTAAATCCACAGAGGCTAGCAATTTTTTTTGATTTTTATATTGCGACGCTGCTCCGTCTGACATATAAATAATCTTTTTAATTGTAATTTGTGATTTTGAATATTCCAATAATTTTGAGATTAACAACTTAACTGCTACTGTGTCAGTTAAGTTGTTTATCAGAAAGTATCAGAAATGGTCACAAAACTTATGTGTTTTAGTGTACCGTTTTCTTTGTAATATGCTACAAATGGATGTATTGTACATTGAGATTTATTCCAATGATAATTTTGCGCTTCATCTGAAGAAAAAATGTGTAGTTTTCAGAAAAATCACAAGTAACCATGACTTCACCATTTTCTAGTATTTTCTTTTTTGTTTTAAAAAATTTACTTTGCTTATTTTTTTATATAGTCTTGATAAATTAATTTATCAATCTGTTTCATAAAAAAGGAAGCAAACTCTTCTGATGGTAAAGTCTTTAATTCAATATTACTCCTATCAGTCGTAATCCACTGTTCAAATGATACTTCTTCGATTTCATTCTCTTACAATTTTTTTCTAAAATGGCTGTTTCTGATGCTGACGTATCGTAACAATTCATGCACGCGCGAAGATTGTGCAAAAAAAAAATGAGCATCGCACAGAATTTGTTTGTTAACACAAACGTTATGGGATCCTGATTTACTAAGAAGTTTACAATGTTTTGGCCTTAAGGGTGCAAATGAGCTAAAGCTAAGTTCAAAATCTTTATGGGTTTCATTAAAATGCAAGTATGACTCTTTGAGTGACATCGTCAAGAGACGTTTTTGTGTTACCTGGCGTACACCACTCGTCACTACAGAGACATAATCTCTTTGGCCCAGCATAACTCTACTGATATCGTCATCTTCGTAGAACTGAACAACTTTACGTACTAAATCTTCACTCAGTCCATGTCCTAATTTGGAACGGGGTTTAATATTACATCTTCGACGACTAAATCTTTTACCTCCAACAACAGAAATAATAAATCAGTTTTTGGACAATTTTTTTCAACATGACATGAAATAACATTCAAAGATGTTCATAAACCTTACCTGTGTTGCAGTGTATCTGTTGACTTTGAATTTCATCCACGATTCTTTGCGGAGTCCAAGACTTTGGCAATATGGACAAAATTTAAATTTACTGATCGGGAAAAAAATTGAAATTTTATGATTCAGGATCGGCAAATTTTTCCTTTAACTGGTTCATTATTACCTCGTAGTCTTTAGCAGGGTTCAACATTATCGACGCATAAAAAGGAAAAAGAACTTCCTACGAATTCGTTTCGATTCGAGCAAATCATTTTCATGTATTCCATTTTGGTTCTTACTATCGAGTCACGATGAATGTTTTTCCTGTCAAACATGATTTGTCTGTCGGTCATTTTCGTCTTTATGTTCATCAGTTCATTTGATTTTAAGCACATACTTGCGTCAATTGACGTAATGAACTACTCGAACCATGTGTCTTTTGATTATTGGTTTGTTTTAACTTCAATTCGACTCAATCGACTATAGTCATGCGTCACGTCGTTACGTATTTCCTAGTTTCTACTATAAGTTTGTATCGAAAAATCGGTAAAATCGACTCTTCAGGAACATCAAAAACTCATGATCTTTTTCCTTTAAACTTGATCTGTTTTTCAGAGTGGTGTTGTGTTTTCCTTTGTCATCTTTTGACATCATCATATTAGTTCCAGCTCACGCCGCAAAGATGGTGCTGCCTCTATCTTTGCCAAATTAAGCGCTAGAGTGTTGCCGCTTTCAGCAAAGCTTCTTATTATGTCATTTTTCGTGTTTTGTCATAAGCAGATAAGTTCCAAATCTTGCCACATAGATGGCACTGCAGTCATTCCTTTCCAAACTAAGCGCTAGAGAGTGCCCGTTTTGGGCAAAGTTTCCCAGTTTGTCATTTGTCGTCTTGTGTGATTATCATATTAGTTTCAGATCTTGCCGCAGTGAGCTTGTGAGAGTTGCCGTCTTATTTTTTTGGTATGTAATATGTCGCCATTTGTCATAATCGTGTTCTCAGATTTCGCCGCAGAGATGGTGCTTCAGTTTATCTATGCCAAATGAAGCTCTAGAGGGTAGTCGTCTTCGGCAAAGTTGTTCAGTATACAAAATGCAGTCATTTGAAGGCGTTAGAGTTTTTTCTACGAGGTTATAACGTATTTTGATTAGAATTCGTATACAGTGTTTTGAAGACATTTCGTTCTAACGTTGTGTTCTCTGTACTGGAACTAATCTGATGATGTCAAAAGACGAAAAATGACATACTAAAAAAAAATCCGTAGAAGGTAGCTCTCTAAAGTTTCAATACCTTGCTATCGGCAAGATCTGGAATTAATATAAAAATGACAAAAGACGAAAAATTACATTCTGAGAGACTTTACAGGAGACGATAATTCTCTAGACTTCATTTGACAAAGATTGACTGCAGTGCAATCTCTGCGGTAAGATCTGGAACTTAAAGAAACGACATACTGGGAAACTGTATTCAAGACGACATCTCTCTAGAGCTTCATTTGGCAAAGATAGACTGCTGCGCTATCTTAGTGGCATGCAGATCATTATAATGCCAAAAGACGACAAACGCCATACCGAGAAACTTTGCCGAAGACGGCAACTCTCTAGAACCTCATTTGACAAAGATAGACTGCAGCACCATCTTTGTGGCGCAATTTGGAACTAATATGATAATTTCAAGTGACTACATTTTACATTCGCAACAACTTTACCTAAGACGGCAACTCTCTGAAGCTTAAATTAAAAAAGATAGAGTGCAGCGCTATCTCTGCGGTAAAATGTGGAATTAATATGATACGGTAAAATGACTACATTTTATATTCCAAACAACTTTTCCCAAGACGGTTACTCTCTAGAGCTTCATTTGGCAAAGATAGACTGCAGCAACACCTCTGCAGAACAATTTGGAACTAATATGATAATATCAAATGACGATTCGTTACGCATTGAGAAACTTTGCTGAATATGCCAATTCTCCACAATGCGTCTGGAATGTTATATGCATTTCTGTTAACACAGCGAAACTAAAACTTCTTCCCTTTGTAGCAGATTCCCGGGGGACAATGTTACCGGAACCATTTTTTTTTTCTTTCAATGTATTTTTGAGACCAGAACCTTTCAAATGGTGCATAAACATTCACTCAAAGGAAAAATATCGAAATTCTACGAACGGTTGAAATCCGGTCAATATTGGCAATAATAATATGTGTCACTTTTTTTTGTACAACCACTTTAAACTGATTTAAAAAAAATGTGAAAAATTTGAAGAGTTCCGTAAAATATTAAAAGTCAGGGTCGGGAAAATTGACTTATCGGCGTAATGGTATTCATGGTAGTAGAAAACGAGAAAGTGTTATAGGAATGAACTCAGTATATACTTTTATTTTGCGTTTATCACTAAAACCTAGAATTGAATCAACTTGTTCGTACATCATTCCGATTCAAGATGCTAATGCACTCAATTATGCCTAAATTTTAATGATGTCCGAAATAGTTGCAAAAACTAAAAATAAAACTAAAATAAATAATCTCCTTCTATACGTGGTCAATTTCATTTTTATACCCTTCAGGGGTCATCGAAGTAAAAGAGAAAGACCGCGGCATTTTTGAAAGATCAAATCAAGGCAGTGATCCGAAGCTACGGTTTTTCGATTCAGTCTACCAACTTCATTGCTATACGGTGGTAACTTCATTTAACTGTGAAAAATGAACTGAACACGAAGCAAGCAAAAACAAACAGCATTAAAACAGATCGAAAGTGGTTCTATAGATGTTATGAAACATACTCGAATAGAAAGAGCTTGATTTTCGTTTGATATTGATAGTGAACAGCTTCATCGTCGCTTGATGATTATCAATTAGGTCCTTAGCCTTGGCGTTGAGATTTGTTTGGTCCTCATCTTCCAAAACGTCAAATATATGACGCTTAACTCCATCCATAATTTCCTTGGTTTTTTGCTGGGGGTAAGAAGCACTTCTCTTTTTCTTCGTTGAATCTTGGCGATACATGAATTCCCATGATTCCATTGTTGAATGTCTCGATGTTATATGACAAACTGATTTTATTAACCAAAGACTCCGCTGAAGTCGATGAAGCTAGAGACGTAATGGATGGGATGGTATTGACTATATGGACTATGGATTCACTTTCCATATCTACAGGTCTCGTTGATTAAACACCACTGGTAGAAGGCACTTCCTCATCATTCGAAGGTGGTGGTTTTTGTTGGGGACGATAAACTAGGGGACGACACTTATTGCAGACTCGCATCGAATTATCCAACGGTATCTTACAACCTAAAGATCTTATTTTTTCAATAACACCATCTGTCAAGTTTTTAGTCTCTAAACCACACTTCTTCGATTTGAGTAGAGGTTTACAACACTTGAAAGTATTATCCATGTTTAAAAATAAACTTGCCTGTTTAACTTGAAAAGCTATGAAAGATGCTATGAAGAACTTCTCAATATATAGCACTCAGTTGACTTTGTACCTATCTTCATTCCAAATGTATGATACACTCCATGGTATTGAAATGTACCTATAAGAAATTTATCCCAGACACGGGTATAAATAAAAATTTACCTGACTGCTGTCTTCTTACCGAGAGGCTTAAAAAATCCCGATATATTTACCGTTTTTGCAAAAAAAAAGAAGAAAGGCTGACAGCCTCCATGTCTGAGAAAGATTTGTTTCTTATTCAATAATCCATCATGTAACATAAATGTTTTTGTGGACATCGCGACTAACATTTGAAAATGGCTGTAAATATTGTTACAACAAAATTTCCTTTTATTAAAATTCGCAATAACTTCAGAACGGCTGAGTTTACGAAAAAAGTTTTCATGTGCTTTTTCATTAAAACTGAATACGTAGAGTATATTTTTGATAGAGTTATATTAGAAAATACGCGATTTCATTAAATTAAAAAAATCCATCAAAATACAAAAACAAAATTTTAAAAAATTACTGAAGTGACCGTCTGAAACTCTACACCAGATTTTAGGGTATAACTTCAAGATTTTTCAAAAAGAATTTAGAAAATTCTAAGGGGTGGGTCATCGAAAAAATCAATGTTTTATGTTTTTTAGAATGAATTTACCTTTTTTTAGTTTCAGTGTATTTTTTTCTTGAAGAATTTTGAATGACCTACAACTTCTTGTCAGACGACATTTTGATCAGAAAAATCGTTTTGAAAAAATTAAAATCATATTTTACACAAACTCTTACAGAAAATCAGTCCAGGAAATTTTAGGATTTTTTTATGAAATTTTTTTTTTGGGGTAAAAACTCAAATATGGAAAAATTTTTATTAAAAGCGAAAAGTGTTGAAAAAAAAAAAATTTTTTTTGGGGTTTTGGGGGGGAAAGGATAAATAGTGGTGGTGTCTTTCGGGGTGGTATTTGTTAAATTGCTGTTTTTTGCCCTATTCTCCTAATTTCATACTTATATATTTAAAGACTGTACTCGAAAAAGTGAGGCACCTACATGTCAAAATACACTGTGCTGTATACCATTACCCGATTCTGGAAGTAATTGCCCAGAGCCCTGTACAGGTATCCGTGTTCTTGGGTATCTCTACAGGATTCGAGGCAACTACTTCAAGGTATACAACACTTTGGCGGGTCTGGAACGTGTTCAAGTCACCGCAGAAGTTCCGCAAGGTTCAATCCTGGGCCCGGTGATCTGGAACACAATGTATGACGAAGTGTTGAGATTTAAGAGAAGAGGTGGAATTCACGGCCACACACTCCATCAACATAGGCGAGGCATGGATGCACTGCAGGAAACTGGAGTTAGCCCATCACAAAACGGAGATTAGATCAATAACAGAAAATTGGAGCAAAGGGCGATGATTAGTTCAGGTAACTGCACCATCACCTCAAAGCGGTCCTTTACCAGCCACGTCTACCACACATATAGCTATATCAGCATTATTTCGCATAATGTCGAATAGCTCAGCAGTACAAGAGAGCAAACGGAAGTTCCTGGCCAGCGTCGCCTTGTCCATACTGAAGTATGGCGGGCCGGCAAGGGCCACCGCTATGAGTACTAACAGCTACCTTGGAAAGCTCGAAAGAAAGCACAGGCTAATGTGCCTAAGGGTGGTCAGCGCATACTGTACAGTGTCATGCGACGCGGTCTGCGTCTAAGCGGGCATGATGCTTATCGGAATCATCATAAAAGAGGACGTAGAGTGCTTCGAACAACGAGGCACGAGAGGTATCCGTGAGATCACTCCACACGACCAATGGTCTTCTTCGCGAAGTCCCACGATTCGCTGCCATCACAAATGCAATCAGCATCTAGCTGCATTTCTCCGCTGATGCGTCAGAGAAAGCTTATCGAACATGCTGTTACGTCCGTGCTCAATCTGCCCTTGTAGTGTCCGTGAAACTCTTGGTGTAAAGTCCAAACTTTCACCTCTTGCAGCTCGCCATACGATAGCAAGACTAGAGCTAGACTTTTCACCTGCCTACTTCTGGTCTGACTCGACTTCCGTGATCCAGTGGCTTCAATCGTTCTCCGGCCGTTGGAAAACGTTCGTAGCCAAATGTGTGAGCCAAATTCAAGCGGTCACGCCTATCGATAAGTGGAATCATGTAGCACAACCTGACAACCCCACCGGTGGTGTAATGGTCCATTGTGGCTAAAGCTTTCTACAAATCATTGGCCTACCGAAGCATTGACAGCAGTTGCATCATCGTTAAAGTCGTCCCAGCATCTCGAAGGTCTCCCATTGTTGCTGAACGCTGTTCAAATCATTTTCAACGAGGAGCTGTTCTGCCGGTACTTAAGTTTTTCCAAACTCCACCGTTCAATCGCATGGTCGTTGCGATATCTCCAAGCCCTTCGTGACCGTGCTATTAATCGCCGTTGCAATCCTACCAGCCCAAGAAAATCTACAAGATCAACAATATCCTCACAAGAGCTGCTATCCGCTGATCGAATCCTTTAATCTACCTAAAATTCTGGATTTTGGGTGGTCACAAGCTTATGAGAAGCGTTTACCACAAGTACATCATCTGTTTTCGAAGCAAACCAGAATTGATCCAGCAATCCGTGGCAGATTTGTCAGCATCGACCGACGCGGCCGTTCTCTGTTTGTGGTGTAGATTATTGTGGACCGTTCTATGTCAAGTCACC
Organism: Aedes koreicus; assembly: GCA_024533555.2. Taxonomy (NCBI): domain Eukaryota; kingdom Metazoa; phylum Arthropoda; class Insecta; order Diptera; family Culicidae; genus Aedes; species Aedes koreicus. The sequence goes on from JAHHFK020005425.1 coordinate 207,323, forward strand.
GATCAGAAAGCGTGGTCCAACAAAGGTGTACGTCGCTATCTTCATATGTTTCTCGACACGGGCCGTTCACATAGAGCTGGTAAGCGATCTGACATCTGATGCATTCCTTGCCGCGTTACGTCGCCTGGTAGCTCGAAAGGGGAAGATTCTCGATTTTCACTCTGATAATGCGACAACTTTCAAGGGAGCTCAAGCTAGACGACCGACGCTGCACGAAACAAAATTCAATGAAATCCGATAGAAGTTTATTTCACCAAGCGCACCTCATTTTAGAGGTTTGTGGAAGGCTGCGGTGAAGTCTGCAAAGACCTACCTCCTGAAGGAAATTGGGATCACCAGTATGTCATACGAGGACATGCTCACCCTACTGGTACAAGTGGAAATTCCCGCCCTGTTACACCACTGTCGACGGAACCATCGGACCTGGAAGCCTTGGTATTTTTCTGGTGGGTTCTAATCTCTAAGCTGTTTCGGAAGAAACCTTAACCGACGTCCCCGAAAACCGGCTCAAACATTATGAGCAAACCCAGCTCCATCTGCAAAGAATCATGGCACGTTGGTACTCATAGTATCTGCAGCAGTTGCAGTGCAGGGCTGTCCAAGGCTGCACATTTCTAAGCCACATCAGAAATGGGCAACTCGTCGTGATCAAAGAAGATTGCCTTCCACCCGCTCAGTGGCCTCTTGGCAAGATTGTCAAGGTCCATCCAGCGAAGGACGGCATCGTCAGAGTGGTCACGTTGAAAACTGCTTCTTCAGATAACGTAGTGTGGCCCACCATACAGATTGCTGCCAAAAAGTAATGATAGACATTCAATAGACATACCCGTTGGAGATCTAGAGCAGTATGGAACTGGCTCGAGGCGCATATCATTTGCGGACAGGTAATTATCAGTTCAATAAAGCTAATCCACCCGAATCTGATCTTTTTCTATTTTTCAGACGGCATCATCGAGTTCAACGAACTCAATCAACTTCCTTTGTTTTCATCGCCTGAGCTTCGATCAGCAATATTCTACCGACCAAACGATCGAAGTGGGCAACAGATAGTTGATTCGATCCTCTCATATCAGGGCAACTAAATGTATAAGTGTTTGTGATTAAGTAGTGCAAATGTATCGAAGTAGGCTATTTCAAAGGCAAACATACTTATGCATATAAAAACTAATAAATGATCCATAAACAAATTAAAATCATTCCATGAAAAACGCATTCATGGCCAATAAAAGTCTGGTCAATAGCCAAAATAAAATGGATAGGATCCATAAAATTTATCAATAATTTAGCAAAAATATACCGTTATACATCTGGGGAATTATCGATAAAATTGTGCGGATTACCTATAAACATGCTACTAATGATCCAAAAATGGTTTAATGGCGTTCCTTAAACTTGCAGAATTGATCCACAGAATGTAACCTTTGTGCAATGAAATATACGCACAAGATTCAAAAATTATTAAAAATGTTCCATAAATATATTGTCAATGATCCATAAAACAATGAATAAAGAATTTTAAACTTATAGAAATGATCCATAGCATATCAACTTTATGCACTTAACAATATGGGTATGATCCATAAACTTTTGAGTTTTGGTCACTATGTTTTCAAACTTTTGGTCCATAAGGATTGGGAAATTGATCCCTAACATTCCCGTTAGACTGATGCAAATTTTTAAGTGTTCTCTCCCCTATGCTTAAACGATTTCAAATCGTGTTCTGAATAACATCTTGAAACTTGAGCATATTTGAAGAAACAAACACTTATTAGAATTTTATATTACGAAATGGTGAGTACTATGGAGCAAGTAAACTTTTCGTTCAAATGTTGTTCTTATAGAAAATTTTCTCAACTACAATCTTTCCAAACATTGGTTTTCAGAAAAAAAAGAAAAAGAAGAAAAAAAAACGTTCAGTAAGAATGTTCTTAATCAATTCATAAGAGATTGATAATCTTTTGGCATGATCGAACAGCTGCTCAGTCAGACACACTAAATTGTTGTCACAGCAGCAATATTTAAGCCGCATAGCTAAAGGAATGAACATCTGAGTAGTAGCGCAGTCAAGGATCGATTCTTCGCAGCCAAAATAAATAAAAATAAACCCGAAATTGGAATAATTCCGGCATAATTCATGGATCATACTCATTAATTTTAATGGACAATGTTGATTTGCTATGGACCATATCTAGAAGGTTGTGGGTCATTTTTCAAACCAATTATGGATCATTGGCAATTTATTTATGGAATATTTTCAATAATTTATTAATCATGTGCATATATTTTAGTTCACATACGTTACGTTCTAAGGATTAAGTTTACAAGTTTAAGGAATGATATTTAACCTTTTATGGAACATTTGCAATATGTTTATGGGAAAATCGTACAATTTTATCGATCATTCCCTAGATATATAACGGAACATTTTCGACATTTTATTGCTAAAATTTATATGAAGTATGGATCACATTGCTGTGTTTTAAGGATATTTTTTTTAAAGATTTTCATCAGAGCCTTATAAATACGTTTTTTATGGAACCTATTTCAATTTTTTATGGATCATTTCTTCAGTTTAAAGGTGCAAACTTAGGGCTGCCTATTTCAAATGAGGCCGAAATGTTGAGGCCGATGTTGAGGCGTTGTAGAATAGGTTGTAAAATTTGATGCTAAATTGGATAACCTAAGATAGTTAAAACAACCCTAAATTGAGCAATTCTAGGCTCAGTGGAAAAAAAAAACAACCCTAAATTGGGTATAGCGGTACTCGAACCAAGGACGTTTCCTTTTGCCTTACATCCCCAATGCGGGGTAGGAAAAGGCACGAACGAATCTGCCACCCTGACAGGCAAAAGGAACGCACTTGATCGTGCTCATGTGCTATCAATAGCTTGTTATAGTTCCTAGAGGTTTTTAGTACACACTCCGTTTTGTTGCATACATGGGAAAGAAACTCTCTCCTTTTGGGTCTATTTTTGTACACAACGTCTGGTCTCGGTACGTGGAGTAACGATTATTATGTAGACTAAATCTATTGCCCATCTACACAACAACACATACACGGCCATCAATTTTATTTAGTTTTGAATAGTTTTTGACTTATTTTCGCCGAATGTGGAGTCACACATATATGAGTAAATGTAATTGGGATTGACAAGTCGACATATATCTAAGACAACGACTTAAATCAGATGGATTTTTTGGATATGTCGACTTGTCAATCCAAGTTACATTTACTCATATTTGAGTGACTCCAGTTTTGACGAAAGTGAGTCAAAAATGACTCAAAGTTGAACATAAATTCGTGGCCGTGTACACAAGAACACATGTAAAATTAATGAGAGGGAGAGAGAGAGTTTGCTCAGATTGGTACCATTGTCCAACCAAAGCCCTACGCTCAATTTCAAACTATTTCTATTCAATTTCACAGCCTGCCGAACGCTATCGGACCTATCGATACTTTATCTTCACATCTTTGGTTCTAGCAGAAATTGCTGTCCACTTCCAATTTCAAAACATTACAATTCAATGACCGTACTTTACGCAATAAAAACATAATTAGTAATGTTATCCACGATCCACGATCGATCCTGGTGTTTGTATCTCAATTCCATTGTGCGATCGTGATCACTGCTAAATTAATACTCAGGATAGAGAGTATAGATAGCATCGCAAAAGAAGTATGACCTAGACACTTGCCACACTCGAAGACCTTGTGATTGCCGTTTTTATTACGGCAAATCAATCCCTTTGATTGGGCATATACAGCTTATTTGATTTAACAAAGGTATTTAAAATGATCTTCGACAGATTGACGAAAAACAAATAAATAAATAAATAACTGCAATATTTTGAACACTTGTGATGGGACCAAGAAGCTCAAGATAGCCTTTGTGCATTAAATTGAGCATGAAATGGCTATAATGAAACACATATAGCAATGTTACCAGAAATGGCATTCCCTAATTTTACAAGCTTAATCTAATTTCCGTTGTCTACTGGATATTCAACAATAGCTACAAGAAGAGCAAGATAATGCATGATCGATTCGCTTAATCAATCAAGCAATTATTACGCTGCTCAGCCAATCGTAAAAACAAACCAACAGAGCTTGGAATTTGTTCGTAGAAGAGAATCATGCGGTGTCTGGCCAGTAAGAACACTTACTTACTATTCCGAATTCCTAGAACTTCGATTCCCAGGCTTCCGTTTTGTTCAAGAGGCCGCTGTTGACGCCACGAGAAAAAAAAACTCATTTCCATTTCAATTTACTCGCCGCCACACCAACAAGAAGCGATAAGTGCTACGCAATGCGAAAATATAAAAGTGTACAAGTGACACGGATCGAATAACCACACAAAGCGTAGCACGCGCGCGTATCAAAATGCGGATGATGGCACAAAAACAAACCTTGACACTTGACTTTCCACGCGCTATCAAAACAACTGAATGCAGTAGGAACAACATCAAAAAACCCGGCAGCTCTCGAAAGGGTTTTTGTCGGTCCAAAAAAAAAAAAACAAGCGCCACCCCGAAAACGTGAAGTCAAATGGCTAAGCGTTTTTGCTCATCAGCACCCTCCCACGTTGAAATTAGTAAAAAGGGCGATAATTGACACCCACTGAGGAGCGGTGCGTTGCCTGGAGTTGCGACGCTGCTAATTAGCGTGATTAGTTTGAATCCACAGATCTGGATTAGTGTGTTTGCATTCTGGAAAAAAATGGGTATTTTATTGAAAAAGGACTTGATTTTGCGAGCATGGCGTCACCGGATAGGGCAGAGTTTTACTGTTTTGTTTGTTTATTGAAATGTACGCAGCGCGGTCGGTGGTTCTAGAGCCGGAAGGGGGGATCAAAATAGTAAAAACGAAACTCTAGGCTCAGTGGAAAAAAAGGCAGCTAGTGATGAATGGAATTAAGCTGAATAAACAGGTCTTATCGAATGGGTGTTACACATTCCGAATTTCCCCGTCGAAAAAAGAACGTAAAAAAATAATATAATTTTTCGCGTTACGGTGGAATGTGCAGGGAAGCAATAGCCATGGAGTAAGTCGAAACCAAATACATATGTTTTACAGTTACTCATTGAAAATTATTTGTTCAAGGCAACATTTTGCGGTAATAATAAGTCAAGAGTGGTTTATAGACAAACGATTACTTTGGTAGGCATTTCCAATGTTTTTTTTTGTACTGAATTGCATGGATTAACCCACCTATGCCGAGCAGTAATTCGAAACCAAAAAGATTCAACACCCTAGCAGCACAACTTATGACAAATCAATTGATGTCACTTTTTGCAGTCACAATCAAGTTCATGCAACCACTTTTGATGTTGTTGTATGTTGATCGGGAACAACTTTCGTGTTAATAAAACGTTGATTTCTACAAAACCACATTAAAAAGTTATAAGAGAAAACTAAGGGATGAGGCCTGTTTGAATGAAAACAATCACAAAAAAGGACGTATTTAAAGGGTGTATTCGAAAAAAATGGCACACCAAAAATCTTCTGTAACTTTGGAACCTTATGAGCAAAAAACCTGAAAATTTGAGCAAATTTTATTCATGGTATATTGTTTACAATTGTCAAGTTTTATAATTATTCATACAGTAGTTCCAGTCATGTCATCGAAACAAGAAATTGTCCGTGAAAAAATTGTGTTCATTTACAATCAAAATCCAGATGCGTCAGACCGATGGATCGTTAAAAAGCTTGGAATTGCAAACACAACTGTGTCTCGTATGATAAAAACATCCAACGAGCATCTGAGTGCCCAAAGGAAGGAAAGGAGTGGTCCTAAAAGTGGGCCTAAAAGTGGTCCAGTAAAATGGCCATAAAAGGGATGCAACAGTTCAAGAACCGTCCAAACGTACTGGGTTACATGTTTACAAGGTGCAAATAGCCCCAAACCGGAATGAAAAATAAAACCGCACTGCGAAAACCTGCGTCCGGAAACTTTACACGAAGTTGCTCACTAAATCGTGCTGCATTGACTTACGTCAAGGCTGAATTCCGTCTAAATTTCTGGGCCAGAATATTTAGTTGCCAAGTCTAAGTTCGATGTTCCGGAGAATGTTCGAAAGAAGAAATTAACGAAATTTGTACAGAAGTTCCTGATTTGGCAGGCGATTTGCGGATGTGTTGAAATAAGCGCTCCCTTCATTACTTCCGGAACAATCAGCGGTGCGATTTACACGGAAAAGTGCCTCACGAAGCGTCTCTTGCCATTCATAACTCTGTTTTCGCCTGATCTAGCATCCTGCCACTACGCTCGAAACTTGTTGGAGTGGTACCGAACCAACGGAGTCAATTTTGTGCCAAAATATATGAACCCACCAAATTTACCGGAATTTCGTCCAATTGAAAAATTCTAGGCAATTGTGAAGACGGAACTTCGCAATATCTCAAAACTATTAAAACAGAGCTGGAGTTGAAGATTGGGTAAAAACAACAAAAACACTGGGAAAATTACAACCTTACTCTTCCCCATATTGAGAAACGTTTGAATTTAGCTAAAGCCAATAAAAATCAACAGTGGAACATGGTATGCTGTCAGTAGTACTTATTGTTGTATGCCGTTTTAGCCGTTTAGCCGTTTAGCCGTATTAAGCACTAACGCTCTTTTGTTGACTCCTAGATGATCTTCAGTGACGAGAAAAAGTTTGGATGGCATTGAGATTACTTTATCACCCGAAATTTCGGTGGCTTTTCATGCATGGTTTGGTCAGGATTCTGAGCATCTGGAAAGCTAGACCTTGCTTTTGCGTCTTCCAAAATGAATAATGCTTGCATTAATAAAAAAGAGAAAAATTTGGAATGATGAAAAAAAAACGATACAAGATGTCAAAACAAAACAAATTTGCATTGATTCCTGTCTAAAAAATGACTGGGCGACCCAACGGCAGATGGCCGAAGCTTTGGCCATAACTGTCGAAATGAAAGATGTTGGCATATTCTTCAACTCTCTGGCCACCTTATTGATCAGTTCCTGTTCGGTTTTCGCCACGAAATTGTTCGAAAGATTCACGCTTCATGTTCACTCAGAAATTTCTAATTGGGCGCAACTTCGGCACATTTGAGGGGTTGGCGTTCTAGGGGATGGCTGGGATTTTAAAAGTACGCCCGGGGCGGTTGAGAGGGGGGGGGGGGGGGGAAACGGTGGGGGGGGGGTGTTGAAAAGGGGGGGCGGGAGAAGAAGAGGGGGGGTGGCTGGGGGGGGGGGGGGGGGGGGGGGGGGGGGGGGGGGGGGGCGGGGGGGGGGGGGGGCGGGTGGGGGGGGGGGCGGGGGGGGGGGGGGGGGGGGGCGCGTACAGGGTGCGGCAGAAAATAATGCGAAAATTGTTCTATTTCTTTCAAACCCCATTTTCAACTAATTCAAGCAGTAATATCAACATTTTCGAGTGCAGTTATCTTTATAAAGTCCTTTTAAACAAATTTATATAACGTGTCCTCCATTTTTATTAATAACATCCTCGAGCCGACGCCGGAAGCCAGAGCATGCTTTTCGGACGTAGTCCTCCGACATTGACTGCCATGTGCGTGTTATGGTTGACTTCAGGGTTTTCACACTAGGGTGTGATGTTTTGCCGGCTCGTACTTCAACATATGCCCAAATCGAATAATCCAACGGATTAAGATCTGGTCTGCTAGGGGTCCACAAATCCTTCGGCCAAAACTTCATGTTATCGTTCAACCATTGTTGGGTTCGATTGGACGTGTGACACGGCGCTTCATCCTGCTGTAGGACGTTTTGGTCTTCGGAGAAGTTGACCGTCACCTAGGGAAGCACTTGGTCCTTTAAAATACCGATTTACCCTTCGGTATTGATTTTAACTCCAGCATCAATGAAAACAGGCAGCATTTTCAAACCGTTGGACGCCACCAAGCCAAACATCATGACACCAGCCGGATGTTTGGTTTGAAATTTGAATTTCACTTTTTTCCGGAACGTTCTCCATTTTCTGCGGTGAAATGAACCGGTCCGTGCGGCTGTTGGCCACAGCATCGATGCTGAAAAGCTTTTCGTCGGAGAACAGGATTATCATTTTTTCGTTCTTCAACAAGGAAAGCAATCTCTTGGAACGAGTCACTCGTAGTTCCTTGACCCGGTCCGTAATCAAGTGGCGTTTCACTCTGGCTCTGGAAGATGCATGGAGGTCTTCTTTGATGATTCTCCGCATGGATTTCTCCAAAATATTGGCCACCGGGTTGCGAGCAATTTTTGCACGGACCGATTTGATCACGTTCGGCGAGCGTGCAAAGTGCGGACGTCCGCTTCCCGGCTTCCGCTGCTTAGGACCATCCTGCAGGGACTTTTTATGCGGTAAACTGTTGCCAAATGGCACCTTACCACCTTGGCAATCTCTTTCGGCTTCTTCTGGGCGAGAAACAAACTGGTGATCACTTCTTTCGCGAACATTTTGACGAGTTTGCAATAAAACAAATAGAATGTTTGGATGCAGCACTTGAAAGCAAACATAAACAAATACACTTCCGACAGAAATTAGTCACTAGCTACACGAATTTACCCAATACTCAAGTTTGAACATTTTCGCATTATTTTCTGCCGCACTCTGTATATGGTGGAGACATACTTTTTGTCAACCGGGGGTGTTTCAACCCCCCGGCCAAGGGGGGGGGGGGTTTCCCCCCCCGCCCTCCCTTTTTTTTTTTTTTTAACCCCTTTCCCCCCCCCCACTCAGAAAAACACCCCGGGGGCCCCCCCGGGGGGGACACACTATAAAAAAAAAAAAAAAAAAAAAAAAAACGGGGAAAAAAAAAAAAAAAAAAAAATTATAAAATGAAACCCCCCGTTGGTTTTTTTTTTTTTGTAAATTTAAAAAAAAAAAAAAAAAACAATATTTTAACAGTGATAACGCTTATGGTTTAAAAAATTAAGTTAAACTAAACTAAAGTACGATTATATGTGCAGGAAAAAACTAGCAGTAGCGAGAAAAAGCTACAAATATAAAAGGTTGACACATTTTTCAAAATATACATTCGTTTACGTTCCTGATTATATGATGCTTGAGCTTACTTTTAAAGAGAAGGTTATTCGTTATTGTTTTTAAATCATTGGGGAGCATGTTAAACTTTAATGGACCGTAATTCATGATGCGTGATAGACCCAAGTTCGTGCGTGCTCTGCTTCTCAATAGTTCATTAGCATGTCTAGTGTTCTGGAGATTAACTCTAGTCGAGAAACCAATATTGTGGTGGAAGTTGCGGTTGTGGAAAGTATTGTGTACAAACATTATTGTCTGAGAATCACGTAAACCTAGTATGGGAATAATTCTGTGGTGTAGACTTGTATAAAGCAAGACTGTCGAATATAAATGAGGTAAATTGAATATTACTTTTACACATCTGTTCTGCAGCGTTTGAATTTTTTTTAGTTTTGATTTAGCAGCATGACACCAGACAATGGTTGGATATTGAAACATTGAATGAATACAAGCGTAGTAAAAACGTAGTAAAGCTTCATTAGGCACGAAACAAGGTACCCTTTTCATGAGGCCACTTAGTCTTGAAATCTTGCACGATACGTGTTTTATATGAGTGTCCCAGGAAAGACACAAATCCAAGTACAACCCTAAGTATTTAAAAGATGTAACTTTTTCAATCTTCATGTTTCTGATATCGGAGTGCTGCGGATTTTTTTTGCGTAACGAGTGGAAAACCATATACTTTGTATTAGTAAGATTCCGGGTAAGATGATTGCCGTTAAAAAATTCAATAAGAGTTATTAAATCTGATTCCATGTCGAGGGTAGAATAAAGCCGAGTCGTCTGCAAAAAGTCTCGGTATTCCATGGAGCTTTAAACTACCAAAATCATTAATAAATATCAAAAATAGCAGAGGACCTGTGTTACTCCCTTGAGGATCACCTACGCCAATCGGACGTAAACAGCTACGGTTACCGTTTATTGCTACAAATTGTTTCCTATCTGTTAAATAGCTTTTTATCTAATCATTGGCAACTCCTCTTACGCCATATCGATCAAGTTTTTCCAGTAGAATTGAATGGTTTAGGGTGTCAAATGCTTTTTTAAGATCGATAAATAAACCTCCTACGATCTTTCTTTTATCAATTTCACAGATCAACTCATCAACAAGCTCGATAATGGCAGTCATTGTTCCACGGCCTTCCCGAAAGCCATACTGAAATTTATACAGAACATTATTGGCACACAAAAAGTTTAGAAGCCTGCTAGTCAAAAGTTTTTCCAAAATTTTATTAATGACAGACAACGTCGAAATCGGTCCATAGTTCGAGGGATCGCAAGTGTCTCCAGATTTAAAGACTGGCGTTACTTTAACAATTTTTAAAACGTTGGGATAAATTCCAGTTACTATTAAGAGCAGGGAATCGAACAAAGCAGAACAACAAAAACCAACCACGAATCACAGTAAAGTTTGACAGCTGTGGCCATTTGGTTTTCATGGCAGCCAATATGTTTTATGAAGGTTCTCAAGTGGTCATAATATCTTTCACCAGAACATTTTCAAAATCTCTATGGCCTTTTAAAGGTATTATTAACTAGTTTTCACAACCGCCTATAGAGTGGGCAACTTTGTATACAAATTTTGGCTTTAGATAAGCATAAAGCAGGAGTTGGTAAACAAAATAGTTTGGAATGAAGTTTTATCAACAAAGCCGGAAGGGGTGCTATACGGCTGGAATACAACTAAAATTGTTACTGAGGCTGGCAAATGCAGAGGAGCAGATAAAGAAAACGAGGAAAGCTGAAACTTGTCCGATGCCAAACGGCGATGGAAACAACTACGCAAGAAGACAAACTGAAGAAGAACAGCTGGGAAAGAGAAGTGGAACATGAGTAGTCAAAGGAGAGAAGCGCAACGAAATCAACGGGAGAACAAAACGAAGCGGGTGAAGAGAAGTAGAAGAAATCAAAAAGAAAAGTCGAAGAAGAAAAATTTCATATATGTAGCAGAAGAAATTCCAGGGGGTACTCCTTTACTACTCTTCTTCCGTTTTACCTTCTTAAATCCTCCTTAAAAGAAGCGAAAAAAGTGTACTAGAAAAAGATAACATGCAGGAGAGAAATGTAAAAAAAGTCGAAGAAGAAGAAAAGTTAAGTGGATGAAGTGAAAGAATAGAAGTTTAAGAAGGGAGCATCCCCATCCCCTGACTGGAGTTTTTCGTCGGCAAGCCCCACCTGGATTTTCCGGAGAAGTTCCGGAAGAAGAAGGTCGACAAATTTGCCAAGAAATACTTGGTGTGGCAGGCGATCTGTGGGTGCAACAAATTCAGCAAGCCGTACATAACGACCGGCACTATCAACGGTCAAATATAGAAAGAAGAATAACTCCTGAAGCGCATGCTGCCCTTCCTCTGGAAGGTGACACTCTGTTTTGGCCGGATCTGGTATCGTACCATAACGCGAAACCGGTGAAAAAGCCAACTATAGACTGTTCCAGAAAGTATAAGCACACTTTCAAAATAACAAAAAAGTCATGTTTTTTTTAGTTTTAATAATTTTAGTTGGCAAATCATATTTGTATTTGTGTTTTATATGATATTTTACTCTCGTTTAATCAAAATATTTAATCATAGCCAAGACTCCTAACTTTTCCTCGAACATGACCCATTAGCTTCTGCACAGTAGTACTTCCCACCATTTTGACCACTTTTGGCCAATCTTTTTTAAATTTTTCGATGTCGTCCGCTGGTTTTATGAATTTTCGAAGCTTTGCTTTGGTTAAAGCCCAAAAAGTCTCGATTGGCCGTGCCTCCGGGCAGTTCGGCGGATTCATGTCTTTCGGCACGAAACATACATTTTGACTTTTGTACCATTCTAAAGTGTCCTTTGCGTAATGACATGACGCCAAATCAGACCAAAACACTACTTGACCTTCGTGCTGCCTGATCATCGGCAATAATCGCTTCTGGAGACATTCCATAACGTATTTCTGAGTGTTCATCGTCTCCGTTGTGATGTACGGACTAGATGTTTTACCACACTCGAATATTGCCTGCCAAACCATAACCTTCTTACCGAATTTTTCGGTAAAAATTGCCTTCTCCGTTTCGGGGATGTCTTTGTCTTCGCTTGCAGTATAGAATTGTGGTCCGGGAAGCGTTTTTTAATCTAGTTTCACATACGTTTCATCGTCCATTATTATACACCCTGAATTTCTACACAATAACGAATCGTAGAGTTTGCGGGCCCGTGGTTTCACGGACGCGGCCTGTTTTGGGTTCCTTTTGGTTTTTTCCGGTATGTTTTTAGCCCAAGTCTTTCTTTGGCACACATGACGTTATTCGATGAGGTCCCTAGTTTTTTCGCAACATCCCGAACGGAAGTCGCTAGTCTTCGCTAGTAGGCATCCCTGATCTTTTTATCGATATCCGGACTAACAGGACCAGATTTCCGACCACTCTTCGGCGCATCTTCAAACGTACACTGTTCTCTATATTTTCGAATCGCAGATCGTACCGCTCCGACGCTTACACCCTATTCCTTGGCCAATTTTCTCAAGGAGAGTCCGCTCACAGTGCACCATTTATGCACGATATTTTTTCGTTGTTCCGGAGTAAGACTGCGCATTTTGATAGGTAACACAAAACTGAGCACTTTTTTGATGCTATGTCATTAAGAAATGTGCAAACAAAAGGACGCAGACAAAACATGTTGAAATATTTCATTATATTCAAAGTGACCGTTGAAATAAGGTGTGCTTATACTTTCTGGAACAGTCGTTATCTTGTTTTTGTGCCGAAGGTGGCAAATCCACCAAACTCGCCAGAACTTTGCCCAATAGACAAATTCTGCGCGATTAAGAAGGGCCTCTGGAAAACAGGGAAGGTCTTCAAAACGAAAAGGATTTGAAAAAAGAGTGGATGAAGGTGTGTAAGAAAGATGGCACTAGTGTTGCACAGGATTTGATGGTGGTGAAAGCGATAAGTCCAAGGTGCGGGAATTTGGCCTAAAAGAGGAGTTTGAATAAACCATCTTTGCAAAAAGATAGTTAATAATTGTTTATTTATTCCGTGAGAGTTTCAAAAATATCCGACTTAAAATGAGTTTTTAGTGATAATTTTTGTCTGTTGCATTTTTTTTCGAGTGCAATCTTTAGTTTATAACCGAAAGATTACGAAAACATTCGGAAAATTTTGATTTTCATTTTTCTTAAGTGGTTCAAAAGAGCCAGGGTTTTATTTGCTGTAACTCATATTTTCATAATTAGAACTTTTTGCTCACCAATTTTTTAAACAGTCCAACCTTGGTGTTTCCACTGTAGCAAACGATTTGCCAACTGTCAACTAAGTTTTCGAGAGACTCTTTCACAGTTATAAATTAAGATCTGAATTGGTGATTCTCAGCACCAATTCATATATTTTTACAAGGTGTGGCAAGCTAAATCAACTATCCTAAACCTAGAAAATTGAGAAAATTTTCAACCTACCTGTATAAGACATCATCGATTGGAAATCGATTCCGACGTTTCCAGATTGATAATGCCATGCTTTTACCGACTAGACTACCTGAAAATGTTTATGCCTTTGCATCGCGTTATACAAGAAGAAATCCAATCAACTTCCACGATTCTGCCAAACGTTCAAATTCATAACCTTCAACAACACCCTCGATTCACCAAATTGCCTTGTTCAAAATAAAACCAACACACAAATTCTCGCAAAACATAGACTAAAGTAGTAATAAAACGGAAAACTCCCATGCCTCTTCTTGAAAGACCCTGCACCTTTCTTCCGAAATTCCCCAATCCCACCCGGAATTGCTGGTGTTCGAATAATCCAAGCGGAACCAGTGCCTGTACCTCAGCACTGAAAATCCATTTTCGGCTTAACGAGTTGTGAGAAAACCTGTGCCGTTGAGTTATGCAAATCTCTGCCGCACAGCAGAATCTACTCATTCACTGGAGCAATTCTGAAGGCAGGAGGGCTCAGAACCGTCCGAACCGAACCGAATCTTACGAAATGATGCAGGGTGTAATTTCCTCTCCTCACCATACCCCTTTTAGCAGATGGATCTCCTTTCATGCTTTCTGGAAAACGAAGAGGTGTAAATGATTTGGCGAAAAGAGCAGTTTTCCTTCGGTTCGAGGAATTTGCAGAGCCGACAAATGGCGTGCATGCGTTGTGGGATGAAGCTGGTTGGGGATTCTTTTGTGATTTAAAGATACAAATCATTGGGTCGAAATAATTTATGAAAGAGGGAGGGATTTCGCTACAGGTGTAGGATTATTGAGTTCGTTTAAGCAGATAATAAATCTTGGCAGATGTTGGAATAAAACCATCTTTACAACAATGTACGACAATCGTGGGCTTTCTCATGGTTCGGACCACCCACATGGCTCGATGGAAATTCATTAATAAACTTCACTCGCTGTTCAGATTTCAACACTTTAAATTTCCAAGAAACATCAAACCACCTAGACGGTAAACATTGACATTCAACATCTCCCTCGCCGAAAAATTCAATCAACGGTGGGAAATTGCTTTTACTCTAGCGAAGAATCCTTCGGCCTGGCATTTGCCCGTTCATAAATAAGAGTACACGGTTCCAGCCATGATGGGTTCGGATTCAACTTCTGAGTTTCGTTTAATTTCTGTGCGAAAACTTTTGCGCTAAGTGGTTTTGCGCACGAAGAAAATATCTGAAACATTATTACATTCTTTGACTTTTCCTCCTCAAAACTGCCACTTTGGCGGCAGTAAAGAAGAAGAAGAAGAAAGCTGTTGCCCAAACATCCCTTTCCCGATGCTTCTTCAACTCATCCGCAGTGGGTAAAGTTTCAGTTTTCCCGACATAATCAGCGTTAATTACGACAGGCAGCTAGTTAATAGTTTGATAGAATGAATGTGTTCCTCGGTAGGTGGATGGGTGGTTTGTTGCTTGAAGACGAGTCTGTGGAGAAAACGATCAATGTACCGAAATTTTCCCACTCCACAGCGCGCGCCCAAGATATGAAGCCGGTACTGCTGCGGTTTCTCATAAACGAACAAGTTTTGCGGTGTCTATATGAACCTGGAGTACATCAAGTCAGGGCGGTCGGTGGTAGAATCAAGCCCTGTTACGACGACGGTAGCAGGAGTTTTGTCTTGTAGAAGAAAATTCATTTCTTTCTGACAGTTTGAATCGTTAAGCTTTTTGTCATATACCTGCCTTCCTGCTGTACACATGAACCGAGTGAGTCTTCCGAATGATTGCAATTGTTGGAAGTTAGTTCCGTGCTTTCCTTTTGTTGCCATTATTATCAATGTCGTCGTACAACTCATGCCTTTCCTCGTACATTATGCCAAATGAAACTAAATTGTAGATCCCCCGGAGTCATTGAATCAGAAAAGTCTGATGATGATAGTTTGCTCCGAATCGGGTCCCTGTTCCGGAGCAACATTCGCTAATTGTTTGCACACTAATTTGCACCCAATTCAAAGGCTAAATGCTTTCGGCTCCTTGGCACATCTTGCATTCTGCTCTGTTATCGTATTGTCTGGCGTTTGTTTGCACTGGAAGGATTTGGCTGAATTGAAATTATGATCGTCGGTGTTCTTACTGAGCACAGGGAAGCGCAGAGCAAAATTTATGCAGTGCTACAGAATGAGTTCTCGGTTTATGGTGGGTGTTGCATGCTGGTAATTGATTTGATGGTGTATCGTTTCTAGGTATGATTTTTAGAATAAACATTGCTTCATTCGTATGGTAATTACTTGTTCAAATAAGTTCCTGCATTAATTCCGGTTCAAGAATTATTCTGGCAAGGGCAGGTTACAAGCTCATTCATTAATTCTAACGGGTGGCAACTAAAATTTTGGAATTTCTTTCTCAAGCTGTCAAAAAATGACAAACATACTTGAAGAAGATCTGGTTTACTGTAATCAAAGAAACATTGAAAAAAAAAATGGTGAACATTGGAAAACGGTCCGTAATCGGCTCGGCGAAGCTTCCGTTTGATGTAGAAACAGGGCGTTGTACGGCCTTCCTGTCAACTTTGTGAATGCATCTCTTGATTCTACCAATCAACTATTTGCAGTCAAGAAGAAATCTTCGATTTGGCGACACTGTGGCAGATTTGTAGGGTTGTGATTTTTGGGTACAAATGGGATCGAATGGGTATTCAGAAACGATTGTGTTTTTTTTTTGTTGGCGTAATGCGATGACGTTTTATCCGGTCAAAACACGAACTGTTCATCTGCGTGATGATTTTGTAGAAACAGGATCAATATTTTCTTCAAAGATTCCTTCTGGTACACATTTTGATTGAAAGCCAAA
This sequence comes from Aedes koreicus, assembly GCA_024533555.2. Classification (NCBI taxonomy): domain Eukaryota; kingdom Metazoa; phylum Arthropoda; class Insecta; order Diptera; family Culicidae; genus Aedes; species Aedes koreicus. The sequence goes on from JAHHFK020005425.1 coordinate 223,577, forward strand.
CCAGAGAGCTGGAACCATGGCTTAGAAATAGGGTAAATGATCGTGGTTCGAACCATACTCATTGTTTTTCATAATATCTTTGGATTAATCTAAAAAATTCTGCAAAGTTGTATCGATTATCAACAAAATCTTAGTATGTGTGGAATGAATCACTAATCCCGATTCTAGCTCTTTGATCGAAAGAATCTTTTAATGCTTTGAGGATTTATAATATAATTTTTAATGATAGTTGTACTTTGATCCTGGTTCGAACCATGTTGATTTTGATTCGAACCTTGCATGATCTTGGTTCGAACTATTGATTTCAAAAATACGTTTTATGAACATTGAGGTACTACAAATATTTGAAACAGACTTTTTGTACTGAATGCAATGGCACCTTTTACATAACTGCCTAGCAGTGTGAAATATACTTGTGTATATAATTTATGCTATGGCCAGACTTTTCAAAATACGATTCATTCAGCTATAATTTTCAACTTTTCTTATTCATATTAATCACAAATAAGAATACATTTAGTGGTAAAGAGCAATATAAAGGGTGTCCACGATGAAATTGCCACACTATGAAATTGCTCTAACTTTTTAACCGTTGGGTAGAATTTAATGAAAATTTGGGTGGATTTAGTTCATAGTGCATTATTTACATGCTGCAAGTTTTAAAGTCCTGTGATCAAAACTCGCGGAAATGGAGTCGAAAGAACAGCTCGTGCGTGATAAAATCTTGCGCATTCATCACGAGAACAAGGATCTCTCGCATCGTTCCATCGCTAAAACGTTGGGAATCGCGAATTCCACGGTGTCGCGAGTGATTAAGCGGTTCGAGGAACGGTTGACCACTGATCGGAAGCCCAAAAGTGGAGGAAAAAGTATTCCGTACAACACCAAAAATCACAACCGCGTAGTTGGGGCCTTCAACCGAAATCCGAACGCCTCCGTTCGGGATGTTGCTAAGAAGCTGCACCTAAGCCAAAGTTTTGTCCAGAAGGCCAAAACTAAGGCTGGGCTTCGAACGTTCAAGGTACAAAAGGCCCCTAATCGCGACGAGAAGCAGAACAAGTCCGCCAAAACCCGTGCCAGGAAGTTGTACCTCAACATGCTGACGAAAGTTGAATGCTGCATCATGGACGACGAAACATATGTGAAGGCCGACTTCAAACAGATCCCCGGCAACCTGTTTTTCACGGCCAAGGATAAGTTCAGCGTTTCGGAGCATGTCCGAAGTTGTCCAAATTTGCGAAGAAATTCCTGGTTTGGCAAGCCATCTGCACGTGCGGGAAGCGGAGTGCACCTTTCGTGACCCAGGACACGATGAACGGACAGGTGTACATAAAAGAGTGCCTCCAGAAGCGGCTGCTTCCTATCCTGAAGGCCCACAACGTCCCAACATTCTGCTGGCCGGATTTGGCCTCATGCCACTACTCCAAGGACGTGCTGAAGTGGTATGCGGACAATAAGGTCAATTTCGTGCCGAAAATTTTCAACCCTCCCAACATTCCGGAGCTCTGCCCCATCGAGAAGTACTGGGCGATTATGAAGCAGCACCTTCTTAAACGACCTAAGGTAGTGAAGACAGTCGAGGAACTGAAGAAAGTATGGGTTTACATGCAAAAAACGGTTGATTCACAGGTTGTGCAGAATCTTATGGCCGGGGTTAAGGCCAAGGTGCGGGCATTTGCGTATGGACTGTAAATAAAATACGAGTAAAATGGTAAAATGAACTTTAATAGTTATTTCTCAATCCCTGAAAATTTGATGGCAATCGGATGAAAACTCGAATTTTGCGAATCAATTTTGTGTGTGGCAATTTCATCGTGGACACCCTTTAAACAAGTTTTCCATCTTGTAGTGATAATTTCGTAGTTCCAAACTTTTGCTTTAAATTGAGGAGGTGCGTGCTGAGCGTCTGTCCACCAAGGAGGTGCGGCTCAAACAGCGTCCGTCCTGGCATCCAGCGGTTGAGTAAGAAACGCGTCAACTATACATTAGGTGGCAGCCGCACCAAGGCGATGTAGGCAGCGTGACCCCGGTAAAGAAGCATGCTGAAATCTTACCCTACCACGAAAAATGGAAGTATTCTTTATACGGCATATAATTTCAGATCATCCATGGCATTCCCAAGTATTGTATAATAATTTTGAATTGTTTTCTTCCCCCGTGGCTATGATAATGCAAGTCCGTCTACAATTGCAGCAGGGTCAGCAGACATGCAGACATTACAAATATAATTGTTATTATCACTTTATAGTATAACATCCCTTCACAATATTTTTTAAAGCTTCAGCTTCGCATTTGCATCCTTGTAAGTTTTGACCCACCTAACTCACGTTCTGTACTTGAAAAGATAGGATGGTTTTTTACATTTTTTTTTTAGACAGAGGATTATATACGATAAATTCCACACAAAAAAATCCTAGTCCAAAATAATTAATTCAAAAACTAACATTGTTTATGATCCTACATTTTCTATTTTACAGACATAAAGAATCACTGATGGGCCCAGTAGGAAAAAAGATTTATCGAAAAAATCCTGTCATTTATTTTTAATTTTTTACGTTTTGGATTTATTGAGTTTCCGTTTTTGGGCTGTAATCATACTCATATGAAATTTATTTCGCATAATTGTTTGCTTAAATTTTCTTTGCTATTTTACTAGGCTGCCAGGTGATCAACTTTATTTCATTACATCTCGTTGGAATTTTCGCTATTTTAGCGTTTTAATCATCTAACGTCGCAGCGGAAGAGGCAAATAGCAGCATTTAATTATTATATGTAGATTATGTAGTATTTCATACAACATCGTATTATTTCCATCATATCACAACAAACCTGATTTAGACGGTATCTGCCTTAAACACGAAAGATACCTTCTATGACATCTAGCATTCCATATATGCCCAGTATATAACGCAGAAAATTACAGCTGAGGTAGGCTTTTGAAAATTACGGAATCTGTGGTAGGCTTTTGCACTTATTGCTGAATGTATTTTTCATTTCCGGTTTGCAAATGGACTTTTTACCAATTTTGAGCTGATCTGATTCATGCAGCGCTGTGTGCCATTTGGCTAGTGTTTGATTTAACATTTCAATCTTTGTCATTATTTATTTTATCATAACTTACAATATCATTATATTTGGTAATATTTTTTTATTGATTTTACTTCATAGATGATTTAAACATTACTTATTGTTTTTTTTGCCCATTTATCTTTATTTCCCTTCCAATTAAAGCTCCCCATTCCTAACTCGGTAGCAATAACTATTAGGTCAGCAAAAATAAAAGCGGATTGCTGTTATAAAATCAGCATCAAGTAGCAAATAGTGACCATGGAAACAGTGAATTAATATGTATAAATGTTAGTTTTGTAAAATTTCAATAGATTTAACAAACTTTTCCAGGATACCTCAAATCGAGATTTAAGTGAAATGCTGCTATCGCTGAAAACGGGCTTCAAATGGTGAGTTGACAACTTCGAAGGAGGATGCGGCCGACCTCTCGTCCTCACAAGTTCCTACCTTACGCCTCCACGAGTCATATGATCACAAAAGACTGCCAGCTGAAACATGGAGACGCTGGTTGGCGTAGCCTGGGCAATGTTGTCAATCTGACAATAGCGAAGTGAGGGGTGCGACTGAAGATCGTGTACCTTTAAATCATATTGTATATTTCCCATTCTCATTTTATCAATAATTTCAGCTCGCTTTGGAATCATTTTTGCATTCCAAAACCATGTAAGAGCCGGGAGCAACACGACGGGCATCAAAGGCTCAATTTGTTTTTCAGCATTTCAGCATTACACTTAATTTAAAATTGCACTTCTGAATTTCAAGTACTAGAAGACTGGCATGTGCTTATAAGCAATGTAAGATTATATTTTAATATTGTGTTTGGTGGCATTATGGTAAGATAAGCCATTTATTTCAGGAATCATCAAACCGGACTCTTCGTTCACTCCAATTGCTATCTTTGAAATGTTACTAGAACAGTATAAAAAAAAAATATTACTACATGTCTTTTAAAACAATATCTTTTATTGAAATTTTATCTTTGGTATTTGGAATGATCTATTCTGTTTTCAGCTTTTCCAGGACAAGAAGGATATTAATTCATATCTAATTTTTATTTATTTTTCAGTAACAATCCATTGGTAGTATCATTGAAGTTTGAAATTTGAATAAATGGGCATGTTTGTCTATAATGATATCCTAATATTGTGTGTACAAAATATACTAAATATTAAATAACATATAACGGGGAAAGGGAGGGACCATCAGGGCACCCAAGTGAAACGATTTGGATAGGGAGCATGGGACTGCCTCCTCCCTATTGTTAACATTTCGCGGAACGAGGGCGGGCTCTTCCACCCCATCTATTGGCTTTATTCTGTCTATCGAGGGCTCGATTCTAGTGCTGTGCGTGTGAACTTGCTTTTGGAAGGAGATTCTTTTCCCTATATTCGCGGGTTTCGCTTAAGTGTCTCTGCTTACGGGCCCGCCCAAACGTTTTTGGCCCTTCATACAGGAGCTTGATGATCACAAACAATAATAGAATCCTGATCAAATCGTTTTTCAGATTATTCCACTGCTATGGAAAGTTACCTTGCTACAATAGATGGTAGTTTTATATCATCATCATCATCATCAATGCTGCTATCGCTGAAAACGAACGAAAACGTACTTAAGCGCGAACCACAGAACTCTACACTTTAACACTATACAACATTTCTTGCATTTCAGGATCAACCGAACGAAGATCATATATTATAGATACGAATGCTTGTAGTATTTTTCATTTACATAAATATATATGTACACTATTATAAAAATATTTCATGGGAATGGGAGGGACCAGCAGGGCACCCGATTGAAGCACTCTGGATGGGGAGAGTGGGAATGCCAACTCCCCATTGCTAACAGTTTGTGAATAGAGGGCGGGCTCTTCTCCCCGCCCATTGGGGCATCCTCTTGTTAGATAGCTTGCTATTTTGACCAATTGTTCAATCTTGTTGTTGGCCGGAGATTCTTTATAACCCTGTGAAGCCCTTTTTGGCCCTTCATACAATGGCATGATTAGGATAATCAGTGGTTATTAAAGCTTGATCAAGTTTAACAGAGAGGAGAGCCCATTGCTGTCGGACTTAGTTTCCGTGCTATAATGGTGGTAGTACATATCATACATCATGTATGTATGCATGTATGTAGGAAGCCACCATCCTAGCGTAGGCCTTGCCCTGCACGTGGTTCCACTTAACAGAAAGATCATGCTTTGTTACCGTTCTAAATTCAACATATCGCTGTATGAAGGGCCAAAAAGGGTTGGGCAGGCCCGTAAACAGAGACACTTACGCGAAACCTGCGGGAATAAGAGAATCTCCTTCCAGCAATATAATCCTATAAAACGAATAACAAAATATGCAATTCAGTCAAGCTTTCCACTAGATGGTTTGTTTAAGAAAGGCCCCAGTCAACACAGAATCGCATATGATAGCGCATATGAGTACAACGTGGAGGCGATATACGTTCATTCGTTCATTTAACTCCATGTTAAATGTACGTATTTCGCCTCCACGTTATACTCATATCCGTTATTATATCTGGTGTTTACTGAGGCGCGTCAAATTCATTACAACTGTTGAAGTGGAATGTACCAATCATAAATGATAGACACATCCCCTCCTAGACTCCGGTTGGCCGTCCACTCCATTGTCCAATTGCAACTTCAATGATGCCCTGATGCACCCTCCCATCCCAGTAATGTTTTAAATCAATAAGGTATTAGGTTTTAACAATATATACCAAATATAGAATATAATAAAGAAATAAGTATAAATAGAGTGTATGTACGGAAAAATGGGTAGCCTGGATTGGATAATGTTTTCGAATTGTACACCTTGCATGTAAATATTTCCTAAATGATCATTTCTTTTCTTCTGGTTCAATTGAGCAATGACATGTGCAGTTGATCTCAGGACCTTTTAACAAAATAATATCAGACGCACTCTGTGTTAACAGTTAATATCAAATGCTTGTCAATAGTTGTTAAAATTGTTGAAATTAGTAACTTCAACTGTCGAGCCTGTGAAGGGAAATAATTAACCAACAAGGAAGTCTAAACGGACTTTGGGCAATAAGGACGCATGTCTGCCGCAGATTCAGTTGCAGCTTCTTGTATTCAAGGCAAGCTATATTTACTAATCAAGAAGTAATGGATTAAAATTATCATTGAACATATAAGACATAAAAATTAATATTATATATAACCTTTGAAGTATAAATAATAATATTATGTTCATGGTAATATATAAATCACGACAACATAAGTTATTATAAAAATGATTATGATAATGATGATAATATAGTCAATATACAATGCCATACAAAATAATATATATATAATATAGTGCAGAGATATTACAATATGAACTGATAATAATAATTCTATTTAAATTACATGTTTGCAGATTGTTGGCCTACTGCACTTGTAGAAAAACTTTCAGGAAAACCTAAAAATTTAGACAATGTATCGTAGCCATAAGAAAAAAAATGAATTTAAAATTATTTTACAAAACTTAGTAATTCCATGGATGACCTGAAATAGTTTTTATATAATAGTATAACTTAAATTTCGGTGTCTTGTTCCGTTTCCTTGCATCGCAAATATCATTTGAAAAGGATCTCATAGGTAGTACAGTGATTTTAAATAATAAATTAATTTAAATGTAATAATACCATAACATAAAATAATAGAATGACGTAACAAAATGATAACATGAGCACGACAGTTATCGATAATAGAATGTAAATCGAATGTAGGGAAATTGCCCCCATATTAATCTCATTGTTCCTTTATTCATCCTACGATGAATCAAACAATTGGGCAGTTGAAAGATCGGTTTCATTTTCTAATAATGTTTGCTTACGTTAAATAACTACAACAAACATTACTAGCTAATCCTTTCACGTGTATATCGTTTTATTTCAAGTAGGATGAATTGCAAAGTGATGAGATTAATATAGGTACATCTTCCCTATATTTCAGCTAGCATTAATGTCTATTAAGATTAATATTTGTATCCACAATAATAATAATAAAAGAATAAAAATTTTAATGTACAAAACATATCTGACATCCAACCATCCAAGCACATCTAATGTGAACGTTATGCTGAAATAATAAAAAACAAATTGAGCCTTTAATGCTGGTAATGTTGCTCCATGCTCATAAGATAAGTGATTTTAGAACGAAATGATGATCCCAAAGCATTGCCCAGGCTACGCCAACCAGCGTCTCCATGTTTCAGCTGGCAGTCTTGTGATCATATGACTCGTGGAGGCGTGAGGTAGGAACTTGTGAGGACCAAAGGTCTGTCGTACCCTTCTTTAATGCTATCAACTCGCCATTTGAAGCCCGGTAGTACATATCATACATCATACATACAAATCATATAAATAAATGATTTTTTATTCAAACAAATGGATGATTTTTTTTTGTACGGGATTGAACTTGTATATTGTGAAGAATGGATAAAACTTATATTATTCTTTCACGAATTTGCAACTTTTCATCAAGTTTCGGACAAGTGTTTTATCACATTTTTGGACGCCTTAGCCCAAATTTTTTTGAACTCCAGCATATTCTCATCTGCTTTACCAATCTTTTTGAAGACCCTCTTCACCTTCGCCCAATAGCGTTCGATGGACCGAAGCTGATGGCAATTTGGCGGAATGGTATCTTTCTCAACGAAATCTATACCCTTTTCCGTGAGCCAATTGAGAGTTGTTTTGGTGTAATGTGCCGATGCTAAATCCGGCCAAAACAGTGGAGGAGTACTATGCCTCCGATATAAAGGCAGCAACGTCTTCTGCAGACACTCAGATCGATAGGTTTCCGCATTGATTGTTCCGGTACTGTAAAAAATGGTAGATTTCAAACCGCAGGAACATAAAGCTTGCCATACCAGCACTTTTCGACCAATTTTCTCCACTTGAATCGATCTGTCTGTATCGCTTACATCCTCACCTACGACGGCAGTCTAATATTGAGGACCTGGAAGGGTTTTTGTAACCTCTTAGACATAGGTCTCGTCGTCCATCAAAATACATGCATCCGTTCGCTGCAGAACTCGCGAATACAATTTCCGGGCCCTTGTTGCCGCGCGTTGCTCCTGTTCTGCACTTTGTTCTGCTTCTTGTAGGTCTTTAGGTTGTTCTGCAAAATCTCGCGTGATGAATTCCAAAGCGCTTCGCCAATTGTCACATAGTTACACCTTTTTCACGTAGCCATGTGTCCAAAACCTTAATTTTCAAGTCTTTTTCAATGCGCGACATTATGTAAACGAAGAATTTAAACCGTGTAATCAAGTGAACAAACAAAAGATGACAGTCAAACGCACAGCATGCTATGATGGACACATTAAAACCATCGCAAATACACGCGTACAACGCAAATGTCCGGGGATAGCTTATTTTTGATTCGAATTCCTTAGATATAGGCATTATTTTGAAAAAATCGGGGGAATTGGGGCATAATATGTCCGATACCTCCGTCAGCGGAATTTTGCGGCGCGCGTTTACATAAGAAATGCTATTTTTCACTCATTTCGTGTTACTCGGAGCTGAAATATTGAAATCTTTCGCGATTCATGTACTTTTTCTTCCCACTGTGCGATGCTTGAAGTGTTCCAGAGAAGTGTTTAGTTGTATTTGACTTCGATGCTTCTTATCAAATTCTGCCTGCGCCATGCTTGTTTCAACACTAAAAACTTTACACAAAATTTCCCCCACAAAATCGTGATTTTTTACGAACATCTCGTCCGCTTCGAAGCGTGGCCTGCTCCGATCTCGTGTTTTCATCGATCTGACCCGGTCGAACATAGACGAATAAAGTTAAAAAGTTCGAACCTTCTCGCACCCAAACACCACACCGGGCCCTGCTAAATGATGACGCATGTGAAAGCACTTATGTGAAATGAACTGATCAACACTGAAGAAAATTACATCACGAACGAAGCATAAGCGAAGGAAGCATTTCCCATCCTGCAGTCCTATCGCTTCCTTCCGGAACTTTGAAGCCGCTGATGATGAAGATGATGACGACGACGACGGCGACGACAACAACGATGACCGACACGAGATAATGGCCCCAAGATAGACCATGAGTCTGTCATCCGTAACGTAATTTTCGAGACCATAATTAAAGTTCTTAGTATCCCTTCTGGTGGTCGTCATCCCGGTAGCTTTTCTGGGTGATTTTCCCAAGCATTTACCACCATCAGAGAGTGTGTGCTTTTTTGCCGACCGAAGGAAATCTTCAATCTCCCCCTGCCCGATGGAAATGGCACTCATGTATAATCATGTAAACAAGTTCTGCCTGCTTTCCCTGATCTTCTTGCTCACGCCGAGCTCCCCCGAAGGGGGTTGCGCCATATCCCAGCTTAGTCACTTGTTTGCTGCTGTCTGGTGCGGTTCCGGAGATGGCCTCAGGTGCCATCCGGGAATGTGCAGAAGAACGCAACGAAGCGTAAAACCGGTTGGATCTTCGAAGCTGAACCGTCGACCGGGGGCTGATTTATAGCGAGCATTTTCGAGGTCGCCGGGCACGGGTGGAGCAGAAAGGATACACTTTAAGGCGCCCTCTGGTGAGGTCGATGTCGACGACGGTTTATACACTGTTGCAGCAGTGTCTTTTGCTGAGCGGGGAATTAATCTTAATTATGTGAACATATTTTTTACTGTTCAGTTTTCACCCGGTTTACGACTTTTCAGCAATTCTATGGAAGATAAAGCGCAAGTAACTGGAAATAGGAAAACTAGCGTAAATTTCAATCAAAGCAGAATCAATTCCGCACGACCGATGAGATTAATACAATATAAAATAAAGTGTGATTAAAAGCTGGGTTTAATCACAACTCTTGAAATAGGCAACGTTGAACATACGTCTTGAGGAACTGAGGTAGTTTATTGCCTCATTTTTTTTTGTAAACTACGGAACCCCTCAATCTCACATACGCCAACCAGCATAAAGTGCCTCTCATCAGTGAGTTGAAATGTAAACCAACCGGTAAGTGGTTGACGCCAGTGGCCACAGTAGCCTAGCCAGAAGACAAGCGCAAGCGGCAATTGGAATCATCCCCGTGTGAAACAGACGACGACGACGATGATGGCGACAACGACAAGGACGACAACCGCAGTTCAAGTATCCTCTCAATGTGTAACCCATGCCGTTTCTTCAACCGGCAAACCACCAGCAACTCTTCCGATGCAACTGAACCAACCTCAGCCTGTGCGGAAGGTGCCGCCATGGCATGGGTTCATCGACAAACGTGTGGCAGTTCAACTGGGCGATGAACACGAGCGAACATACTCTTCAGAACATCGTCCGGAATAGCATTTCTGACAGCCGGCATGTTTTCATAAATTTCCAGCCCAGGTAATGGCGCTGTGGGGCATGTACTGTACATATGTGAATCGTTTTCTTGACATGACCAGCACCGACAGCAACAGCATCTTCTGCACTGATTGAGGTAGATATGGCTAAAATTGGATTTGTTTTCTCCCGTGTAGTAGAGATGTGTAAGGTAGATTGTTGCTTGGAAGCGGCACGGAATGAACCTTCACCTCGGGCGTCGTCCAGGGTGCTGCAAACGATATTTATGCCTTAATTAGAACGTTGGTGTCTGGTTGATGGATTCGTGTACAATGATTAGCTGGAATTGCATCAATTTTGCTTGTTTTGATCAGACAATATGAATTTTAAATTCTATACTAAAACAGAACTATACACTACCAAAATGTCATGTAAATTTCGGTGCTTTGAGACCGACACATGCAAGCGTCCTTGAGCACATAAGAATGAGTTGAAAGAGATGAAAAAATAAATTCAATCAAACACATCTATTGTCGACTTGCGTATGTGTCAGTTTCAAAAGACATAATTTTACACTAAATCTTTGTTTACGTTCCCCAACTTTTTACTAACATGAATTACGTCTCGCGTAAAATTTATAATTTCCAAGTGTGTATGAAAGCAGAATTACTCCGATATCACAACCTATTGCCAGGTCCGATGTGCATGGCTTTATGTTTGATCATAAGGTTTTCTGAAAATGCGGTCCATTCAATCAAGCATAACACACCTTGGACAGCATCGATACATGCCGATGGATTCTAATAATTTCTAAACTCAAAGGGCGGAAATTGAATTGGCTTGTCGAAGATGCCGGAAAAGGGATTCTGGAGGACCGACCTCTTTCACGCCCTGCGACGATGAAAGGATTATTTTATAGGCATAACTTATCCCTTCCCTTCATGTTCCCGAAAGAAGGCATCGTTCATCTTAATCATCACCATCATCATCATCATCATCAGCAGCAGCAGCAGCAGCATTATCGCCGTCGTCGATGTGTCTATATCCAGATATTTGGTAGTCATAGTCGGTTCTATACTTGGAACGAAGGATGGGAGTGATGTCGTTATGTCAAAGGTTCCGGGTGTCAATGAGGTTTTTGTTTCGAACTTTTGTTCGGATCCGTAGCCGCGGCGACTGGTATGCGGCAGGGTAGTGTGGAACGTTGAACCCAATTTGTGCGGTTATGAGCCCGGTGGGTGGATAAAGAGCAGAGTAGCTTATTGTTCCACTGCGGTTTCCGGTTCTGCGTCTGGTGGCTGAGGGTTTTATTTTTGCTTGACTGAACACCATCGTCATCGCCGTCTTCAGAAGAAGCTTTCTATGCTCCAATAAAGTCATCGACAGAAATGAATGGATGATGAAGGATTGTGGTGGATCAGCGCAAAATTACGCTGGCAGCCTTTGAGTGGATATCAAGTGGCTGCGGGGTTCAGTAAGAATATGTTAATTATTCGTGCTGGTTTAAAAAGAGGTTAGAGTGTGATTTGAAATGCCTTTTGAAGCTACAACCGAATAAATTAATTCTACATTTAATATTCCTTAGAGAATATGCGCGAGATATTTTAATGCAGTACCATTGATTGTCGGTTTTTCAAATATTTTGTCAGTGATTTGATCGTGCTATTGCGTCGTGCGATTCTATTTAAGTGATATTACTACCTTTCGCTACAACAAATTAAAACTTTTCAGTGCTAAACTCTACTCAAAATTTTGGATTGTGTGTATGTTTGCATGTATGTATTGAACACTCATTGGCCGCCAATGGTATTATGCAAGAAATCTGTTTGCAAAAACCCTTTACGTGACCATTGAAAGCAGCTTTGATCCGGGAGAAACTGATAGTTTTAATGCAGATCCAGTAACCCATTTCAGGATGTCTGAAGAGTCATGACTATCCTGAGGTTACTTTCACATGCAATAAACCCCGCATGTTCACATTACCGATATCATTTAGATAAGGGTACTGAAAGACACTTCCGGATTTAGAAATTTAAATTTTTTTATAATCAGATAGATCTCACCAAATGCCAACTCCAAAATAACACAAGCGTGTTCAGTCGTAAAAATTAAAATTTTCGATGTTGATTCGCAATTCATGTCATGCACTTACGACGAAATCAATACAATCCACAGATAGAAAGAAACATTTAATTTTCTGCGTTATCTAATGCACATAAAGGGAATGCTAGATTTGGCAGAAATTAATGGGAAATTTCTTGTAAATTTGAAGCCAGAAAACGCCTGAATCTAGTCTGTTGTGTGAAAGGGTGCAAACATTGTTGTATGTTGCATGAAAGATAGCAAAAAATTTCGTTGTTTCTGCCTCCTTTGACTTTAAATTAAACGAGGGAAAATTGTACGCGCTTGGTAAAATTCATTATTTTTTTCTGTGTCTATAAATAAAATTTATGTTGCCGTTAGATATTCTTCTTTTATCTTAGAGTGACGAGCTTATTGCTTTTACAATTAACCTATTGCATGCTATCAACTTAGTGTTCTAAATTCACTTACACAGTTAATAATTGACAGCTTTCTATGCCAGGTATCATTTTTTGCATTAATTTGATTGTATAGGAAGTACAATATGCTCAGGGAGTCGAGAAATTTTCCTTAACGAAAAATTGCTACTACTGCTACTGCTACTGAAAAAAATAGCCACCTCCAGCATGGTGTTGCTTTGTAGCTGCGCCTTTGCTGACTGAGCAAAGAGAGGCCCGCTGAGCTAACCAAGGCACATTAAGATCAAATATGCCATAACTTTACAAAACATTGCTTTAAAGACCTACGGTTTTCGACAAAAAAAAAAAAACATGTTTAAATGAAAGGCAAAAAAGTAGTACAGAAAAAAACATAAGAAGAATTAAAAAAACATATAGAAAACCATGAAAATATAAGGCTGTCTCACAAAAGGTTTTTCAGTCTTGGTTTATTTCAGCTGGGTTATTGTAACAGCGGAATTGATTATACCCGTTTTGAGTGTATTCTTTTGACAGCTTATCGCTGAAGATAAATAAGCTAGTCCGTTTATTTATATTTATCAGCTACCATGGAAGCCATATGGGAGGAAGTTTTAAAATTACATTTGCAAAAGCTTAGACCGTGTCAGATATTCAATAGCCTTAAGCAGTTCGGAGTGAGTAAGCTTTTTGTTTTTCGTACCTTGAAACGGTTCAAGGAAACTGAATTTGTCCATATTCAACACAAAGGAGGTGTCAGACGAACTGCCAGAACGAAGAAAAAAGATCAAATGTGTGGGGGAGCTAATAAGACGTAATCCGGCAGTATGTGGCCGTAAATTGAGCAAACAATTTCAAATGAACAAGGCCTGCTTCAATAAACAGGCTCCTCAGACATGATCTGGAATGCAAGCCGTACACAAAACAACGGGTTCACGGGTTGACGGAGCGTCGAAAGCAAGCCAGGGTCCAAGGAAGCAGAAATCTTTTGGTTCGGCACGATTACTGCGAGATTTTATTTTCTGATGAAAAGCTCTTCCTCCTTCAGGACAGTCATAATCAACAAAATGATCGTGTGTATGGCAAAAGTCTTGCCAATATTCCAAGAGATAAATGAGCTGTAGAACGCTATCAGAATGTATCGAAAATCATGGTATGGGGCGCCGTTTCACGAAAAGGAAAACTTCCTCTTCTTTACATAGAACCTAACGTAAAAATCAACACTGAATATTACATCGAGCAGGTTTTGAAGAACCATCTGCTTCCTCATGTTTCAATGCTGTATGGGAATACACCATATTGTTTCCAACAGGACTCAGCTCCAGCTCACAAGGCAAAGAAGACACAAGCGTGGTGCGCGGAAAATTTGCCCGATTTCATCACAAGGAAAGAATGGTCTGCATTTTCACCGGATCTCAACCCACTTGACTACTTTGTTTGGGGTTTATATGTTTCAACATATAGGCCCTACGAAAGGGCTTAACGTTTGCATTTAAAAAAATGGTCAAAAATGGCCGATTTTTCATTGGTTTACCTTCACCCGCACTGACAAAACTACCCATGCAGCATCAAGCATAGTAACTTATGAGTCAGCAGACAAAATTTGACAGCTCTATCAGTCGAACTCTAACCGTGATGGCATAAACAGTGAAGCAACTCCGTTCAGAAGTGTGCGCGTTCAAAGAACGGCACCCCGCCGCTATGAAAATGGACATCGCGCGGCACTTTGTGAACGCCGGATACATCCGTTCCGGCATCTTCAACAACTTGGCACTATTAGACAACAATCAGAGCATCGAAAGAAAGCCCGGTTCCGGACGGCCGACGACCCTGAGCGACAAGAAGCTCCAAAGGATGCTGAAGAGGAAGACCTAAGGAAGAGTGGCTACATCGCTGCGTGCGCTTGGCCGAGAGCGACCTTTGGAGCTTATTAAACCGGCCAAACAGTGAAAAAGTACTTGGCGAACATGAACATAATCATAGCAACGCATTTGAACGAATTGAACCTTAAGCTTCAGGGAAAACATGAACATACATGTCAGGAAGCGGAAGTCGCGTCCACTGGTTTCGGAGCTGCAGGCAATGACGCAGCGCCAGCGGCTGAATAAGATGGTCAACTCGGTTTTCCTGGCGAATCACGACGTGGCGGTGGTGATGGACGACGAGGGCTATCTCACCCTGGATGGCAACGACTGACAGGGCACTTCGTATTTTACTTCCCCCACGAAGGAAGTGAGCTCCGAGGTGAAGTTCATTTCACACACCAATTTCCCCAAGAAGGTTCTGCTGTGGCTGATTGTCAGCGAGAAGGGGATGTCAAAGCCGCTCTTCTTTCGCTCCGGACTGGCCGTAAACGGGCAAATTTATAGTACGAAAGGCCTGCCGGAAGTGGCGTCGTTCATCAAAAAATATCATAAAGCCGAAGACGCGGTGTTCTGGCCGGATCTGGCGTCGGCCCACTACTCGAAGCAATTGTTGGAAGAGATGGAGCGGCTGAATATCCATGTGGTACCCAAGTCGGCGAACCCACCCAACGTCCCCCAGCTGCGTCCCATCGAGAATTTTTGGGCCAACCTGAAGCGTAAGATCTACTCCAACAATTTTTCCACGAGGAGGAAACTGAGGAGGAATTGATAAATAAAACGAAGGAAGAACTCAAAAACATGCCTACACGCATGTTTTCGTCCGCCATGGCGAATGTTCCGGTTAACTGCCGGAAGGCCGCTCGCAAGGGCGTAGAATTTTTTTGTAAGTAATACTTAAATAATTAAATTTATCAAAAGCAATTATCTGTCTTAACTTTTGTTTTATCAGCATCCGAAATAAGTCCATTTTTTAATGCAAACGTTACTGTAGATCGGTTCAAGAAACATTTGGTTGATATTTGGGACTAAATTCCTAAGGAAATCGTGCGTGCCAGCTGCGATAGGTTTACAAAGCGTTTGGGCAAAATTATCAAGGAAAATGGCGAGAGATTCGAATTAAATTAATATGGTTTATTTCTATAACATGTATCTTTCAAACGAAAAATAAATGCTATGATTTGGTTGATTTGTTTTGCTGTAATCCCATTTTGTTTAAGTGACACCTATTGTGAGATACCCTGTAAAATATGGGAAGAGGGGACCTTCATAACTTTGTAGTACATGCTAAGCTTCAATCAGATAAGCAGTTTGTGTGTCTCCAATTGGTCCATTCTTCCCTATAATTTCACGAAGTTAAGGAAAAATTAGGCTTAAATTTAATTTGCTATAAAATTTTGAAAAATGATTTCCGAGATTTGTGGTTTTCGACAAAAACGTTTGTATGGGTGGTCTAAATAATTGTCTAGAACATTGAATATTTGAAATAATGTAGCACGAAGAAGCTAAATATAGAAAACTATCGTTAAGGGAACTACCATAGAAAACTCTCCAAAGTCTAGAAATTTTACTTCTTCAGCAAAGTTGATTTTCTACAATTTTGCTGAAGACGTTACTCCTCTATAACCTCAAATAAAAAAGTTTTTTTTTCCATTTTTATTATAGTAATACTTTACTAATTTTGGATCCCTGCCCATCGGTTCGGAAAGGGGTATGGGCGCATTCTGTCAACTTGATCGTGGCAGATTTCATGTATGAACGGGCTGCCACATCAACGTTCAAAAGTGCCTGAACCAAATGTGCAGCTTGTAATGATCACTTGAAGATGCGATTGGGGATCATTGCCCTGATATTTCCAAATTGCACGTAGTAAAATGTCTCTTGCCTTCTCTCCTTTCTCCTGTTCTCTTGCTTATCCAATAACCACGAGCAATACCTCGTGCCAACATCACTGATCTCAGCTCTTCAAAAGCAGAAACGCCATGATAATCACGATCGCGATCGTGAAGGAGTCTGGATGTGGCCCGGATGGATCCCGCAAATGACAGACACTTTTCAGACACTTGAAAGGTGGTAAGTGCTCTCAAAAACGCGGAGAAAAACAGGTTTTTGTTATCTATTTTGAGCCTACATCAAAGTAACATATAATTTATGAATGAAGAACGGTGTGTGGCCCCCTACAATTTTACTTTACAGCAAAACTTTCTAACACAAGGTAAGCAGTTAAATGACCCCGACAAAATGTACTAAATATTCATCACATAACATATAATGGAGAAAAAGAGAGAACATCAGATTACCCAAGTGAAACGATTTGGATAGGGAGCATGGAACTGCCTCATGCCTATTGTTAACATTTCGCGAAACGAGGGCGGGCTCTTCGACACCATCGTTTGGGTTTATTCTGTCAATCGAGAACTCGATTCTGGTGCTGTGAGTATGAACATGCTTTTGGAAGGAGATTCTCTTTCCTATATTCGCATTTTTCACGTTTTTGCCTCTGCTTACGCGCCCGCCCAAGCGTTTCTGGCTTGATGATCATAAACAACAATAGAATCTTGATCAAATCGTTTTTTTTTTCAGATTATTCCACTGCTAAGGAAAGTTACTTTGGTACAATAGATGGTAATATTACATCATCATCATTATCATCAGTAAGATTTGACTTATGTTTGATATTTAAAAATGATGGTCGGGTCCATACAAATAATTCTTCCAAAAACACTATAGGGCTTAAATGTAATGGCAAAACTCAAGGGAAACAAATCCGACTTTTTGCCACTTTGGCCCACAGTGCATAGGCTTCAATCAACCAGCTGCCGAGCCAACGGCTGTCATACAGCAGGCTGCCCAGTCACCAATTGCCTGGCCAACGACTGCCCGCCAGTGCACCACTGGATAGCCGCCAGTTTCCAATCCAACGCTGGCTCATTGCCGCTCCAGCAGCTCCAAAACTGCCGAACGAATGAAGCTTTCAACGCAAAGGTGAACCCATTATATATCATTCGCACCTGCATATGAATTTTCCGTTACTTACATTTGAAATCTGTGATAGGGAATACTGTGCATTTAGTGAATTTAGTATGCAAAACGGAGTGATAAGACATCAACTTTTATTTGTGATAATTTCAATAGTTTACAATTGTTGAGTGATAATTTTTCATAATTGAGTCGGTAGTCGGGAAAATTTCCAAATGATTGATGTTTATTTATTTATTTAGTCAGCACCAACAGGCTAAGTAAAGCCCCAATGGTGGTATTAAAAACATGTCGTGTATTATAAACGTAAACATAAATATCAAACCACAACACACTTGTTCATAATGGTCTACACCCCAGAAAAATATAACGTGAAGCGTCTGCGCAGAGTTTGCCGAGGGACATGGTAGTCGAACATTGTCGAGACTCTATTAAAAACTCGCTGCAGTCTTCCGATCGCACGGTTCATGCTATAATTGTTTCGGCGAATTGGCATCCTCAGCATTACACTATTGCACAATGCCCGTGGTTGAACTTTTATTTTGATCTGCTCCAGGATGGCGCTGCAACCGATTCGGCCTTGTAAAATGTCTGCAACAAAGAGAGAAACCGAAGCGGTGCAAGATCGATTAATCGACAACGACTGTCGTAACTCGGAATACGAAACGGGTCTCTCCAAGGCAACCTTGGCGAAGCGTAAAAACCTGCGTTGAACAGATTTGACTCTACTTGCGCCATTAATATAGCTCGGATTCCAGACGGCAGAGCAATACTCTAGAATCGATCGGACCAAGGAGCAATAAAGGGACTTCAAGCAGTAAATATCGGAGAAGTCTTTAGCCATTCGAAAAATAAAGCCTAGAGCTCTTGACGCCTTGTCCACGATGTACGAGATGTGAAGCTTGTACGTCAACTGAGAATCCAGAATAACTCCTAGATCTTTTACGTAAGTCGCACGTTTGATTGCCGTGCCTTGAAGCTTATAGTCGACGAGAATCGGCTCCTTTTTTCTAGAGGAAGTGATCACGGAACACTTCTCCGGATTAATCACCATACGGTTGAGGCTGCACCAGTGAGCAATGATTTGTAGCTGCTGTTGTAGGAGGTGACAATCGTTGATCGACTGGATTCGTAAAAAGATCTTCAGGTCGTCGGCATACGCAAGACGGGGGCCTACGAGGGCTAGGTTCACATAATTGAAGTACAGCAAGAAGATCAGCGGCCCTAAATGGCTCCCTTGCGGTATTCCTGAAGTGGCTGGAAAAACGTCGAACATGCAATCACCAACAGCAACTGTCAGCAGACGACCAGTGAGATAGGACCGAAACCATTGAAAGAGACTTCCATTAACTCCAAGCTTATGTAGTTTTGCGATAGCGATGTCGTGGTTGAGCTTGTCAAAAGCTGCTGAAACGTTTTTATAGATTACGTCCGTATGCGCCCTTTCAGCCATATTTTCCGTAATAAACCAAGTGAGACACAACAGATTAGTGGTAGTGGAACGGCCGACCATGAACCCGTGTTGATCTTCACTTAAGTATTGCTTGCAGTGGGAGAGTAGAGGGTCCATAATAACGAGCTCAAATAGCTTCGATACCGCGCTCAAAGACGAAATGCCTCGGTAATTATCCACATTTCGTTTGGTTCCCTTCTTGTGAACTGGAAACAAGCGAGCAACCTTCCAACAGGAGGGAAATATGCCACTTGATGTAGAAATCCGGAACAGACGATGCAAGGGGGCCAGCAGAATTGAAAGGTGTTTCTTTCGAAATACGGACGGAACTCCATCTGGGCCAGGATTGAAGGATGACTTGAGCTGCGATGCGGCGGTGGAGATCATCTCAATACTGATATCGATTGCCCCAAATGAATGACCACGCAGAGGAACGTTATTCGTTGCCGCAATTATCTGATCCTCAGTAACATTTTCGTCAGTGAAAATGCTGGCAAACTTGGTCGAAAACAAGCGGAAAATATCCTGAGGAATGGAAGCGGTTTCGCCGTTCAAGACCATGGACGATGGTAGTCCAGACTCCCTGCGCTGCTGATGAACATATCTCCAAACAGATTTTGGACGTAATTTCAACTTTCTATGGACATTATGTTGATATCGAGAGTAAGGTTGTTTTAGTGGAAAATTTGGTTTGGGGGGGGGGGGGTTGGGGCTGGGGGGGGGATTTGGGTTAGGTTTTGTTCCGATCTGTAAAAGGAAGGGGAGAGAAGGGAGAAAAGAGGTGTTGGTAGTGGTGGGGTGTGGGGGGGTAGAGGGAGATTGGGGGGATCGGGGGAAGGGGGGGGGGGGGGGGGGGCGGGGGGGGGGGGGTGGGGGAAGAGCGTGTGGGGGGTGGGACGGGTGGGAGGGGGGAGCTAGCAAACAGCCAAATCGGACCATAAAACAGAATAGTGTGGCCAATATCTGTGCTCGGAAGCTATACGACCAGGTGCTGACCAAGTTCGACTGGTGTCTTCTGATGGACGATGAAACCTATGTCAAGGCTGACTTCGGGCAAATCCCAGGTCAACAATTTTACTTGGCAACGGCTCGGGGGGATGTTCCAGCCAAATTTAAATTTGTTTTTGCCGACAAATTTGCACGAAAATTCATGATTTAGCAGGGCATTTGCAGCGGTGGCAAAAAAACGAAAGTTTTCGTTACAAATAAGACAATGACGTCGGAACTATACCAAAAAAAGTGTCTCCAAAAAACGAATTTTGCCGTTCATTCGATCCCACGACCATCCCGTAATGTTTTGGCCAGATTTGGCAAGCTGTCATTGCAGCAAAGTCGTTCAAGAATGGTATGCAAAGAAAGGGGTCCAGGTTGTTCCGAAAAACCTTAACCCACCCAACTGCCCCCAGTTCCGCCCTATTGAGAAATACTGGGCAATCATGAAGAGGAGACTCAAGGCAAAGGGAAAGGTTGTCAAAAGACATCAATCAGATGAAGACCTGGTGGAATAAGATAGCTAAAACGATGGACGAAAAGGTGTGCGCCGCCTAATGAGCCGTGTTACAGGAAAAATTCGAGAATTCCTTCGAAACCGTGACGAATAATTTTATCCGTATTTTTTCTTAAAAGTATGAAGAAAACGCTACATTTGTATAAAAAAAGATCTTGAATTCAATAATAAATAACTGAAATACAGGCAATTGTTTTTGTTCCAATTCTATCTGAAGCAAGCTTTAGCATAGACGACTAACCCGCTTGAACTCGTAATTGAGCCTCACGTAGAAATGTTTCAAGGGAAGCGTGCGATATTTAGTGTATCTTCTTAGTGCTGCTCTCTTGGTCGATTGAAGCTTTTTTAGTTCCTTCGTCTGCCACGGATGAAGAGAGTCTTTCTGGCGAATAGTTTTCGGCACATGCCCGTCAATGACGTATGCCAAGACATGAAAAAATGTGAGTGCGGCATTCTTAACGTCGTCAGTGTTCAGAATTGTTACCCAGTCTATGTTTACCAGCACCTCGGTTATGCTACGATGGTCGGCTTTCCGGAAATCATACGACACAGGCGCTGGTAAGTCAGCATAGTCGTTGTCCAGACTTTCAGGAATTGAAACGACTAGAGGTGGATGATATGGGACATGCTTAATCAAAGGGGCGGGGGCCGTAGAGATTGAAGGAGCGGTGTCTCGAGCACTTTCAAATGAGAGGTCCAAGCTGCGGTGATTTTCGTTCACTACGTGGTTAATTTGGGAGAGTGTTGCCACGCAATAACAATCGAGAAGATGTAAAGCGTCTCAGTCAGATCGTTCGCAGTCGGAATGGAGAAAGCCACTGTGAGGCGATTTCCACGAAATACTGGCCAAATTGAAGTCACCTAGCACCATCAACCCATCCGTTGAAGCTGAGTTTCCAACTAAAGAGAAAACGGAGCCTCTATGCGCCTCAATGAATTCGGTATCACGTGTCCGATCAGGTGGAATATACACAGCACACAGAAACAGTGTTCTATCCATTAGTCTAACAGCGAGCCAGATCTGCTCCAAACACTCCCATTCGCTATTTTCGATAGGTTTCGCCTTCAATCCGCAACGAACCGCTATTAGAACACCACCTCCAGTAGATTTCCTGCTGTTGTTGGGATTTCTATCGCATCGGAAAACCTCATAATCGGGTCCAAATACTTGGTTGGCAAGTTTGCGACCATCGAACCAAGTATCGATCAGGGCGATAACATCATAGCAGCAAGCAGCGATAGCCAAACGGTAGTCGAGGACATTAGAATTAATTCCACCGACGTTCTGGTAGAAAATTATGAGGTCCTGTGTACGGCAGACGGACGAATTGGGCAGAACGGAACCTTCCTAACTTCTGGAGCGAGGCAGCTTCAACACAATCGAAGATACGCTCGGAACCATGAGGGATGACAGACGGCGGAACTATAGTTGCGTACGAGGTAGAAGAGGCAGTTCCGGCATGCCAATTTGCAGGTGAGGACGAGGAATTGGAGGAACTGGAATCGGAAACAGCATCAAGCTGCGAAAACACACGTTAATGTTTGAACTTGCCTGAGTTGCAAGTTGGGAGTCACCCAGTCCACGTCCAAGCTCAGGGCCAGGACGACTAAGCAGAGCGCTGGCTGCAACCAGCACGACTGCGTTAGAGGAACTAAGGACTTCCATATTGCTTCCTATAGTGCGTCCTGGATTCCATAAGAAGATTCGTTCGATCTAGGAGCGGTGATTAGATGTCGTCCGAGATGGAAGGTGGATTGGTTTGTGAAGCTGGAGTCACGAAAGGGACTGGTGTGCGGACAGGTGCTGGTGTTCCAAAGGGGGTACCGACTGGAGTGCCAACAAGTGTTTGACCAACGGTAATCGACACAGCAGGAGGAAGCCAAACAGCGTTTTTTGGCTGACGTTTAAATTCTCAAAACACAATTCCTTCTGGCCTGGATCCAATGCCGCATCTTTAAGTTCGACACGAACACCTAACTTGAACGATACAAAGTTCATCGAACTAAAGTCAGCACCCTTCTTCACCAGCGGTATTACTTTAATGGGTTCACGGGTTTGTAGGCCATCACGAGCAAGTTTTTCCACTACAGGATTGATGTGAACATATTGAAAATCTATCAAGGAACAATTGAGTTATTTGTATTCAAAGTGTATCAAGTTTTCGTGATGGTCACTATTTTTCAATTTTTCATTTGACACCCTTGCCGTAAGATGGTAAGAGTAGCCTCAACAGCATCCTTGCTGTTGGTTTATATTGGTTCAAAGCGGATAGGTGTACTATTGATTTATACCGATCCAAATCGGAAATCAAACTTTGAATAATTGACTAGACGTCACGCGAATTCAGCGTGTCGTTTACCAAAGCAAACATTAGCATTAGCATTGACGTTTGCACACCTCGTGGATGGTGCTACGATGAGGAATAATTCTTTGAAGATATTGCATGTCACCATGAAACGGAACCAGTTACTGATACGTTTCCTCACGCAATAATCTCCACAAACACACTCCTCGATCGCTCACCTGGCCACGTCCATGCAACCGTTGGAGATAGGGAGGATTTGGTATCTACCTTAAGAAGACACGGGGAACCCACGTAGCCTTCAGTAGATATCAAAGGAAAAGGGAAATTAATAGTCGGAGAGAATAGTTAATCAGAATGCCCTGTTTGGTGTACAGAACAAAAATGTATTTATATTGTCGTTGGGAGCATTGAGTCTAAGAAGGTTAAGAGATGCTTCATTTTTGCTCCAAACGATTGAGACCTAAGCATTAACTTTAGTCCTAGCCCTATACGGCTTATGGTTATAGCGCCATTACTCGCTCTCTGAAATGAGAAAAATATCTAAGTACGGGTGTTGAAAGAGAACTTATCAGATTTCTCGGATTGTAGAAACAACATTGCATTACCTTAAAATATTGTCAATGTAGGTTTCTTCTCTATATTTTGGAAATTTCGCGAAGTAAAGTGCTCTGTAATAGAACATTTGATCGATTGAAGTTGTAAAACTTGAAGAATTTTTTCACACATTCTAGCTGGTTCAGGAAATCACAAACATCTAAAGACCGGAGAGTTTCATGGTGTGAGTTCGACACTAACATCACAATGAATAGCAGTAACTTATTTATGTTTAAAATCAATTTTAGAAATTTCTGTAACTGATTTAGGACAAACATGATACTTGGAATGAACATAGTGACTGTATAGAGGGAATTAATTTCAGAGTTTTCTAAATTATTGTTTAAGGATGGCCTCTCAAAATTTGCAGGGAGGAATGAGGAATAATACCACATTAAACTCCCAAATCAATTAATCAAAATACAAGTTTTGTTGTGTTTTTTAACATATTTGTTAGGTGATCATATTTGCGTTGCAATGCGTTGCGTTAATAATAAAATAATCCGTAGATTGCACGCTGGAAGCTGGTGTGACATTTATAATACTTCATCACTTTTTTTTCGATGAAGAGCTATTCTTATGAAAAGCTATTTGGGAAGTAATAACAGTCCAACCAGGATTCAGAGTAGATAAGCATGAAGACAACTATTGCCCACCACCATGGTCGCAAATTGGAAAAAATGGGCAGATAAAGGTGATATAAAATCAACTTAAATAATAAATGTATGTTGATGTAGCTTTTTTCAAATCATTCAAAAACATTTTATAACTATTTTAAGTGGGGAGAAAACACCTTCAGAGACACACTCCGACATATTCAAACACGTCACCACAACAAGACAAATTTCCGTAATTTCTGGAATCACTCACACGCATGTTTACATCATTTGCAGTTGGCTGCCAATAAGCATAATTTATTTTATTTAAGTTTGACAGACATGACATGACAGACAATAAAAACACCCAGGGAAACTTCTTCCGGCACACTAGAACACGATTAACCCCCTGTTTTATAACGATTCAAAATAATACGTTGGCCAAATGTCGCGAGAAAGCAAGAAATCTTTTTGAATAAAAATATGTTAACTGACCGACCAATGACTGATCATCAAATAGAAAGTGCCACCAAAAAAAAAGTTTGTCTATGTTGGCGATTTTTTTCATTTTGATTTCTTCTCTTGGAAATTTCACCAAATAATAAAACATTTGATCAGAGATTGCATCTTTACACCACAGTACATCCTTTTCTAACACTTCCAGAGTGACTTTTCACTGCGAATATTCTGGAACCTAAAGACATCTTATTATGGAGTTCAAATTAGACAGGAATAAAACAGTAAGATTATAGGTAAATAGGTGGAGACGGAAAAATACTTAGCTGATCGATGCGTGAAGCAATGGATCATCATCGGGGATGCAACATTGTTACTCTTGCAGGCAGTAGTCACAAACACTAATGTAACTCGGGTTCATCTAAAAGTTCAATGCACTTTTCAAAATCACACTGATCTGGCCCATCTTACTATCACGCTAGTAAATCAATCCTTTTTCAACCAGACACTTCCGAAAGCTTGAAACCCAACACGTACGCAGCAGTGCAAAATAGCAAACAATTTTCAGACAAAACAGCAACCGATCGTCTCACAACACATCAATTTGCACTCAGTAACAAGAGAACTGAATTTCTTCACTAAAAACTATCGATTTTCATATTTCTGAAGACCAAAAAAAAAAAAATTCCACCGAGAAATCAAACTTCACGTCCGTCCACACCTCTTGGATCAAAAGTTTTTACACATTGGCCTATTAGTCCCAAGCATCATCTGTTGATTTTCTGTGTAATAACAGCTGATCTGGCAATAGCGAAATAGCAACCTCGGGTGGTCAATCGTGCTCGTAGTTGCGTGCTCAAAGCAGATTCTCATCTCAGATACTCTGCCAATTTTCACCCTCTTGATTGCCATGACAAAACCGTTGATTTAAACTGATAAAACTTCCGCAGCACAGCATTTTCAAATTAAACGACAATTTGCTCCAGGTGGTACAGGCACAACACATGCATAGAAACACGTCTCAAGTGTTTGAAGCGTCTGAAAAAAGAAATCATCAATCTCCCCAGACCATGTTGGATCACACGAAAATAGTATTTTACAAGAGCCGTTTTTCCTCGCCACTCCCGTGGCCAAAAGTCCGAAACGGAGGATAGCAATTTTACAGTTCCCTGCACAAAATGCCACTGGAGCTAAAATGAGGACGACGACAAAGACGATACCGGAGGAGGACAACGAACGTCTTCTTATTTTCACCGAATTTCCCGTTTGTGGAGGAATTGCTGGATGTAAGCTGCAGCGCATGGTTAGAAGATGAGAATCTAGGAATAAAGTTAAATTCAAAAACCAGATCCCCGAGAGAAGATGGAAGGAAACGTGTCAACGGGGTGACGAGTTTTTTTGCCTTTCCTACTTGTTCTGAGTGTGAAAAAAGTGGCGTAAATGATGAAGATTTTATCTTTATATTTGAGTGGGGAAAAGGGGGGAGGGAGCCGGGGTTAGGAAGAAGTTGTGGGCTACAAGAAATTGAAATCCAGAAACTTTAACGTGACCATTAAACTTGGAACGGAAATGAACCTCCTTGTTAGTGGTGATTTTCAGTATTCTCCAGTAGAGGATGCCTCTATTTAGCTTGTGGTTTCCCCGAGTTAAGTTTCACGGACGAACCAATTTCCAGGAGTGGTACGCGGGACTGGGAGCAAGTTGGTAAACAGAGATACTACTAGGCAAGACAGTACAAGACAATTAACACTGGAAGAATAGCTGTTTGAAATGATCAATCGAACAAATATTTTTTTTTTTTTTTTTTTTCGTTGACCATATCAACGACTATGTTGAATTCCCAATTAATAACAAACCAAAAATTTCTTGAAGAATACAGTTGGAAAAAAAAACATAAAAAAATCATTCAGTGTATCACCTAAGTATCGTAGCAAAAGGACTGCCAAGACCCGGAAAACCGAGAAGTCGGGAAACCGTTTTGTTGGTGAGCATTTTAATTGCGAACTGGCACTGGGAGCTCAGCTCCGCCCGAAGAACAACAATAGTCTTCCTCTGGCCAGTCAGCCAGTGTCAGCTTGGTGGGAGCAAAAGATTCCTAGTTCTCCTTATCAAGGAAAGACAAAAACAGAAATGCGAAATCCTTCGCGGTTCTCCATTCTTAGATGTGCTTCTGCATTTTATTTCTTTCGACCGTTCTCTGTTGCTGATTAAAAGCCCTATTCACAGTACTGCCATTGACTTCTAGCGGTTTCCGATGGCGGTGGTGTTTGTTTTTATTTTTCATTAAATAATTTACTCCGACTGGAGGTCAAAAGGGGTTCTATGACACCACGCACAAATTACAGTGTGGTCCATAAAATATGTGAAAACATACTTTTTTCGGGGTTGCATTCGGAATGATTGGTTCAACACGACACTGGAGTAGCAGTTAGTTACAGGTTATTTCCAATTTAGTTCCAAATGCGTCAACTGTGGCAGTGAACATGGAGCATTCTTCAGAGGATGCTCCACATTTACGAAGGAAAAAGAAATAACGAAAGTAAAAGTGGATAAAAACGTGTAATTCTGGGAAGCTAGAAATATTGTTGAAAACGAGTGCAAATTGTTGTACTTAGACTCAGTAAAATCACGGCTAAATCAACAAACTGATACCAAAATTGATCAGCTGACTCAAGAAAATATGGAATACGTGGAAAAAATAAACAAGCTAAACGAGGAGAAAAGTCTCTACGCCGAATCCATAAAATTGGACATGGAGATACAGATGGAGGTTAAACTGAAGCAATACAAGGATGAATTCGAAAATATAGTTCACAAAAATAATAAAAACATTTAAAAAAAGGAAGAAAATTTCGAGATAATGCATGAAAAATATGAGCAGGTGCTTACAACATACCACGATGAAAAGCAAAAAAGAAAAAAAGCTGAAAATAGAGGTTCCAACCCGGGATATCCCGGGACAAAAAATCCCGGGATCTTGAAAAATTCGAGATTTCCCGAATCCCGGGATAAGATTTTTCAGCGTCCCGAAAATCCCGGGATTCCCGGGACACACATTTCTTACATATTTTTTCGCTTTGATACTTCCCAATAAATTTCAGTGTACCGTTTACGCGCATTCAATATAACCCATACAACGCCAACATACATAGTTACTGTACCTACATCGATGTTATACATCATTCATGAAAATGCATCATTCCTTTTGTGTTGGTTCAGTAGGCGTTCGCATTTTTGCCTACACATTTAACACACACACGCGCGCGCGCCAATACGACGCAAGCTGTCATTTCAATTCCAAACATTGTTTTCATTCAATTTCATATTGCCGTTATATCAAAGTAAGTAGTAATACAAAAGCCTTACATCCAATTATTTTAAACGCATGGCTGAAATTTGGAAACACTTCGATAGAATTGCAGATGACAAAGAAAAAGCAAGATGTCGGAAGTGCGAGCAAATTTTGACGTG
The DNA here is from genome assembly GCA_024533555.2 of Aedes koreicus. Lineage (NCBI taxonomy): Eukaryota > Metazoa > Arthropoda > Insecta > Diptera > Culicidae > Aedes > Aedes koreicus. Next base: position 251,665 of record JAHHFK020005425.1, read on the forward strand.
CAAGGGCTCTTCGACCAGTGGCTTGCTCCGGCACATGAAGAACAAACACGACATGGATTCCAAACCCCCCACAAATCCTAGTGAGTCTGCTGCGAAAGTTAAATCATCCACACCGAATGTCCCAGTGAAACAAGTATCGATGCTCAAGTTCGTTAAACGTCAGTCACTGGCGGAAATTCTAGCTCAGCTGGCAGCAGAGGACGGATTTTCGATCAATGCAATCACCAACAGCAAGTTCATCAGACAATCGATCGCAGATCGTGGATATTCTCTGCCAACGTCGAATACATCCGTCATGAAGCTGGTCGCCGAATACTATGGATACGCTCAGCAGCAAACGCGGGATGAAATAGTGAAGCGTATCGTAAGCGGTGAACTGGTTAGTCTCACTTGGGACGAGTGGACAAGTCTAAGCAACAAGCGCTACTTAAACGTGAATGCCCATTTCGCTGACGGATTATTGTACAACCTGGGTATCGGCAAAATTCGTGGATCACTACCTGCTGAAAAGGTTTTGGAAATGGGCAAGGATATGGTCCGGAAATTCGGTATTAAGGATGGAAACATTGTAGCATCAACGACTGACGGAGCTCGAGTGATGACGAAGTTTGGAAGATTGTCGGATTACCTTCATCAGCAGTGTTACTACAATGCGATTCACTTGGGGGTTTGCGATGTCCTGTACAAGGATCAGCCACCTTTACCAATTGAAAATGAGGATTCAGATAGCGACGATTCGGATAGTGATAACTACGATGATGAAGTTGGTTCTTCGGGTAAATATATTGGAATGTTCATGTTCATATTAAAGAAAACAGCTAATTTATTTCAATTATAGACTTGTACACCACGCGATTTGGAGAGTCTCTGAAACGTATTCAAAGAGTCGTGAAATTTTCGAAAATCGCCTGTTAAGAATGCACTGCTTCAAGAAAAAATCACGAAAATGTTACATAAACCACTTCAACTGCATGTGGACGTCAAAACTCGTTGATACTCGACTGAAACGATGCAGGAGCACTTAATTCGCGGTTTTGATTGCATCAAAGAGACACTTTCCGAAATAGGCCTTTCAGGTCTTATGTTGGACAGTGATTTCGAGGTTGTAAAAAACCTTCAGGAAGCTCTTCGGCCAATCAGACTCGCTTCGGAAGCATTGGGAAGACGAGATGCTATATTGCTGTCTGCGGAAGGCAGCTTGAGTTTCTTGTATTTGAAGCTTAAGAAAAGTAACTCCAAAGTTGGAAACGACCTCTTCGATGCAATCACGAAAAGAATCAACGAACAGTGCCAAAAGGAAATAATAACAGCGCTGAAGTTCCTTCAAGGTCTTCCGTTGTCAACGCAAGTGCCAGCAGAACTGGAAAGCTCATCGAAAACGCAAATGATTAAGTTCATCAAGGAACTGGGAGTTCGATTGTTGCAAGACTGCCAAAGACAGACCGATGATGATGCTGTCGAGTTGAATGCTGGATTGTCCTGTATGCATGACGATTCAGAATCGACACCATCGAGCATACGTGAAGAACTGGAATCGGCTATAAAGGAATATGCCAACCCGTCCCAGACTGATTCGGCAATGATTGATTTTTCAAAAGTAATTGCGAAAGAGCTGTCACTTTTTGAGCTACATGGTAAGTTGAGCCCGAATCTTGAAATCATTTTCGGCGGCTTAAAATCAATCAAACCGACGTCAACCGATAGCGAGCGCATACTAATGATTTGGAAAGGAATCTGCAGTTGTGGCCTTAAAACCAAGGTTTTCATCACATCTCACACAATGCCGTCGAAGGTTTACATTGAATAGTGTCTGAAAAAGCGGATTTTACCCTTCATTCGGCAACACAAGACCAACGTTATGTTTTGGCCGGATCTAGCCTTCTGCCACTACTCAAAGGAGGTACTAGAATGGTATGCTGCAAACAATGTTTATTTCGTTGCCAAAGAGATTAATCCTCCGAAATGCCCTGATATAAGACCGATTGAAAAATATTGGGCAATTGTCAAGCGAAAACTTTGAAGATGCGGTAAAGAAATGACAAGTACAAAACAAATGCGTTTAAAGTGGAATAAGTTCGCCAGTACAGTGTCACCAGCGATTGTGCAGATCATGATGGCATCGATCACAAGTACAGGGTGGCCACACAATTATAATTTAAAAATTCCCGCATTTTTCCTGAATTTTTCCCGGATTCTGTGAGTGTGTGTGTATACAATCCAACGCCCACCGTCCGGCAGTGTTTTTATGGAAGAACAATGTTTGCAGTTGAGCGAACTGTGGTCGACTCGACAAACATTTTTAGCCCGGAAGTTGGAAGATTATAGCTCTGTTGGGTTCCAGTGACCCATTTCAGAATGCCTGGTTACTCACGTCCATTCCGAGGTTCCTGAACTTTTTCCGCACTCTTGCCTAATTTTCCCGACTGGGACATTTTCGTTTTTAGTTAATATATATTGGATTGAATGATATATTTGAAATATCTGAGGAAATTGTTCTATCTGAAAATCTGACTTGTTTCATTAAGGCAAAATGACGGATAGCAGCCGCAGATTGAAATGATCCTCTTGCGTCTGGACAAATGGGTTGAGACGAACAACCTGCTTTCAGATACTCAATATGGTTTCCGTAGGGGTAAGGGAACGAACGACTGTCTCGCGTTACTTTCCACAGATATTCAGCTAGCTTTTGCTAAAAAAGAGCAAATGGCTTCTGTATTCTTGGACATAAAGGGGGCTTTTGATTCAGTATCTGTTGAAGTTCTTTCAGATAAACTCCACGCTTGTGGCTTTTCTCCATTAATGAATAACTTTTTGTACAATTTGCTGTCAGAGAAACATATGAGTTTTTCTCATGGAACCTCTACAGCTTCTCGATTTAGCTACATGGGTCTCCCCCAGGGATCATGTTTAAGCCCCCTTTTGTATAATTTTTATCTCAAAGACATTGACGGTTGTCTAAGTGACAACTGTACGTTGAGACAACTTGCAGATGACGGTGTAGTGTCTGTCACGGGACCCAATGGGGTCGATCTGCAAGGACCCTTACAGGATACCTTAGACAATTTGTCTACGTGGGCTCTAGAGCTAGGTATCGAATTCTCTACGGAGAAAACTGAGTTGATAGTTTTTTCTAGGAAGCATAACCCAGCACAACCGAAGCTTCAAATTTGGGGTAAGCCAATAACTCATTCTATGTCATTTAAATATCTTGGGGTCTGGTTCGATTCTAAGTGCACCTGGAGATCCCATATTGAGTATCTGAAGCGATAGTGCCAGCAAAGGGTCAATTTTCTCTGCACAATTACCGGGACCTGGTGGGGAGCTCATCCACAAGATCTTCTAACGTTGTACCGGACAACGATTTTGTCGGTTATGGAATACGGTAGTCTTTGTTTTCAGTCAGCGGCTCGGTCGCACTTCATTAAACTGGAACGTATTCAGTATCGGTGTCTTCGTATCGCGTTAGGTTGCATGCACCCGACTCACACCATGAGTCTTGAAGTGCTCTGGCTGGCATGTTGCCACTCTCGGATCGGTTTTCAGAATTATCTCTCCGCCTCCTCACCAGGTGTGAAGTTATGAACCCCCAGGTGATCGAAACTTTTGAGAAGCTCCTTGAGTTGAATACTCAAACCCGCTTCATGACCTTGTACCATTTGTACATAACACAGGATGTCAGCCCTTCGCCGAACATTTCCAATCGTGTTTGCTTCTCCGATTTCGACAATTCGGTTCATTTTGATTTATCCATGAAGCAGGAGCGGGAATCCCAGAGCACCATCGTCCTATGATTGCTCCGGTAATATTTGCTGCAAAGTTTGGCCAAGTTAATTCCACTAAATCGTTCTTCACTGACGGATCTTTGATAGAGGAGTCAGCAGGCTTTGGTATATTTAATGAAATTTATAGCGCCAATCGTAACCTTCAAGCTCCTTGTTCCGTATATGTCGCTGAATTAATTAGCGGCAATAGACTTTACGCTAGAAAATGTTGCCTCATTAACACCGGATCAGTACTTCATTTTCACGGATAGTCTCAGTTCTATAGGGGCTATTCGCTCTTTGAGGCCGGTAAAGCACTCCTCGTATTTTCTCATGAAAATACAGGAGCTTCTAAGTGCTTTATCTTCGCGTTATTTTATCATCACCTTTGTATGGGTCCCATCTCATTGTTCAATTCCGGGCAATGAGAAAGCGGACTCGCTTGCAAAGGTGGGCGCTATGGAAGGCGATATTTATGATCGACAAATCGCCTTCAACGATTTTTTTTTCTATTGTTCGTCAACAGTCACTCGTCAGCTGGCAGTATAAATGGAGTAAAGGAGATTTGGGGCGATGGCAACATTCTATCATCCCAAAGGTGTCGAAGAATTCCTGGTTTAGGGGGATGGATGTGGGTCGAAACTTCATTCGTGTCATGTCTCGCCTCATGTCCAATCATTATTCTTTGAACGCTCATTTATACCGGGTTGGGCTAAGCGACAGCAATCTCTGTGAGTGTGGACAAGGCTATCAGGACACAGATCACGTTATTTGGTCTTGTGCTGAACATCGTGGAGTCAGATCGGAGCTTTATGATTCCCTTCGGGCTCGAGGTAGACAATCCAATGTGCCAATTCGAGATATTTTGGCTGTACGTGATTTGGAGTACATGAAACTCATTTATGTGTTTTTGACTAACATTAGATTGTAGTTAGTTTAACCTGTACTTTAAGCTGTTTAACCTGTTCTCTTAAGTTTTTTTTTATCTGTGTATGTGTGTATGTGTGTTTTTGTTTTCTTTTTCAAAAAATGTTCAAGTCAAAAGTAAACCATAAATTGTATAGTTATAAGTTTTTAGATAATTTAGAATTTAAATTTAATGTGTTATGTAAACCATACTTTAAATTCCCACCCTCTTTCCATGTATTTGTATTTACGGGGGGGGGGGGTTTTTTATTTGTAAAAAAAAGATAATAAAAATGGTGGGGGGAGGGTGGGGGTTTTGGGGGGGGGGGTGGGGGGGCTGCAAAATGGTGAGTAGACACCTGGGATGGAGCGTGCGTCCCCGCAACATAGTTATGGTCCTCACAAGTTCCTACCTCATGCTTCCACGGGTCAAGAGATGACAAAGACCGCCAGCTAAGGGTTGCGTACTTAGCTGGTAGTGCAGCCTGGGCACTGTTGTCCTTCTGACTTCAGCTAGATTGAGGAGGTGCGTGCCGAGCGTCTGTCCACCAAGGAGGTGCGGCTCAAACAGCGACTGTCCTGGCATCCAGCGGCTGAGTAAGAAACGCTGTATCGTGTCAGCTATACCTAAGTTGGCAGCCCCACCAACGCGATGTAGGCAGCGTGACCCCGGTAAAGAAACATGCTGAAATCATACCCTACCACGAAAAAATGGATGTATTCTTTATACGGTATATAATTTCAGATCATCCATGTTGTATAATAATTTTGAATTGTTTTCTTCCCCCGTATGATAATGCAAGTCCTTCTACAATTGCAGCAGGATCAGCAGACATGCAGACAATACAAATATAATTGTTATTATCATTTTATATTATAACATCCCTTCACAATATTATTCAATGCTATTTTCAGCTTCGCATTTGCATCGTTGTAAGTTTTGGCCCACCTTACTCACGTTATGTATTTGAAAAGATAGGATGGTTTTTTACATTTTTTTTTTTTTTTAGAGAGAGGATTATGAATGACAGATTCGACAAAAAAAAAATATTCGTCGTCCAAAATAGTTAATTTAAAAACTAAAATTGTTTATGATCCTACCTTTTCTATTTTACAGACATAAAGAATCATTTATGGGCCCTGTAGGAAAAAAGAGTTATCAAAGAATTTCCTGTCATTCATTTTTATTATTATTTTTTTGTTTTGGATTTATTGAGTTTCCGTTTTTGGGCAGTAATAATACTCGTATGAAATTTATTTGCCTAAATTTTCTTTGCTATTTTGCTAGGATGCCAGGTGATCAACTTTATTTCATTATATCACGTTGGAATTTTCACTATTTTAGAGTTTCAATAATCTAACATCGCAGCGGAAGAGGCAAATAGCGGCATTTAATTATTATATGTACATTATGTAGTATTTCTTATCAACATCGTATTATTTCCATCATATCATTACCTTCACATTTTCATGCAACAAACCTGATTTAGGCGGTATCTGGCTTAAACACGAAATATCCCTTCAATTTATGACATCTAGCATTCCTTATATGTCCAGTATGTAGCGCAGAAAATTACAGCTGTGGTAGGCTTTTGAAAATTACGGAATCTGTGGTAGGCTTTTGCACTTATTGCTGAATGTATTTTTCATTTCCGGTTTACAAATGGACTTTTTATCAATTCTGAGCTGATCTGATTCATGCAGCGCTGTGTGCCATTTGGCTAGTGTTTGATTTTACATTTCAATCTTTGTCATTACTTGATCATAACTCACAATATCATTATATTTGGTAATATTGCTTTATTGATTTTACTTCAAAGATGATTAAAACATTACTTATTGTTTTTTGCCCATTTATCTTTAACTCCCTTCCACTTAAATCTTCCCTTTCCTAACTCGGTAGCAATAACTATTAGGTTAGCAAAAATAAAAGCGGATTGCTATTATAAAATCAGCATCAAGTAGCAAATAGTGACCATGGCAACAGTAAATTATAATGTATAAATGTTAGTTTTGTAAAATTTCAATAGATTTAATAAAAAATTTCAGGATGCATCAAATCAAGATTTTGATAAAATGCTGCTATCGCTGAAAACGAACGAAAACGTACTTAAGCGCGAACCACAGAACTCTACACTTTAACATTCTACAACATTTCTTTCATTTCAGGATCAACCGAATGAAGATCATTTATTATATATACGAATGCTTGTAGTATTTTTCATTTACATAAATATATACACCATTATATAAATATTTCATGGGAATGGGAGGGACCATCAGGGCACCCGATTGAAGCACTCTGGATGGGGAGAGTGGGAATGCCAACTCCCCATTGCTAACAGTTTGTGAATAGAGGGCGGGCTCTTCTCCCCGCCCATTGGGGCATCCTCATGTTAGATAGCTTGCTCTTTTGACCAATTGTTCAGTCTTGTTGTTGGAAGGAGATTCTTTATATCCCTGTGGATACGTATAAGTGATGTTGCATATCGATCCACCCAACCCCTTTTTGGCCCTTCATACAACGGCATGATTAGGATAATCAGTGGTTATTACAGCTTGATCAAGTCTAACAGAGAGGAGAGCCCATTGCTGTCGGACTTAGTTTCCGTGCTACAATGGGTGGTAGTACATATCATACATCATACATATTTGTCAGATTAGCTAGAGGTTAGTTGCCATGCCGCACACGGCAGCACAGGGACACTGCGTTGAAATCCATAATCTGCATCCTGGCTGACTGCAATTCCCGCCGACCTTGCTCGCACACGGCTGTTATTCGCACATAAATTTGTTCGTATTCTCTCCTTTTCGGGGGATAACGACGTTATTCCTGCTCGTGTACGACTGGGTGGCGTCAGTTTGCATTGGACCCAAACCACGCACCAGTTGTTCGGTGGCGGCGACCAGGCGACAACGATAAATTCTCCGAAATGGAAAAATTTCTCACTATCCGTACTGTTCCATTCTAGGCAACGAAGATCTGTGGCTAGAAGAGAGAATTTCTTAGAAGAGGAAAAAAATATAGTTAAGAAGCATTATCAAGCAAAATACGGAACGTGGAGACAATTCCGGAAGCGGATCTGCTGAAAGGGATCCGAGACTGGGAATGAGATTTATCGCCTAAGAGGAAGCATCGACTCTGCAAAATTGGGGCCACATTTCGAGGGACTGTGCCCGATTGTTAGCAGTGACGAGGGCGGAGAGCAAAAGTAGTCTTCTTATCTGATTAAGGATCTCCGAAAGTCCAACAATAAGCGGAAACGTGAGTGTGTTGTTATGGCCGGCCGGTTTGGGGAAGAAAGAAATTACCGTTCTCAATTTGGGGGACCGCACTGGCCGCCCTTGACAAGAGCTATCAGAGTGAGTTTCGGTCGGCGTTTTCCTCGGAGTTGTAGCTGTTATATAAAAGCACAATAAAGACGTATCAAAATTGCGATTTGTTGAAGAGGGAGGGGGATTTGTGTGTATCCATGGGGGAGGGGAGCTACTAGTGGTAGAATCGGAAAGCGGAAGCGGACGGAAAATCAATAAAATAAAATATTGAACTTGATTTCGAGCGAAGGTTTCATCGGACGGGGCCATTGAAGCGGATCTGCTGTGATATATCATGACATGCCGGCGGCATGTGGGTGATTCAATTTTGCTGGGATTAATCCGAAATTGAGGGCAATGGGTATTTCATAAACCATCATTAGGACGGTATGCCGGGTTGGCAATAATAGCAACTTTATTATTGTATCATGAGATCGTTGATTGCTTTTTTAAAAACCTTTATATATTATGAACTAATGTGGTTTTGCGGGCGGGTTCGGCCGACGAACATCAGTCCACAGGGATCATTGGACAGTAATGGGTCTAATAGGTGTAATGGATTGGAGGACCGCATTTAAAATGCTTGAAGGGATACGTTGAACTTTCAGCTTTTTCAAATGTTC